>CM053026.1:253685285-254182785 GCA_028564925.1 Lithobates sylvaticus | reverse complement strand
GCATCTGTACACTGCCCTACATACTATGGATCTCTGTACACGGCCCTGCATCTTACTGACCCCTGTACACTGCCCTACATATTACTGACCTCTATACGCTGCCCTACCTACTACTGACCTCTGTACACTGCCCTACATACTACTGACCTCTGTGCACTGCCCTACATCCTACTGACCTCTGTGCACTGCCCTACATATTACTGACCTCTGTGCACTGCCCTACATCCTACTGACCTCTGTGCACTGCCCTACATATTACTGACCTCTGTACACTGCCCTACATACTACTGACCTCTGTACGCTGCCCTACTTACTACTGACCTCTGTATGCCCTACTTACTACTGACCTCTGTACGCTGCCCTTCCTACTACTGACCTCTGTACGCTGCCTTACCTACTACTAACCTCTGTACGCTGCCCTACTTACTACTGACCTCTGTACACTGCCCTACATACTACTGACCTCTGTACGCTGCCCTACCTACTACTGGCTTCTGTACACTGCCCTACATAATACTGACCTCTGTACACTGCCCTACATAATACTGACCTCTGTACACTGCCCTACCCACTACTGAGCCCTGAATGCTGCCCTACAGCCTACTTACACTAGCCGGAAATCAGAGCAGATAGCCAGGCCTGAAACTAATCAAGAAAATCAGCTTGCAGTACCAGATGGTCTGTCTTCATGATGGACTCAGACTTGTGGGGGATGACCAATTACTCCCCAGACACGGAAAAAAAAAAAATGTGAATGAAAGTGAATACCGAGATTTTTATGTTTATATTTTTACAGTGACATTAGTGTCAGTCATTTTTTCAAAGTTTTCTTTTTTTTCTTTTTTTCCTTCTTATTAGGGGTTTGCTAGTCAATTTCTTTAAAAAAAAGGGGGGGGGGGGTGCTGCACCCCGGTGAGCTTTGATCTCTTTAATGTTGTTCAGGTAGATCTCCATTTCTCAAAGATTGCCTACCCTGCCTTATTGGGTATGGTCCTCAACCCTGATGTTAGCGATAATAACGATTATGTTTGTATAATATGTAGCTCAGTGTTATATAAACATTTCATTAATTTAGCCTGCACCTCCTGGAATCTATTTCTGATATGATCAGACTATTAAAAAAATGTCTGTTTAATGGTACAACAGACTATACAAAATCCATTTGCATAGTTACATTATTTTTAGGAATAAGGCTGATATATACAATTTCATCACAAGCTGCAGAAGTTGGTCAAACACTTCCACATAGAGCTATAGACCAGCTATATACAGTGTAAAAAAAAGAAATAAAAAAAACGCAACTCGTGGCAAAATCGCTGTAAAAACACGTTTTTTTTGCGTTTTGGATGCGGGTCCATTGAATTCTATTACATGCAAAACGCTACATTTTGCATGAAAAAAAGTCCCCGACCCTTTCCAAAAATGCAGAGGCACAAAAATGCATTGATGTGAACATGTCCCATAGGAACCCATGTTAAAAAATGTCCCTGCATTTCTGCAAAATGCAAAATACATCAAAAAACGCATTAGTGTGAATCAAGCCTTAGTCCATAGGGTTCAATATTGAATTGGCCCGCCCTTTGCCGCTATAACAGCTTCAACTCTTCTGGGAAAGCTGTCCACAAGGTTCAGGAGTGTCTATGGTAATGTTTGACCATTCTTTCAAAAGCGCATTTGTGAGGTCAGGCACTTATGTGGATGAGAAGGCCTGGCTCGCAGTCTGCGCTCTAATTCATCCGAAAGGTGTTCTGTTGGGTTGAGGACTCTGTGCAGGCCAGTCAAGTTCCTCCACCCCAAACTCGCTCATCCATGTCTTTATGAACCTTGCTTTGCGCAGTCATGTTGGAACAGGAAGGGGCCATCCCCAAACTGTTCCCACAAAGTTGTGAGCGTGAAATTGTCCAAAATGTCTTGGTATGTTGACGTCTTAAGAGTTCCCTTCACTGGAACTAAGGGGCCAAGCCCAACCCCTGAAAAACACAAACTCGCTTCTGGAAGAATGGTCAAACATTCCCATAGACACACCCCTAAACCTTGTGGACAGCCTTCCCAGAAGATTTGAAGCTGTTATAGCTGCAAATGGTGGGCCAACTCAATATTGAACCCTACAGACTAATGCCGTGTACACACGATATGACTTTCCGACAACAAGGTTTTGTTGGCTGAAAATTTGAGAACCTACTCTAAAACATTTGTGTCCGGAAATTCCAACAGCAAATGTTCGATGGAGCATACACACGTTCGGACTTTCCGACAACAAGCCCACATCGAACATTTCCCGTCGGAAAATCCGATCGTGTGTACAGGGCATAAGACTGTGCATGTAAAGGCAGGTGTCCCAATACTTTTGACAATATAGTGTATGTTGATTTATAATTATTGCATGGTTGGATCTCATTGCGTGCCAGCAGCTTTAAGAGAATCAGAGATTATGCACTTATCACACACATACTTCATATTCTTTATTTGTATATAGCAGTTTAATGTCAGATCCCTAAACACAGCTCTCAGTCTCTGTATAAATATGGTGGTTCTAATTTTCAGGAGCCCTCTGTGCGATGCTGAGATTTAAAGACCTTTCATTTTCTGAAACAGTCAGACTTTAATCTGGCCAAAAGCAAATTGCTGGAATCTGTGGCCTGGGACATGATTCAATGACAACCTGCATCGGGAGGAGCTACAATTTCAAAGTGCTATCCTTATTTTATCCACGCAAATTACAGAGCAGAGAACAGGCAACACAGTCTGTTCAGTGTCAAAATAACGAGCTGTGTAAATGCCACAAGTTACACTGGCATAGTAATGTATACTGTGGGTAAATGTGCTCTGTATAGCAAAGGCATATACAGATATAGACATTTGAAATATCTGGCAGTTCTTAAACCTTTCACTGCCAGAGGAGAGAGCAATAAACGGAGAATAGGTGGAATGTGGGGTATGCTATTAACGGACAACACTAGCTATACTGTTTTAAAGATACATACCCAAAATTCTAATTTAAGAGACTGTCAGGCATATTTATTATATCAGTGCAAAGACCTATGCATGACAAAAGGAGAACATTGACAGCCAGTTCTTTAATAACTTAGATTCATTTAAAAGGAATTACAGTTATATGTTATAGTTCACTGCTCTTTCCAAATTTATACTTATTTGGTCCAACTCAATGGCGGCTGGTGCTCAATACTTTGGGTGGCGGGAGATGGTAAGGAGGTGGCCATCACCCCTCTGCGGGAGACAGATGGGAAGACGGCGCTTACAACCCCCGCGCGGGAAATGGACGGACTGAAATGCGGCGATCAGAGGCAGATGACGAGTCCCGGGATGACACTCTGATCTCCCCTCCTCCTCCCTCCACTATTCAAGGCGCCGGGGAGTGCTGGATGTGGCTGCGGGTGAGCCGTCCCTGGAAGAGGGACCCGAGTCCTGGCTGGAGAGGACCGCTGGCTGAGCTGCTCCCTGACTCTTCCAAGCTCCGGTGGGCTGTTGCTTCTCCTCACGGCCGAACAGGAAGTGGGTCCTAAGACTCCCTGGCCAATCGGGTCTCAGGACCTTTTTCCTGATTGGCCGGGAGGAGAATCCGGAAGACAATAGCAAATATTATATTAGAATCCATGCGTCCGGCGCCCTGCATGTAGATTAGGGTCTGGGCGCATGAATTAGGGGAGTGTCGCCCCTGCGCCCCTAATGGATGGGCCGCCACTGGTCCAACTGTCTACCTGTTAGTTACACGATAAAAACTATTTTTAAAACAGGCAGATACAGTACTAAATATTTGTATAATATTATGCATTTATGATAATGTAGGCTGCAAATCCAAGCAAACAACTGGATTCACTTTGTGAACATAGTTGTGAACTGTTTAATCTTCTACAAGTGTATCTAAAGCCAAAACTTTTGTTTTAGAAGGATCAGTGAATAGTTAAAATTGTAAAGTTTATTTTCTTTTGCTGCTTTGCCCCCTTGGAGACATTTCCAGTCATTTCCTCTACCAAAGACACAGCAGGAAGTGAAGGGAAATCTGGGAAAGAAAAGGGAAAGTGGGCAGTGGGACTTTAAATGAGGCCAATCACTATATGAAGTAAGCATGTGGGATATAAAACACAGTGTTGCTTTTATGGGTTCCATCAAAAGGGGGAGTTTTTGAATGAGAGATGTATACCAAAAAGCAGTCTTAGCAAAGAACATTTTATTATACCATATGAGATCATTTATAACATACTGAATAACACAAAAATGCATACACAGAATTGCATACACGCAGGGCATGCTGAAAACCGCACATAAATATTGACGCCATGGTACTTGGCATATCATAAAGTAAAATCAAGTCCTGCACAACATGGGCCACTGGAACTGCTGAATGATGTTGGAAAGTCTAGAGTAAAACAAAATAAGAGACATAAAATCATCTGTATGGACATCATGCATCTATGTAAGCCCAACGCGTTTTGTTGGGGTATACCAACTCTTCAGGGGTGAATGCAATGGTGATCTATAAAGAAACATATCCATATGGTATAATATTGTAACTGAATAATAGGAATAAATAATGTGTAAGGAACAGGATGGACATCCCTATAAATACTCATGTCAACTGCATAGATGTGAACAAAGGATCAGAGCCGTTAAAAATGTATGGCATGGAAGCTGAGGTAGAGACACGTGGACAAGCAGGGAAATCTTTACAATGTGACAATGTTGAAAGATATTCCCTCAACCATTTTATCCAAAACTAAAAAATGTAGGGCTTTAAACGCATGCTTATGTAAAAAATATACAACATACCTGTACTTGGGTATGTGATGCATCATTGTGCTGCATTAAGTGTTACTAGATCCAATATAGTAAGAATGGACACATAAATCACTGTGACCAAGGACCAGTTTCACACAATTGAACTTTGTAGTGTTTGGGCTTTATGACCAAGTGCGATTGGCATGTTGCCAGGTGCCGGTTAACAATGGAGAGTGAGAGAATCACTGGCTCTCTGTAGCTGCTGCTCTGCAGTGCTGAACTAGTTAACAGTTATATCATTGAGAGGAAGGAGCTGCTGAGCAGTAAGAGTTCAATAGACTGAGTCAGGGAGCATTGCACTGTGGGAACTGTAGTCCTGAGGAGAGAAACTCTACTGTAATCGAGAACTTTTGAACTGCATTTCCCAAAGAGAGACAGCCAACAAGAGGGGAAAAAGTTGCATTTTCTCAAGCTGTACAGGACACAGCTTCCTCTTGCCGTGAAGGAGATCAGAGAGTGCACATCGCTGTTCAGTGTGCACCATCACTGCTGCATATCCGCAACCTGAGCGGGAAACAAAGTACTGAATGCAGAGTCACATGGGTGCAGAGCAGAGAGTATACTAATTGCTGTGTGTGACCGGATAGTGAGCTCCAATATCACTGATACTAGTGAGCTGCTGCTGTGGGGATTTGCTATCTGCTACTTTAGGAAATGACCATACAGCCATCTAGTAGCCTTATTTGCTGCCTGGAACTGTACTCTTGTGCATAAACAGTACAACTGGGCTCCAACTCTAGCTGGCTGAAGAGTTAGGACTAAAGACTGTCCCTTTACGGCTGCTGCACAGAGAATTTCATCTATTGCTTATGCTAAGTGGCTCCTCTCAGGGTACATAGCACCGTATCCTAGCCATTCTCCTAGAGTGCACTAGAGTTGTTGACTTTTCTAATTTTAGAGTTAATCCCAGTCTAGTGGTACATAACTCTATTCTAAGTTACCTTGGCATAGCGATTATACTGTTTAGTGGACTGTTTAGTGGACACCTCCTATGTGTTAATTTATGCTCAAACCACCATTTATTCTAACCCGTACCAATACATTGAGTTAATTTACCACTAAACGGTCTTGTGTCTATTTCCTGGTACTAATTCACAGCCAAGTTAAAGGTATCTACACTTGTGTTCCCATAAGTGCTTGCAGTAACTTTGACTTAACCAGGTGTGTCAGAGGGGCTGAGGTTATTCTTGGAGTTGAGGCGCAAAACAAAGAACCCAAATTACAAAGTGGCCATGTGGGGGTTGCACTACAGGTGGTCAGAGCCTTCTGTTTTCTTAGACCTCTTCATACCCTGCTAAAGCCAAGCCAGACTCCTTTTCAAGGAAAGAGTGTTGTATGGACGAATATTCCCCACCTTATTCACTTGGAGTAGCGCTAGCTGGGGGAGTGACAACAACATAGTAGGCAAACAATTACAAAACTGGTTATTCAACCACACCTGTGGGCTGTTTGTGGCTACTGGAACTAGGTGCCTTTAACTGGCATATAAGAACCTTTTTCCAATAAATAAACAGTTAGCCTGAAGCTGAGCAACCCCTCTGTCCAGTGTGGTGGTGAGCTGTGTTGCTCATTGGATGCTTGTAGAGGGAGGGTCCTTTATGTGACTACTGAGCCAATAGAGGGATAATGGCGGTCTGAGGTGTTGGCTCCTCACCTTAGGTGATAGTATATATTACTCCAAAAATAGGGGGGTAATGACAGCCTCCACCTCTAAATTCTGCCCTTAGAATAGCCTAACATCATTTAAATTGTCTACCAGCTTAATAAAATGCATATATTGTGTAAAATGTGTGATAAAACCATTGTGGTTGTTTGTGGATAGAGTCTGGCAAACTGAGGGATGTATTATCAGTTAAAAGATGCTTTAATGGAGGGTCTAATGTAATCTGAGTTCAAGTTGCCCACTTGTATCACTTGAGTTGTTCAAGTGAGATAATAGTGCAGTACAATACATTTCAGCAAATGCTTCAGAGTTCAGAGTTAAATTCTCTTCACACTGTAGCACACGGTATACTGTACTCCATTCAACAGATAAGAATTACATGCAATTTGTATCCACCCACGTCAAACCTGGACTTAAAGGACAAGTTTACTTTTCACCTAAGTCAACTTAGCCCCCAAACTGTATTTAGCTGCCATTTTTCCCCACCCAGGTGCCGACACAGGTACTTACTTACGTGCCCCGATAGAGGTGGCCTCCTATGTTGTTTACATCACAGTGAGAAAAATCTAACATGGCTCTACCTGTATAGTAGCACCCCATTGACTTTAAATTACATTGCTGTAAGTACTGGACACCCCATTCAAGGCTATGTGATGTTACTGTTGTGGTGTTGGCAGAACTGCATTAGATTTTGGCAAATGGATTGTAAATAGCACAGAAAGCAGCTGCTGTCAAAAGGGATAAGTTGTCATGATGATCCAGCTG
The DNA here is from genome assembly GCA_028564925.1 of Lithobates sylvaticus. Taxonomy (NCBI): domain Eukaryota; kingdom Metazoa; phylum Chordata; class Amphibia; order Anura; family Ranidae; genus Lithobates; species Lithobates sylvaticus. Next base: position 254,175,560 of record CM053026.1, on the reverse strand, counting down.
TTTTAATCACTTTGGAGTCACTGACCCGTAACAACTACATATAGCACCCTGATCTTTAGGCAGGGTTGCTCCTAAATTTACCTGCCAAGTATCATTGCCTTGGTCAATTGTGAGGGATCAATTGATTTCACCCTAAGTCTGGAATTGCTGCACTTCTCTCTTCTGTCAGCAGATGGCCGGGTATCTGGCGACATTAAATAAGACAAGGGCATTGCAAGGACAGATTAGGAATAGAGAGTATCTCAGCCAATGGGCAGGATTTTCTTGGGTCCCTTGGCCTGCTGGGAGAGCCTATTTATTTGGGTGAGGTCAGGTGATTGAGGTTCTGTGCCACATGGACGTCTGTTTGGGTGGACGTGTGGTGTGCTGCTAGGCTGGAGTTTGGGCCTATCCCAGGCACATCTGGCTGCTAGGCTGTCTGAGGACGTATCCAGAAGCAAGAGAGCAACTTAGGGTTGGGATTGCGGCTTGCAGTCCAACCAGAAGTGACGGTTCTGCCATCCGGAGAACCTGTTGTGGTCAGAGGTAGAGGGGAAGCTGTCATCACTAAGGGACTAACCACCTTGTTACCAGGGACCACAGTGAGTAGCTGAAGCAAGTGCCAGAGCAGTATTCTCACTAACCAGGGACGGTGAAGGATCGGGAAACTTCAGCAGGTGTTAAGCCAGGGACCCAGCCAGTGGGATGATGCTTGAGAAGTATCTGGAGTGCCAAGCCAGGGACTCAGCAGGAAAGTGGGGGTGACGCTTGAGGAAGATACTAAAGTGGGAAGATTAAAAGAGCTCACAGGATTCAGTGACAGTGACCCAGCAAGTCTAGTGAGAGACAGGGCTGGACTGGGACAAACATTTGGCCCTGGACTTCATCCAGACTGGCCCACTTTGAATTTGAGTTTCCCCATCAGCACCCTCCTTACATTAGAGTGTCCCAAACAGTGTCTTCCTTACATCAGTGTGTCCCCATCAGCAGCACCCTTACATCAGTGTCGCCTTACATCAGTCCCCTTACATCACTGTGTCCCCATCAGCACCCCTCTTACATCAGTGTCCCCATAAGTACAGTCCCCTTACATCAGTGTCCCCATCAGCAGTCCCCTTACATCAGTGTGTCCCCATCAGCAGTCCCCTTACATCAATGTCCCCTTACATCAGTCCCCTTACATCAATTTGTCCCCATCAGCAGCCCCCTTACATCAGAGTGTCACCATTACCAGCAGTCCCCTTTCATCAGAGTGTCCCCATTACCAGCAGCCCCCTTGCATCAGAGTGTCCCCATCACCAGCAGCCCCCTTTCATCAGAGTGTCCCCATCACCAGCAGCCCCCTTTCATCAGAGTGTCCCCATTACCAGCAGCCCCCTTACATCAGAGTGTCCTCTTTATCAGCAGCCCCCTTACATCAGAGTGTCCCCATCACCAGCAGCCCCCTTTCACCAGAGTGTCCCCATCACCAGCAGCCCCCTTACATCACTATGTACTCCCTCTTCTCCCCCTCCCACGTGTACTCACAGTTCTGAAGGCAGCATCTCATTCCTCTCTCCAGTCATGTGATAAGTGACAAGTGATAAGGGGAGAGAGGAAGGAAAGTCTTCCGGCTGTCTATCTCCCCCTGCAGGCTGGAAGGAGCAGAAAGCCTAATGCTCTCTCCAGAAAGTGACGGCAGCTGCTCCTCCTGACAGGAGTGAAATCGCAATCACTCACTGTCAGAGAGGAGCGGCTCCAGGACTGCACCTGACCGGCCCACTGATCCATTGGCCCACCAGGAAACTCCCGGTAGTCCCGATGGCCAGTACATGCCTGGTGAGAGAGACTCCCAGTCAGTGGGCTGAGAGTCTACAAGAAGTGACTATATAAAGGAGTTTGTAAAGCCCCATACACACGGTCGGACTTTTTCATCAATTTGGTCCGATCGGACAAGGTTGTTGAAAAATCAGACCGTGTGTATGCACCATCGGACAGTGTTCGTCGGTTTGTCCGTCGGACAAAGTCTTATCTCCTGCTGGAAAGATTTCCCGTCAACCCGGTCCGATCACACCAAATCCGAGCGTGTGTACGCTTGTCCGACCGGACAAAGTGCTACGCATGCTCAGATCACATTACAAGACCAAAGCTATTGGCTACTAGCCTCTACGTAGTCCCGTCGTAGGCAACAAACGTCACCACGTTCAGAATGATCGGATTTTCCGACAACTTTGTCCGATCGTGTGTACGCAAAACCAACATCAGACAAAGTATGACGGACATGGTCCGACGGACCTGGTCCACGGATTGTCCGCGCGTGTGTATGGGGCTTTACTGTTCTAAGACTGTTGTCATAGGAGACAGCGTTCCTACACATGCAGATGTGGTGTCTTGCTGGATGCCTTTCCCTGCATGGCTGTCTATCTGCAAAAGCCTCAAAGTCTGCTAATTGACATTGCAACTTCCTAAGGGCGTCCTGGCCCTAAACCCTCTCTCCCACTGTTCTGTTCAAGAGAAAATAAATCTCTTAATTCCCATAATTTTCTGCAAGAGAAAATACATATATAAATATAAATAAAAAGAGAATTTTATTTATACCATAATTTATGTTTTTTTACTTCTTTGATAAAAGAGTATTACATTTTAAGGACAATGTTTAGATTGATTTCTATTAATAGGGTATAAAAGTCACTCACGTTGTATGAAGTACATTGCCTGTATTGATAACTTAGAGATAATATTTGTGTAGAGCCCAGTTATTGAGGGTGATAGTGACGTCTGTATAGGAAAAACAATTCAGAGAAAAAAGGTGGTTATCCTAAGTTTTTTTATTATTATTATGTAAATATGGCATGAATTTTTATTTTTATTTTGTAAGATGTATGTAAAAAAGAATATATAGGGTTCATTTTCATATTTTTTTTAAGGTATTTATAGATTTTTCCCTTCAGTGTTTTAAATAAACAGGGAGGTAAGAAGGTGTATAACCAAACAATAGTGCTTGGGACAGCAGCCTAAAATTGAAAAGAAGTATATACTACAGAAAGTATTATGTGTATAAATATTATCATATTGTCAACAGACGGGTAATACGGCATATGTGGTTCTAACATTACAGTATAAATTAATGAAAGTATGGTTATTTGTTTAAAGTCCCCAATTAGAATCTACACTGAGAGTATTGGGAAATCTACAGTGAGGGTTGTATTCACAGAGTAAATGTGATAGCATCATCCTAAAGAACTTTTTTTTGTTTGTAAATATATAGTATACCTTGCTCAGTGATGTGCTGCTGCCGTCCGGATGGTAAGGCATTGCAGACAGGACTGAGAAGGTTGTGTATTTATGTGTGTAAACACACCCCCGCAATTAGCCAGCATGAGACTCAGCTGGCCGACTGCGGGGCACGAGAATCAGAGAGGCGTTGGCCTCCCGAGTGGTGCGCGCGCGGCCACAGCTCAATGTGCTGTGGCCCCGCCCACTCCTCCCGCCGGCACGTGAGGCCTCAAACGCGGAGTGCGCATGCCCAGGGGGGGAAGCAAGATGGAGATGTCGCTTCCTCTCCCCATTGGCCGCGCACATCCGGGAGGAGAGGCCGTAAGAGAGGAGAGCGACGAATCGCCTCTCTCTCTAGACGCCGCACCGCCCTGCTGGGCGGGCGGCTCACGTGCCGGGCTGTCCCACGTCTAGTAAGGCGCCTGCCGGAAAAGAAAAGGGGAAAAAAGGAGAAGAAAAAATAATATATAAATAATACAGGAGCATGTAGTGGGTGAAAAAAGATCACCAAAATGGGATGCATTTGTTAAAGCGGTTATAATGTTTTTCACATCTTGGGGCAAAAAAGCGATCGGATATATAGATCTGTCCTCTATTATGTCTGAGATGAGGGACAGACATGATTTAGCCCCTTATAGACAATCGCCTATGTAGGGACATGATGTCATCCCAAAACAAGAAGAAAAAACAACGAAGGGGAGAGAAAGAAAAAAGAGGAAAAGGAAAGAGAGATATAAGAACAAAGTAGCGGTGGAGAAAAGAGAAGGAGGCAGCAAAGAAACATCCAATGCTACGTCGGTGCTTACCTGTAACCGTATTCATTTACAGGTATCATCGGTACAGTTCCTTCTAATTCGCAAATATTGCCCATATGGTATGGAATTGAGGAGTGGGGTTGGATGGAAACTGTCGGCGTGCAGGATGGTGTTACCGGCAGTAGGTTTTCTATATAAGCGGGTGCATAGTTTACCTACATCATTTTTATATATCTCTACGTCCAAGAAAGGGACACATTTGGTATTGTAGGTCATCGTAAAATTGAGGTTAAATGTGTTTTTATTCATCCTGAGTAGACATTGCTCCAATAGTGAAGCGGAACCGTCCCAGACGATGAGGATGTCGTCGATGTATCGGTGCCATGCGATGATATGGTCCGTGTACATCGACAAGTCCTCATCGTCCAGGAAGGCCCGCTCCCACTCCCCCAGGTACAGGTTGGCGTAAGATGGGGCACAGCATGTCCCCATCGCCACCCCCTGTACCTGGAGGTAGTGGGAGCCATTAAAGGTGAAGACATTATGCTCGAGAATAAACTCGAGTAGAGTAAGAATGAATTCCCCATATCTTTGATCGATTCTCTTATCTTTTTGCAAGATGTGTTTAATGGCTGCCACTCCTCTAGCGTGGGGTATGGAGCTATAAAGAGCTTCCACATCTACCGTTACCAGGAGAACTCCAGTGGGGATATCAAGATTGTCCACAATTTGGAGAAGGTGGAGAGTATCTTTGACGTATGAAGGGAGTCTATAATAATAATAAAAAAACTTTAGGACAACCTTTGACCATATACACCCATTAATGTATATTTAATGTTACACGTTCGGTCTCGCCAGTACAACTGGCGATATTTACAATGTATGGCAGACTCAGTGATCCTTATGTGCTTATATATATCTTAAATGGTGTAAACTTTTCTGTATCGTACTCTCTTCAGTTTTCTGTTGTAAACATATGTACACAATAAATAAGTATCTTATATATACTCAGATATGATATTGTAAAAAATGTGGAAAATGCGATAAAATGTAAATGAATACGGTTACAGGTAAGCACCGACGTAGCATTGGATGTTTCTTTGCTGCCTCCTTCTCTTTTCTCCACCGCTACTTTGTTCTTATATCTCTCTTTCCTTTTCCTCTTTTTTCTTTCTCTCCCCTTCGTTGTTTTTTCTTCTTGTTTTGGGATGACATCATGTCCCTACATAGGCGATTGTCTATAAGGGGCTAAATCATGTCTGTCCCTCATCTCAGACATAATAGAGGACAGATCTATATATCCGATCGCTTTTTTGCCCCAAGATGTGAAAAACATTATAACCGCTTTAACAAATGCATCCCATTTTGGTGATCTTTTTTCACCCACTACATGCTCCTGTATTATTTATATATTATTTTTTCTTCTCCTTTTTTCCCCTTTTCTTTTCCGGCAGGCGCCTTACTAGACGTGGGACAGCCCGGCACGTGAGCCGCCCGCCCAGCAGGGCGGTGCGGCGTCTAGAGAGAGAGGCGATTCGTCGCTCTCCTCTCTTACGGCCTCTCCTCCCGGATGTGCGCGGCCAATGGGGAGAGGAAGCGACATCTCCATCTTGCTTCCCCCCTGGGCATGCGCACTCCGCGTTTGAGGCCTCACGTGCCGGCGGGAGGAGTGGGCGGGGTCACAGCACATTGAGCTGTGGCCGCGCGCGCACCACTCGGGAGGCCAACGCCTCTCTGATTCTCGTGCCCCGCAGTCGGCCAGCTGAGTCTCATGCTGGCTAATTGCGGGGGTGTGTTTACACACATAAATACACAACCTTCTCAGTCCTGTCTGCAATGCCTTACCATCCGGACGGCAGCAGCACATCACTGAGCAAGGTATACTATATATTTACAAACAAAAAAAAAGTTCTTTAGGATGATGCTATCACATTTACTCTGTGAATACAACCCTCACTGTAGATTTCCCAATACTCTCAGTGTAGATTCTAATTGGGGACTTTAAACAAATAACCATACTTTCATTAATTTATACTGTAATGTTAGAACCACATATGCCGTATTACCCGTCTGTTGACAATATGATAATATTTATACACATAATACTTTCTGTAGTATATACTTCTTTTCAATTTTAGGCTGCTGTCCCAAGCACTATTGTTTGGTTATACACCTTCTTACCTCCCTGTTTATTTAAAACACTGAAGGGAAAAATCTATAAATACCTTAAAAAAAATATGAAAATGAACCCTATATATTCTTTTTTACATACATCTTACAAAATAAAAATAAAAATTCATGCCATATTTACATAATAATAATAAAAAAACTTAGGATAACCACCTTTTTTCTCTGAATTGTTTTTCCTATACAGACGTCACTATCACCCTCAATAACTGGGCTCTACACAAATATTATCTCTAAGTTATCAATACAGGCAATGTACTTCATACAACGTGAGTGACTTTTATACCCTATTAATAGAAATCAATCTAAACATTGTCCTTAAAATGTAATACTCTTTTATCAAAGAAGTAAAAAAACATGAATTATGGTATAAATAAAATTCTCTTTTTATTTATATTTATATATGTATTTTCTCTTGCAGAAAATTATGGGAATTAAGAGATAAAATTGTTGACCTCAGCAGTCCCACGCCTGGTGTTTATAGCGCCTCTGCCACATCAGGGCCTTCTGGGCCTCATTAATGAGCCCACTGTGATATGTCGGTTTAATTGCCCATATCTGTGTCGGCCTTTCTTGGCTTTCTGTAGCCATCCTTTTGTACCAGGGCTACTTCCAGAAATCAATCCCTGGTCAATCACAGGAGGAGAATAAATAGAAGGTTCAGCTTGACACCCCATGCTACGCCTCTGCGATGCACTGTTTTTAATACGGTGGATCAATCAAACCACCGATGCATCATCATATACGTGAGTGTATACTTTGGTCATTTTCATGCATTGTGTTGTTGTTGAATGCTCTCGCTCTCTCCCCCTTATATGATATAATTGTTAATTACATCTTTTGATACATCTGTTCCCCCCATGCCAATCCTCAAAGTAACTCCTCCCCCATATGTCGAATACCTTCTTTTTGAAACTGTATATAAATGTATGTTATCTCTTCCACATTTAGAATTATTCCCCATATGTGACAATACAACCATTGAAGAAGGAGGATACTGTCTCACTCCGAAACGCGTCTGGTTAGATGTCATGTATTAGAATATATTCATGATTGATGCTGTTTTTTATCTGTATCATATATCTTTTTATATATATATCATACTTCTTTAAATAAATTTTGTTACTCTATTACACCTTGAAACTTTTATTCGTATTTTGGGAAAGTGCAGTAGTGCCAATTTAAAGTCCATCAACCTGGGGAAAACCCTTTTTTTTCTTCTATATTCTAGCAATGTATACAAAGCTTCCTCTGATTGTCAGAGTCAAAAAGGCAGACTGATGATGTCACAACCTCTGACTCTGACACATCTACCGGTCTCATATGTTAGTGAGGGACATAGTTTGTTTGAGCCAAGCTGGCCCAAATAAACTATGTAAAGTGTAAAAAGCTGGAGTTCAGCTTTAAGTATGGTGACTGCATTCGTTTTTTTTTTCCCAAGCTAAGAACATTTTCAGCAGTGTCCTTGCAAACCTTCCGAAAAAGACAGCAAAAACAATATTATCCTTCTTTAGTAAAATGCTAATGCCATCAATCACCAATGTGATGGAAATGAACAAGGACAGACATGTTTGAAGGGCAGACTATATGACAATCATGGCTCCTTCCATAAATAACAGTAAATTAATGAGTGTTAACACAAAAGAACAACAGTATGATATTCACAGGATGACCAGATGAAAATCTAAGGACTGGTACGCTGCAATCTGTTTTTTTTAAGTAGTTACATTAGTTCAAAGAAAAAAAATGTACATGTTCTTACAGTAATAGTTATGAAGAATAACCACAGCAACCTAAGTCCTGCCACAAAAAAAGTGTCTGCTTAAACAGAACTGTTTATTCAAGATTGCTATCTAATATGTTTTTTTCCCTTTTTACAGAAAATTTTAACACATTATAAAGGGTAACATTCAGGCAAAAACTTTAACGCAAACCAGACCAAACGCTGTGCTGGTGCAGGTGAGTGGCCCCAAACACCCTGTCTGAGTTTGGGTCAGCTCAACCGCACCCACACAGCTTTTAAATTGGGGCGAACAGCTGTGTCCATGCAGCCGCTGCATTGCCATAGAAATGAATAGTCTGGCTGCATGCAACACCTGGTGGCTCCAGACGCCTAAAGACACAACCCACCCATGGACTACAGGTGTAAGCGCCTATGCAAATGAGCCCTATCTCAGACAGCTGCATTTTAAAAGAATATTTTTTGGTGGACCCCGTTCACATCAGAGTGATTTGACATGTCAAATTACAGTCTGTTGCCGGCAAGGGCACTGTCCCAACCTTTGCGGCACCGCACCGATATCCAAAAGTTGTTCCTACACTACTTTTGGTGACTTCTTTTGGACCTTCAGAGCGCATGTGCAGCTCAAGTCAGCGGCTGCATGCAGGGTGAATATCTCCTAAACCGTGCAGGTTTAGGAGATACTTATTTTACCTACAGGTAAGCCTTATTATAGGCTTAGCTGTCGGTAAAAATCACCAAGTGGGGTATACAACCGCTTTAACATTCAGGAACAGCTTGCTTATGGTTGTGATCTGTGATTGGCTACAGCTAATTACATGGTATAGGTGGTAGCCAGGTTCCATGTGATTGCTGTGGGCTAATCACAGATCACAACAGTAAGCTGTTCATGAATAGAAAGCCATTAATGACAGGTTGTTCACATTGTTATGTCATGTGATCGCTATGACCAATCATAGTGATCAAATGATACCCGGTCACTGGTAACAGTAATCCGCTGTGTCCACAGGTGGAGCGTGCAGCTCTGAACACGGAAGAGGCACAATCCGGGGGCCCCATGAGTTTTCAGTCCGCCCCTTTATATATATATATATATATATATATATATACATATATATATATATATATATATATGTATATATATGTGTGTCTGAACCTACAGCTGCCACCCCACTGCAGTAAATGTACTGGGCTGAGGCTAGGGTTGCCACCTCATCCCTTTAATCCAGGACACATATGACACATATACAGGTTCTGTGGCTAATTAACGTGGTAATTAAACTCACTTGGTGCCTTATCTGCATTATATTAGCCTTTAGAACCTGTGTAATTCATATGTGTCCTGGATTAAGACCCCTTTCACACTGGGGCTGTTTCTGCACTTGCGCTAAATTGCCGTTCGTTTAGCACCGCTTTAGCACTGTTTAACCACTTCAATACAGGGCATTTATATACCCTTCCTGCCCAGACCAATTTTTAGCTTTCAGCGCTCTCACACTTTGAATGACAATTACTCAGTCATGCAACACTGTACCCAAACAAAATATTTATCATTTTTTTTTCACACAAATAGAGCTTTCTTTTGGTCATATTTAATCACCACTGAGTTTTTTATTTTTTGCGACATAAGTGAAAAAATAGTGAACATTTTGAAAATAAAACACTTTTTTTTTAGTTTCTGTGATGACATTTTGCAAATAAGTAATTTTTGTTCATACATTTGGGCCAACATTTATACTGCTACATCACTTTGGTAAAAATAACCCAAATTAGTGGATATTATTTAGTCTCTGTGGAAGTTAGAGTCTACAAGCTATGGTGCAAATCATTGAAAATTGATCACACCTGATGCACTGACAGCCTCATTTCTTGAGGCTCTGAAATGTCAGGAAAATACAAATCCCCCCCCCAAATTACCCCTTTTTGAAAAGTAGACAGTCAAAGGTATTTAGTAAGAGGCATGGTGAGTTTTTTGAAGTTCTAATTTTTTCCCACAATTCTTGGGAAAATTAAGAATTTTTTATTTATTTGTTTCACAAAATTGTCATAATAATAAGTTATTTCTCACACACAGCATATGCATACTTCCAATTACACCCCAAAATACATTCTGCTACTCCTCCTAAGTATGGCGATACCACGTGTAGGATTTTTACACAGCCTGGCCACACAGAGAGGTCCAACATGCAGGGAGCACCATTAGGGGTTCTAGGAGCATAAATGACCCCATTTTGGAAAACAAACACCCCAACATATATTCTATGAGGCATTATGAGTCTTTTGAACGGTTAATTTTTTTTACACAAGTCTTCAGAAAACGTGGAAAGAAAATGAAAATCTTTTTTTTTTTTTACACAAAGTTGTCAATTTATAAGATATTTCTAACACATAGCATGTATATAGCAATAAATACACCCCAAAACATATTCTTCTACTCCTTCTGAGTATAACGATACCACATGTGTGAGATTTTACATACAGAGGTCCAACATTGAAGTAGTACCTTCAGGCATTCTAGGAGCATAAATTACACATCTCATTTCATTACTACCTATCACACTTTTGAAGGTCCTTGAGCACCAGGACAGGGGAATTACCCACAAAATGACCCCATTTTAGAAAGCAAACACCCCAACGTATATTCTATGAGGCATGGGCTGCAAATAGGTACTCGGGTACTCTGATGCGCTGGTGACAGGTACTCTGGTACTCTGGTACTCTGATGCGCTGGAGACAGGTACTCGGGTACTCTGATGGCCTGGTGACAGGTACTCGGGTACGCTGATGGCCTGGTGACAGGTACTCGGGTACTCTGATGGGTTACAGATAGTTACTCGGGTACTCTGATGGGCTGGTGACCGGTACTCAGGTACTCAGATGGACTGTGACAGATACTCAGATGGGCTGTGACAGGTGCTCAGGTACTCATTTACTCAGATAAACTGTGACAGGTACTCAGGTACTCAGATGGACTGTGACAGGTACTCGGGTACTCAGGTGGACTGTGACAGGTACTCGGGTACTCAGATGAACTGTGACAAGCACTCAGATGGACTGTGACAGGTACTCAGGTGGACTGTGACAGGTACTCTGATGGACTGTGACAGGTACTCGGGTACTCAGATGAACTGTGACAGGCATTCAGATGGACTGTGACAGGTACTCAGGTGGACTGTGACAGGTACTCAGGTGGACTGTGACAGGTACTCAGGTACTCAGATGAACTGTGACAGGTACTCGTGTACTCAGATGAACTGTGACAGGTACTCAGATGGGCTGTGACAGGTACTCAGGTACTCAGATGGGCTGTGACAGGTACTCGGGTACTCAGATTGGCTGTGACAGGTACTCAGGTACTCAGATTGGCTGTGACAGGTACTCGGGTACTCAGATCGGCTGTGACAGGTACTCAGGTACTCAGATGAACTGCAACAGGTACTATGATGGGTGGTGACAGGTACTTCGATGGCTGGTAACAGGTCCTCTTTATTGGGGGGGGGGGCAATCAGTGTGGTTGGTGTACACTGTAAGCGGTAACGAGATGTTACCGCAATCTCCCTCTCTGTCAGAAACGTACTTACCAAGGCCGAGTTGCCGAGAACGGTTCACCCTTGCGACCCAGCGCAGTTTTCCCCCTGGAGGTGATACAGGGAGCAAATGGCACCAAGAGGCACAGGTCACCCCCGTTAGGTGGGCGGAGCTTGCGTGAAGGTCCGGAGGGGGTGAAGACTGGGCCCGCGCAGGCAGACGGGCAACAGGTAATGAAGGCAGGAGCACAAGAACCAGGCTGGGGGTCAAACACCGGTGGTGACTGTAAGTCCGTTCAGGCTTGAGCAAGGTGTTTGTGGGAGTCACAAGCAGAACCCGGTTTCCGAAATTAGTGAACTGGAACAGCAGGCAGATACTCAGAACCCGGCTGAGGGTCTAGTACAATAGTCACTGGGTGGCAGCACAGGCTGGAAAAGGGTGTCTTGGGAGACACAAGGCAAGTCCAGGTCACAGGCAGAAGGTCGGGCAAGGAGACAAGAGGCAGGTCCGGGTCACAGGCAGAGGGTCAAACACTGGAGACGAGCGGAGTCCGTAAAACAAGCCAGAGGGTCAAGGTCCAGGAGAGAGGCAGCAGAGTCTAAGGCAATCCAGGTCAAACACAGGCAGGCAGGCAGATACAGGAACACAGGGTCACAGGATCACAGGTACTGAGCTGGAAAGACAAACCAGCAAAGTGCCTGTGCGCCAGGCGGCTTTTATAGGCGCCCAGGGGACGCTAGCCGTGCGCCATGGCGCACAGGCGTGCGCCAGTGCGCATGCGCCGGACTGCCGAGCCGCAAATGCGCATGCGCCGGAGCGCCAAACCCCCTCGCATGCGCTCAGGAGCGCGGCCAGACTGGCCGGGAGCACTATTACCCTGACACTCTCACACACGTTCGGTGTGTGAGGAGGAGAACCCGGTAATATCTCGTTATCGTGGTTTGTTGACATTCTGTGACTGGCTGTTATTGGACGCAGCCGATCACATGGTAAAGAGACAATTTCATTGGCTCTTTACTGTGATCGGGGTTGGGCTTTGTCAGAGTGACAAGCCTCGTCCCTGATCGCTGATCTGCACGTGCCCTAGGGGCGTGCACGAGCGCCATGCACAGTACATGTGACTGGCTGTGATTGGACACAGCCGGTCACGTGGTAAAGAGACATTCTTTATTGGCTCTTTACACAGATCTGGGATGGGCTGTGTCCGAGGGATAGTGTAATACCGTTGAGAAACGTTTTTAATGTTAAGAAAACAGTTTAAAAACACTCACATTTAGATGGTTAAAAACAGGCCTGTTTTAAAATTTGGAGTTTGGCGTGGTGCTGGACAGCACCACGCCAAACTCCAAATTTTAAAACAGGCCTGTTTTTAACCATCTAAATGTGAGTGTTTTTAAACTGTTTTCTTAACATTAAAAACGTTTCTCAACGGTATTACACTATGTAAGTTCTTCCTTTTAAATATGACTACACAACATGCTTGAAACGTGGATGTCTGACGCTCACCTTCCCCTACCCGATACTTACCCTCCTGTTACCTACTAACCAACGTGGTACCTGAGAAAAGTTCTGGAGCCATCACGAGGAGTTGAGAGTTGCCAGTCCCTAAACGTTTAAGCTTTTGTGACTTGTGAGGCGTAAGCCTTTTTCAAGTCCAATCTATCCGGTAAGCCTCATTCCATTAGGCCTGAGAGCCATCAGACAAGCCGTCCCCATCACACCGAATTAAGTCACCTAAGTCACCACGAGTGTCATTTCACCTGACCACCAATTAACTTGCTATGGACTTCACTTCTATACGTTTCCCTGTATAGATTTCACCTAGCACCCTCGATTTTATAAATATTGAGACTTTTATTCTTTATTTTTCACAATATTTTCTCACGGTATAAGAGTATCTTTGGATTTTATTCTTACCAGTTTTAAATCACAAGTATTTTTATACACACCTATGGTTTTATTGTAAAACAGTCTACCATTTTATGTGTTTTATGTATAAGGTTTTGCACTATATATTTATACTCTCAATACCTGAGGTCGGCATCAAGTCAAAAAAACATTTTTCTTTATAATCCCAAATCCATTAATAACATCCTTCTTGCAAAAGTACCATTTGGGGTATAAGCGCTGCATTAACACACATACAAATTTCTTACCACCGATAGTCTTTCGGCAATGCTAGCAGCTTTAGTCATCTAAAATCTATATACAGCGCAGTATCCACCCCCCCTTTTTTCTATCGCGGGTCTAATATTACTGTAAGGAAGGGGCGCATTTATTATTATTGTTATATATCGTGTAACCAAGGGGCTGCTCTATTACTACTCTAACCAAGGGGCGGGTCTATTATTATTATATCGTGTAAGGGGCGGATGGCTACAGAAGAGGGCGAATGTTAAATTAATGGGCAGAGCTCGATATATAACAATAATAATAAATGCGCCCCCTGGTTACAGTAATACTAGACCCGCCCCTTAGTTACACCATAGACGCCCCTTGCAGAGTAGCACGAGCATCGGGAGCGTGCGGCATCGCCTCATACAATTACTGCGCGGTGTAGAGTTCACTCAGAGCTGTTTAGGTTCGGCAGTTTTTGTAAGCCCTGTAGTCCTTCGTACTGCGCAAGCGCTGCGCCTGCACAGTACAGGGGGGGTCCTTATCCGGCGGGGGAATTTTTTCGGCAGGACACCGGAATTGCACTACTGCCATCTAGTGGCGGTAGATGTAATTGCGGTAACGCCGCCCAAGTAATGGGAACTGCGTTACCATGAGGGGAAAAGTAATCAGTTAGATTACTTGTTACCCTTTAAAGTAACTGCGTTAAGTAACTCCATTTATTTTAACTCAGTTACTTACATCACTTCTGAAATGAATGGCAGGCGGTATTCAGGTGTTATTTAGAGGCTATTTCTAACGTTAAAATGCCTGAAAACTGCCTCCGTTTGAAAATGGTTAAATCTGCTAAATAATTTCCAGATGCATCGAAACAAAAGGTTTGCAAAGTCTTACAGTTTATTTTTATTTTTTTTATAAAGCATCCACAGTATAGTAGACAAGACTTTCCCTCTGCCAGCATGCTGTAGAAAAGGAGCCTTGCTTTCTGTGTGGAAGCAGTGGACTCTGTAAAGACCTGAGAAGCCCCTTGCTGAGTAAGCGTTTGAGGTCTCCAATGACCAGGGAGCTGAGCTTTGTTTATTATGGAGAACTGGCTCTGACTCGGCAGGGGATGTGTCACACCTCCGCAGAGAGACCTTAAGTACTTTTACAGAGTACTTTTATTAGAGCAAAGGTCCTTCTCTACAACATGCTGGCAGGGAACAGGCTTTTCTACTTACGATGTGACTGAAAAAAACAGGTTCTTTGTTTTAATGCATGTTTAGAATGTATTTAGCCAGTTTAAATTGGGCTGTCCACTAGGAAAATGATGAGTTGACATACAGTACTTCTGTCAGTGTTGACACTGGATTCTTATGCCGCGTACACACGAGCGGAAATTCCACCAGCAAAAGTCAGATAAAATCTTTTGGTTTGAAAATGCGACCTTGTGTATGCTCCATCGGACTTTTGCTGGTGGAATTCCAGCCAGCAAAAGATTGATAGCATGTTCTCTATTTTTCGGTCGGAAAACTTAATTTTCTCGGCTCGTCGTAGTGCTGTACGTCACTGCGTTCTTAAAAAGTTCAGCAAACTTTTGTGTGACCGTCTGTATGCAAGCCAAGCTCGAGGGGAATTCCATTGGAAAAACCATCCAAGGCTTTTCCGACGAGAACTCAGATCGCGTGTACGCAGCATTACAGGGCAAACATTAGAAATCAGGCAAGGTTTTAATACTTGTGTAGTTGCAATTAGCCTGAACTAGCTAAACATGCCTGGGCTTCTCTGTCGTAATAGTTTCCCTGGGCACATGCTCTGAGGTAATATCCTCTAGGGTCGGGCCTGTATCAAAATACACCAAAAACCTGATACATTGTAACAACTGCCCAGACTCTGAATTAGTTTGCATGAAATGTTTCTACTTAAACCAAGCAAATTGTTTAAGAGGGGCCTGAGTATTTATCATTTATGATATTATACCAAATGAAAAAAAAAATAGTATTTTGCAACTAGTGGCAACATTGTATTTCACATTTCCTGAAATGCGTTCACAAGCTGCTTACTACATAGTGATTGTCACATACGCTCAAATGCAGGCCACCATAATGTGCCCAGCTGAGACAAGGCTGGTGACTTTTTCTTGCGTTTTTTCTGTAAACAAATGAGAAAAAGCTGGTGACTAGGGATGGGCCCGGTGCTCGATGCGAACCCACGTTCGCATCGAGCACCGGGTGTTCGCTCGTTCGGCCGGCGCACTGCATTGCTGGCTGATGATTGGCCAAGCATGCACTGTGACCCCGCATGCTTGGCCAATCACAGCGCCGGAAACTCGGAGAGCCATAATTGGCTACAGGCAGGACGCCTGTAGCCAATTACAGCTCAGGGGCTTTAGTACACGCCCCCTCTTATAAAAGGCCGCCACGCCGTCGGCGCCGGTCACATGCGTTCCGGCGTTAGAGAGAGCAGGCTCATTCTGTGTCACTCTGCTAGATTCATTTAGAAAGATTTAGTTAGAAAGATTCATTTAGAAAGATTCAGTTAGAAAGATTCATTTAGAAAGAGGGGCTTGTAGTGTGTTCGTGGCAGGCAGGCACTGGCAGCAAACAGAGCTCCTATATTTTGTTCCCAGAAGCACCTATAGGACTTGTAGTGTGTTCGTGGCAGGCACTGGCAGCAAACAGAGCTCCTATATTTTGTTCCCAGAAGCACCTATAGGACTTGTAGTGTGTTCGTGGCAGGCACTGGCAGCAAACAGAGCTCCTATATTTTCTTCCCAGAAGCACCTATAGGACTTGTAGTGTGTTCGTGGCAGGCAGGCACTGGCAGCAAACAGAGCTCTTATATTTTGTTCCCAGAAGCACCTATAGGACTTGAAGTGTGTTAGTCCCATCACACAGAGCTATATTTTCTTCCCAGAAGCACCTATAGGACTTGTAGTGTGTTAGTCCCATCACACAGAGATCCTATATTTTGTTCCCAGAAGCACCTATAGGACTTGAAGTGTGTTAGTCCCATCACACAGAGCTATATTTTCTTCCCAGAAGCACCTATAGGACTTGAAGTGTGTTAGTCCCATCACACAGAGATCCTATATTTTGTTCCCAGAAGCACCTATAGGACTTGAAGTGTGTTAGTCCCATCACACAGAGCTATATTTTCTTCCCAGAAGCACCCATAGGACTTGTAGTGTGTTAGTCCCATCACACAGAGATCATATATTTTGTTCCCAGAAGCACCTATAGGACTTGTAGTGTGTTAGTCCCATCACACAGACCTATATTTTCTTCCCAGAAGCACCTATAGGACTTGTAGTGTGTTAGTCCCATCACACAGAGATCCTATATTTTGTTCCCAGAAGCACCTATAGGACTTGAAGTGTGTTAGTCCCATCACACAGAGCTATATTTTTTCCCAGAAGCACCTATAGGACTTAAAGTGTGTTAGTCCCATCACACAGAGATCCTATATTTTGTTCCCAGAAGCACCTATAGGACTTGAAGTGTGTTAGTCCCATCACACAGAGCTATATTTTCTTCCCAGAAGCACCCATAGGACTTGTAGTGTGTTAGTCCCATCACACAGAGATCATATATTTTGTTCCCAGAAGCACCTATAGAACTTGTAGTGTGTTAGTCCCATCACACAGACCTATATTTTCTTCCCAGAAGCACCTATAGGACTTGTAGTGTGTTAGTCCCATCACACAGAGATCCTATATTTTGTTCCCAGAAGCACCTATAGGACTTGAAGTGTGTTAGTCCCATCACACAGACCTATATTTTCTTCCCAGAAACACCTATAGGACTTGAAGTGTGTTAGTCCCATCACACAGAGATCCTATATTTTGTTCCCAGAAGCACCTATAGGACTTGTAGTGTGTTAGTCCCATCACACAGAGATCCTATATTTTGTTCCCAGAAGCACCTATAGGACTTGAAGTGTGTTAGTCCCATCACACAGACCTATATTTTCTTCCCAGAAGCACCCATAGGACTTGTAGTGTGTTAGTCCCATCACACAGAGATCCTATATTTTGTTCCCAGAAGCACCTATAGGACTTGAAGTGTGTTAGTCCCATCACACAGACCTATATTTTCTTCCCAGAAGCACCCATAGGACTTGTAGTGTGTTAGTCCCATCACACAGAGATCCTATATTTTGTTCCCAGAAGCACCTATAGGACTTGAAGTGTGTTAGTCCCATCACACAGAGCTATATTTTCTTCCCAGAAGCACCCATAGGACTTGAAGTGTGTTAGTCCCATCACACAGAGCTATATTTTCTTCCCAGAAGCACCCATAGGACTTGAAGTGTGTTAGTCCCATCACACAGAGATCCTATATTTTGTTCCCAGAAGCACCTATAGGACTTGAAGTGTGTTAGTCCCATCACACAGAGATCCTATATTTTGTTCCCAGAAGCACCTATAGGACTTGAAGTGTGTTAGTCCCATCACACAGAGCTATATTTTTCTTCCCAGAAGCACCCATAGGACTTGTAGTGTGTTAGTCCCATCACACAGAGATCCTATATTTTGTTCCCAGAAGCACCTATAGGACTTGAAGTGTGTTAGTCCCATCACACAGACCTATATTTTCTTCCCAGAAGCACCCATAGGACTTGTAGTGTGTTAGTCCCATCACACAGAGATCCTATATTTTGTTCCCAGAAGCACCTATAGGACTTGAAGTGTGTTAGTCCCATCACACAGACCTATATTTTCTTCCCAGAAGCACCCATAGGACTTGTAGTGTGTTAGTCCCATCACACAGAGATCCTATATTTTGTTCCCAGAAGCACCTCCTATAGGACTTGAAGTGTGTTAGTCCCATCACACAGACCTATATTTTCTTCCCAGAAGCACCCATAGGACTTGTAGTGTGTTAGTCCCATCACACAGAGATCCTATATTTTTTTTCCAGAAGCACCTATAGAACTTGAAGTGTGTTAGTCCCATCACACAGAGCTATATTTTCTTCCCAGAAGCACCCATAGGACTTGTAGTGTGTTAGTCCCATCACACAGAGATCCTATATTTTGTTCCCAGAAGCACCTATAGGACTTGAAGTGTGTTAGTCCCATCACACAGAGATCCTATATTTTGTTCCCAGAAGCACCTATAGGACTTGAAGTGTGTTAGTCCCATCACACAGAGCTATATTTTCTTCCCAGAAGCACCCATAGGACTTGAAGTGTGTTAGTCCCATCACACAGAGATCCTATATTTTGTTCCCAGAAGCACCTATAGGACTTGAAGTGTGTTAGTCCCATCACACAGAGATCCTCTATTTTGTTCCCAGAAGCACCCATAGGACTTCTAGTGTGTTAGTGGCATCACACAGAGCTCCTATATTTTCTTCTCAGCAGCACCCACAGGACTTCTAGTGTGTTAGTGGCATCACACAGAGCTCCTATATTTTCTTTGCAGAAGCACCCATAGGACTTCTAGTGTGTTAGTGGCATCACACAGAGCTCCTATATATTCTTCTCAGCAGCACCCACAGGACTACCGACTACAATGGCTGGAAGACCGCCAAGGGGAGGCAGAGCGTGCAGAGCCAAGAACACAGGGCAGGCAGGCTCTGTTTCTAGTGGACGTGGCCGTGGCTGTGGACGTGGTCGTGCATCGTCATCAGCACGTGGCCATGGGACACGCGCGTCTTTGTTTTCGGCAGCTGGACATGTGGAGCCGCATCATGCTGAAGGCTTGGTAGAATGGATGACCAAGCCCTCCTCATCCTCCTCATCCTCTCTCACCCAGGCTCAGGGTACTTGCAGAGCAGCTGCCAACGCGTACTCAATGGCATCATCAGCCACCCCTTCCCTAGACCCACCATGTCCTCCTGAGGAGTCCCCCGAACTCTTTGAGCACAGTGTTGGGTACATGCTCCAGGAGGATGCCCAACGATTCGAAGGCTCGGATGATGATACCCAGCTTGAGGAATCTGGCAGTACTGTTCCACCAGCTGCAGCTTACTGCCAGGTTTGCTCTAGTGGTGAAGAGGGAGGGGATGATGAGGTCACTGACTCCACGTGGGTGCCTGAAGGGAGAGAGGATGAGGAGGAGGACGAGGAGGAGGAGGATGCGGCGTCACATGTCCAACGAGGCAGGATGCCCCCTGGAGGCCAGCTAGAGGCCAGCACAGCAACTGTACAACACCGCAGAGCTCCGCCTGTGCAGGGCGCTGCCTCTGCACGTTATCAGAAAAGTTCTTTGGTGTGGGCCTTTTTTGAGACGAGTGCATCAGATCGCACCACTGCTATTTGCAATATTTGTCTCAAGCGTATCTCGCGTGGCCAAAACATCAGCCGCTTGGGCACCACAAGCATGAGCAGACATATGTCGACCTGCTATGCAGCTCGTTGGCAGGCACACATAAAAGACCCACACCAAAGAACTAAGCGGACCTCTCCTTGCTCCTCATCAGCTGGGATCTCCATCCCCAGTACACCTTCAGTCCTCTCTGAAAGCTGCTGTGAGAGGACTGAAGGTGTAGAATTAGGTGTGTCACAACCAAGTACTTGCAGTACACCGACGTCCGATTCTACCAGGCAAATTTCCCTGCCCCAGCTGCTGGACCGTCGAAAGAAGTACACTCCCAGCCATCCACATGCCCAGCGGTTGAATGCTAGCTTGGCTAAATTGCTAGCACTTCAACTGTTGCCTTTTCAGTTGGTAGACTCGGCCCCCTTCCGTGAGTTTGTTCAATGTGCGGTTCCTCAGTGGCAGGTTCCCAAACGCCACTTTTTCTCACGGAAGGCGATTCCGTCTCTCTACCGGCATGTGGAAGGCAATGTCCATGCCTCGCTGGACAGGGCGGTCAGCGGTAAGGTGCATATTACCGCTGACTCATGGTCCAGCAGGCATGGACAGGGACGGTACCTTTCTTTCACGGCCCATTGGGTCACTCTATTGGCAGCTGGGAGGGATGCAGGACAAGGTGCAGTAGTGTTGGAGGTTGTTCCGCCACCACGCCTCCAAAACGCTACTACTGCTACTGGTTGTGACACACCTCTCTCCTCCACCCCCCCCTCCTCTTCTTCTTCCTCCAGTGCTCTGTCCTTGGAACCATCGGTGCTCCGTAGGCGTACAAGGGGCTACGCAAGTACGCAGGCAAAAAGATGCCATGCCGTGCTTGCGCTGGTGTGTTTGGGGGACAGGAGCCACACTGGGCCAGAGGTTCTGGCAGCTCTGCAGGGGCAGGCCGAGAGGTGGTTGACGCCACGTCAGCTTAAGCCAGGAATGGTCGTTTCTGACAATGGCACCAACCTCCTCTCCGCCCTGCGACAGGGGCAGCTCACCCATGTGCCCTGCATGGCTCACGTCCTCAACCTGGTGGTGCAGCGGTTCTTGGGCAGGTTCCCAGGCTTACAGGATGTCCTGAGGCAGGCCAGGAAAGTCTGTGTGCATTTCCGCCGATCTTATAATGCCAGTGCTCGGCTGACTGAGCTGCAAAAGGAGCTGAACCTGCCCAAGAACCGCCTAATATGTGACATGCCCACCAGGTGGAACTCAACGTTGGCCATGCTGCAGCGACTGCACATGCAGCAGAGGGCCATCAATGAGTACCTTTGCGACTACGGCACCAGGACAGGATCAGGGGAGCTTGTTTTTTTTTTCCCCACGTCAGTGGAGCATGATCAGGGATGCATGCACTGTCCTCTCACCATTTGAGGAGGCCACGAGGATGGTGAGCAGTGACAGTGCATGCATCAGTGACACTGTACCTCTTGTCCACCTGTTGGAGCATACGCTGCGTGGGATAATGGACAGGGCACTTGAGGCAGAACAGAGGCAGGAAGAGGAGGACTTCCTTGCCTCTCAAGGCCCCCTTTATCCGGACAGTGTTCCTTCTGTCCCACCCATCACACAGGAAGAGGATGAGGAGGAGGAGGAGGAGGAGGAGGAGGATGATTGTGTGAGCATGGAGGTGGAGCCTGGCACTCAGCATCAGCAGCAGCAGTCTTTTAGGGATGATGTACAGTCCCAACAAACCAGTGGACTTGTACGTGGCTGGGAGGAGGTGGCTGGCGATCATGTCATCCTCAGTGACCCAGAAGACTCCGGACCGAATGCCTCAGCTAACCTACGCTGCATGGCCTCCCTGATCCTGCAAAGCCTGCGGAAGGATCCTCGTGTTCTTCGGATCAAGGAGAGGGACCATTACTGGCTGGCCACTCTCCTTGATCCACGGTACAAGGGTAAGGTTGCGGACCTTATCTTGCCGTCGCAGAGGGAGCAGAGGATGAGACATCTCAGGGAGGCCTTGCAGAAAGGTCTGTGCAACGCGTTCCCAGAAACTGGGAGGTTACAAACTCCTGGTCCTGGGCGACGAGTTGCTGAGGCTTCGGTCAGTAGCAGAAGGAGCGGTGGGGAAGGTGGACGTCTGACCGATGCGTTCAGACAATTTTTTAGTCCGCAGCCCCAAGGTATGATCGGTTCCAGCAACCATCGCCAGCGTCTGATATACATGGTGCAGGAATACCTTGGGGCAAGGTCAGACTTGGACACCTTTCCCACCGAAAATCCTCTGGCTTACTGGGTCCTGAGGATGGATCACTGGCCAGAGCTTGCACAGTATGCAATTGAGCTACTGGCCTGTCCTGCCTCCAGCGTTCTTTCCAAACGCACATTCAGTGCTGCTGGAGGATTTGTCACCGATCATAGGGTGCGCCTGTCCACCGCCTCGGTTGATCGACTGACCTTCATCAAAATGAATCAGTCTTGGATCACCCCCAGCTACCAGGCACCTGAAGCGGATATAACGGAATAATTTATAATGTCACATCCCTTCAAGACTGCCTATGCTGATGCTGAGTGACTGTCCTCTTATGTTCACTGACTATCCTCTTCCTCCTCCTCAATGATCCATGCCACCACACCAGTGCCTAAGGCACAATTTTTCAGCCCCTGTTTAACAGGGGCGTGTACTTACAATTTTTTAAGAAAATGCTTCGCAACACGTGTGACTGCTGTGCTCCAAGTACAGTATCTGTGAGGGGTTGCAGTGTTGTGGCACCAGCACCAGTGCCTAAGGCACAATTTTTCAGCCCCTGTTTAACAGGGGCGTGTACTTACAATTTTTTAAAAAAATGCTTTGCAACACGTGTGACTGCTGTGCTCCAAGTACAGTATCTGTGAGGGGTTGCAGTGTTGTGGCACCAGCACCAGGGCCTAAGGCACAATTTTTCAGCCCCTGTTTAACAGGGGCGTGTACTTACAATTTTTTTAAAAAATGCTTCGCAACACGTGTGACTGCTGTGCTCCAAGTACAGTATCTGTGAGGGGTTGCAGTGTTGTGGCACCAGCACCAGTGCCTAAGGCACAATTTTTCAGCCCCTGTTTAACAGGGGCGTGTACTTACAATTTTTTTAAAAAATGCTTCGCAAAACGTGTGACTGCTGTGCTCCAAGTACAGTATCTGTGAGGGGTTGCAGTGTTGTGGCACCAGCACCAGTGCCTAAGGCACAATTTTTCAGCCCCTGTTTAACAGGGGCGTGTACTTACAATTTTTTAAAAAAATGCTTCGCAACACGTGTGACTGCTGTGCTCCAAGTACAGTATCTGTGAGGGGTTGCAGTGTTGTGGCACCAGCACCAGTGCCTAAGGCACAATTTTTCAGCCCCTGTTTAACAGGGGCGGGTAATTACAAATCTTGATCTAATAGTTCACAGCAGGGCCCATTCCTGCACCCACCAAGAGTAACTATGAGGGCCTACAGTCTTGTGGCAACACCATCCACCACCACCGCCAAAGGCCCAATTTTTCTGCCCTGTTCATCAGGTGCTTGCAATTACAAATCTTGATCTAATAACTCACAGCAGGGCCCATTCCTGCGCCCACCAAGAGTAACTGTGAGAGCTTACAGTCTTGTGGCAACACCGTCCACCACCACCACCACCGCCAAAGGCCCAATTTTTCTGCCCTGTTCAACAGGTGCATGCAATTACAAATCTTGATCTAATAACTCACAGCAGGGCCCATTCCTGCGCCCACCAAGAGTAACTGTGAGAGCTTACAGTCTTGTGGCAACACCGTCCACCACCACCACCACCGCCAATTTTTCTGCCCGGTTCAACAGGTGCATGCAAGTACAAATCTTGAT
The DNA here is from genome assembly GCA_028564925.1 of Lithobates sylvaticus. Lineage (NCBI taxonomy): Eukaryota > Metazoa > Chordata > Amphibia > Anura > Ranidae > Lithobates > Lithobates sylvaticus. The sequence goes on along the minus strand of CM053026.1, from coordinate 254,151,915 downwards.
CTATTAACTCACAGCAGGGCCCATTCCTGTGCCCACCAGTCTTGTGGCTACACCAACATCTAATAGGGCAAATTTCTGCAGAGTATATACGCCAGGCCCCTACTTTCAAACATCCAACTTACAAACGACTCCTACTTGCAAATGGAAAGAGAAAACAGGAAGTGAGAGGAAATCTACCCCTAGGAAGGGAAATTCTATCCTGTTAGATTTAATTTGGGAAAAAGGTATCTCCTCTCTACTGATACTTTATCACCAATCCTTGTTTCAATTAAAACCCCACTTTTCCAAAAACATTTGTCATTGGGACGGAAAGTGAGGTGACATGTTCTGAACAGATGTGCAAAGACAGCAAATGTTACAGGGGTGATAACCCCTCCCTATGTTCTCCAAAAAGCTTAAAAATAGATATTTTTGGGATGGAGCTACACTTCATAATGTACCTGTTCAGATTCTACTTAAGAACAAACCTAAAGCCGCAAGTGGTTTTAAATGGCTTCTTTTTTTCCTTTACAAATGACATTTTGTGCAAGGACAGTTCTAAACACGGGAAACACATGCCACTTCACAGGCATACTTTAGACACCCCCCAGGTACCATATTTAAAGGAAAATTTCACTTTTTTTTTTCACTTTATGCATCATTAAAATGACTGCTCCCGAAAAAACGTTAGTTTTTAAAAGTTCTTTTTGCATTGATATATGTCCCCTGGGGCAGGACCCGGGTCCCCAAACCTGTTTTATGACATTAACATGCATATTGGCCGTTGTAATTAGCACTTTTGATTTCGAACGTTCGCGTCCATTATAACGTATAGGGTTCGAAAATTCACGCGAACTTTCGGTCGGTTCGAAGGTTCTGGTGCGAACCGAACCCGGGGGTGTTCGGCTCATCCCTACTGGTGACCAGAACGTATACATAGTCATCAAAAGACAATCTGTGCACTTTGGGACAGTTCTTGTTCAAGATGTCTTTTGTTTCCTCTATATAGGAAAAATACTCATAAAATACCCAACATAATAGTGTTATATTTACTAAATTGTAATTAACAGTAAAGTTAGCTTGTTTTACTTTACTTACAGCTAACCAGTATATCACTAAGATGTTATACTTACCTCCTCTGTGCAATGGTTTTGCACAGAGCAGCCCCAATCCTCCTCTTCTGGGGTCCCCCTTGTGGGGTTGCCACCTCATCCCTTTAAACCCAAGCACATATGAATTACACAGGCTCTGAGACTAATTTAATTCAGATAAGGCACCAAGTGAGTTTAATTATCTCCCTAATCTGCAACAGAACCTGTGCAATTAATGTGTTCAGTTTTAAAGGGATGAGGTGGCAACCCTACCCCCATAGGCACTTTTGCCTCTTGTTTTTCTCTGAAAGCCCCCATAACAAGCCACTGGCCATGGGGGCATTCATGTGGACTCAATCCTGAGCCAGGCTGTGTGCATCTATTGGCACACACAGCAAAGCTTGGCCCTGTCCCCTAGTCTATTCACAGGCTTTTGACTGACAGCAGCAGGAGCCAATGTCAAGGGTGAGTATTTATTCATGTAAAACCTTTATCCCAAAAAGAAAAAAACTGTTTGATGTAACTGATTATAAAGTGTGAGCTGGAGTTTGGCTTCAATTTGTCTAGTGTATTTAAAGCTGCTAATACATGTAACACTCCCCCTCCCCAGACTGACAATGCTGCTGAATGCTGAGCCTCCTGTTCTCATTCCTCCTGAGATGTGTCTCACTAATACAGGAGGTGTGTTACTGACCAGATCCGTAGGTGAAAACAGAGGGGAAAAAGTCAAAGAAAGGAAAACTGATGAAGCCACCACATCTAATATTTGGTAAGTTGCAATATAAAACATGTTTGGTTTTGGGTTTAATATCGCTTTAAGGTAAAAAAATAAATAAAAAAACATTACCTTTACAACCACTTTAGGCATTGTTGGGTATTAATATTTAAGGTATGCATTTTAACAGTTAGCGCAGCACATGATTTATTTTAGCATCCTTAATCTAAATATTATAAACGTGACTTGATAGGTGACTGTGACTATAGCGATCTTCAGTAGTGACTACACTCAGGTGCTCCCCACCCCAAGGTAATGGGCGCTCACCTCAGAGCGTGTGACCTCGCAATTAAGTTTGGTCAATACACGCTTTTGAATCATCAAAACGGATTCCAGGACAGGTTGCAGGGTCCAAATACTGCTCAAAGATGTAGCCTCCTCATATATAAATATCAAAAAGAGACTTCCATAGTATAATAACGGTTTAAAAGGTTTTCTTTAATGCAAACAAAGCCATATTTAAGGGTACTCACATGGGTCTGGTGCGTTAGTGCACCGCTCTATAGCATGCCTTAATAGCGCCAAGCCGTGGATGAGATGGTGTGCTCCTACTCCATATGACAGACCAGCTGCCTCCTGCGCCATCCAGTCCCCTCCCCTACGCGTGTCGATACAAGGGAAATATCGTATCTTCTTCAGGGGGATGCTCTGCTGAAGATCGCTATATTCACAGTCGCCTATCAAGTCACGTTTATAATCTTTAGATTAAGGACGCTGAAAACTGACCTTGGATGGTCAGAGTATCACGGACCTATATGCACCTGAGCACTTTATGGATCACTTTTGTATCAATATTTATATTTTATGAAATGTGTGTATATTCACGCGATATGATGTAGTAAGCTGTATGACGACAACAGTCGCTTATATATGTATTTTTTATTCTTGGGATTGAATTTATAGGCACATCACTTTAGTTAACAATTTCGTTTTTTATTTTTTTTTTGCTGCAGGTTCAGCAGATCATTAAGGGGACAGCGCAGCACATGATTTATTTATTTATCTATGCCGGAGTGACAGCTTGCTGCCGAATTCAGTCTGGGCCCAAATTCAAACCAAACTCATGTTCGTCCTACAGTTTATGAGTCTTAACCAGGGCATTTTCTTAGCAGGGGAATGCACTGAATGTATGTACTGGCATGATAGGGTGTGCTGGAGGGTCTATTGATGATGGCTACTTGTGGATCTATTGTTGCTGGTGGGGATGTATTGTTTCAGGGGGGTCTATTGTTGGTGGTGGGGATCATTTCTGGGAGGGATCTACTGTTGAGGGAAGGGGCTACTTTTCATTAACAAATTACTTAGCACCACAAAATACTTGATTCTGTATACCCTGGTGGTACTGGGCGGTGGATAGGAGGTGGAACCAATGAGTTACTCGGAATGGAAAGTACCTGCACCTATTCTCTGAGGGGAAAAAAAAAAGCCTGTCTCATTTGGAGAAGCTCCCTTCAAACCTGAGAAAGCTGGAATGGTTGGCTTTAGAGGAGTGGGCCAAACCACCTATTGGAAGGAGCAGAAATCTCCTTGAGTGCTATAGAATCACTAGTGTGCAGTGATTTCCTCTAAGCCCGCATTCACATCTGGGCAGAGGGTATTCCTGGTGGTTTTGAAGCATTTTTAGTGCTCAGTGGATTCATATTCTTTGTGGCTATTGTGGAATACATTTAAATGCAGGTTTTGTGCCTTGGAGTTCAGCTTGTATGTCTGAAAGTTTTACTTCACTCTTGTCTACCATTCCAACTATGCTTTTGTTCAGTCTGGGGTCAATTTCCCTCCTTTGGCCACATCCAGAGAGGTTGGCTATACTGTCATAGATTTTAATCTAATAATGTTTGCAGGTGTGTCTCTTTTCACATGTTCCTAGCTTTACTTTTTGACGTACCAAATGCATGCAGGTATGTATGAGAAATCTGCTTGTAATTTAATCACTTTCAGGAGGAGTTAAAGAGTAACTGCAGTCTGTTCACATAAATTGTAATATATCTTTGCCATTCAGAAGCTTCCCTCCAACCACTTTGCATATTTTTTTATATATACTGTGATTCTGTACTTGCCAAATATGCTGCAGAAATCTCCATCCACCAAGTCTGGCTGCAACCATTTTAACTGTGGGCAGCTGAAGCTGCTGCCGGTTCACTTCCTGGATTTACACAGAGGCACACCTCCAGCTCTGCAGCCCCGATTGCCCTCTTAAGACTCATACCCCTTCTCTTCCTGGCAAACTCTCACGATAGTGAGAGAGAGAGCTGTGCATGATGTCATAAGCCTAGGATTTTTACCAGACAAGAAACCGGAAGTGGGCTGTATAAGGTATTTACTGGCAGAAAAAAAAATGTTTTACTATTCAAAGTTAAAACAACAAGAGCAGAAGATTTAATAGGTGGAAAGTTTAAAAAATGACTAAAGGTCCGGCTTTAAGAATTGTTTCAATGCGCTATAAGGGTACCAACAAATTTGTCCATGCCTGTATTTCTTCCATGAGGGGGTTTAACCCTTTTACTGCCACTGACGTATAGCATACATCAGTGGCAGCAGTAGGTTTTACACACACTCTACTACAGCAGCCAGGAGTTTATGTAAATCAGACAAGCCGCCTGTTGGCTTTCAGGTTGAAGCAATCACACGCACACACAAAATTTTGTGAAAAAATTTGCATAGTGTATTTCTTACTGAAAATTTTTATATGATAAACCATTGTGATAATAACCTGGCATATTAAAAAAATTGATCTACCATCATTTTATTGTCCAGGGTCTCTGCTTTCAGAAAATATATACTAGTTGGGAGTTTTAACTAATCTTAAAGCGGTTCGGCACCCATTTCATTTAGTAAATCTCTTTGCCTTCCAAATCAGGCAAAGAGTACTAAATGAAATGTTTTTTTTTTTGTTTTTTTTTTTACTTACCTTGTAATTGAAGACTTCCGGTCTTCTCTCTCTGCGGCGGCGGGCGGGGTCTCTGCGTCGATCGTCGTCACGCCGCACTGTCTCCTGGGATCTGGTGTCATTGATCCCAGGAGTCAGTGCGGGCATCTTCCGAAATCTCGCGAGATTTCGGCCACATCTTCCGAAATCTCCCGAGATTTCGGCCACATCTGCCGAAATCTCGTGAGATGTCGGCAGATGTGCCGTTACTGCGCACGCGCGAGTAACAGCGGTGCATGCTGGGCCATCAACAGTGCCTGTGAGGTTTCACATGCCCACAGGCAAGATGGACCCCAGCAGACAAGAAGAAGACAAGAAGAAGATGAAGACGAAAACCGGCGGCGATCGAGATGGAACATGGAACAGGTAAGTCCCCCAATTGAGCTATATGCCCTAGGCATATAGCCCAAAAAAAAAAAAAAAGTGTGCAGAGTGCAGAACCGCTTTAAGCCTAAAATGATTATTTAACCACATGCCGACCGGGCCATAGCCGAAAGATGGCTACAGCGCGGTCGGCTATATTCTGGGTGGACATCCGTGGGAACATCCGTGACCACCGTGTCCGGGGGACCCGGCGCATCACGGATCACGGTAAATGACGGAGTATCACTTGTAAAATTTCATGACGCCGGTTCCTCCCCCCCCTCTCTGTACCGCTCTGCATAGTTTGAGAGGAGAGAGGAGAGAGCGGATGCACTGAGCAGCGCCGTGGGCTAGATCTGTAGTGCCCACAGTGCTGCTCAGTGCCCATTCTATGCCAGCACTATGCCATAGTATGCAATACTCTGCCAATATAGTATGCCAATACTATTCAATACTCTGCCAATACTATGCAATACTCTGACAATACTATGCAATACTCTGACAATACTATGTAATACTCTGACAATACTATGTAATACTCTGCCAATACTATGTAATACTCTGCCAATACTCTGCCAATACTCTGCCAATACTCTGCAATACTATGCCAATACTATGTAAGACTCTGCCAATACTATGTAATACTCTGCAATACTATGTAATACTCTGTCAATACTCTGCCAATACTCGCTAATACTGGCCAATACTCTGAAATAAATTTTAACAGAAACAAAGAATTTCTTTTTTTTTTTTTTACAGAATTTTCAGTCTTTTTTGATTTATAGCGCAAAAAATAAAAAACCCAGCAGTGATTAAATACCACCAAAATAAAGCTCTATTTGTGTGAAAAAAAGGACAAACATTTCATATGGGTACAGTGTTGTATGACTGAGTAATTGTCATTCAAAGTGTGAGAGCAGAGAAATTGGTCTGGTTAGGAAGGGGGTTTAAGTGCCCAGTGGTCAATTGGTTAAATGCTAAAAACACCCAAAATGGCTCTGCTAGTGCAGGTCAATTTCACAAATGTAAGTGAAACAGGTGCTTAAAAGCTATTCTAAAGAGGAACAAATTGTCAGATTGGTAAGGGTTAGCCTTGCAATTATACCTGTGTTTTATAGCAACAGTGTCTTTAAAATGAATGTTTAAACAAGGTCTCCTGTATTAAATGAGATCGGTGGTTCATTTTCAGAACCTGCCCAGCACAATATTTGTTCAATGCCCGTTCACATGAACATCTGTTGTGTTATGTACTTTTCCGACATTAAAACAATTCTGTGAAAATGTTTAACTAATATTTATGCTCAGTGGCTTTTAACACCTTTCTCTTACAAAGACGTAAAGTCTTCTTTAATTATAGAAGTTGATCTAGCCTTTACCCCTGTTATCAGATGAAAAAGAGAAAGCATAGACGAGATCGATTATGAATATTCAGGAAAAAACTACGTTTTTGATTTACTAGTAAAATTTGGAGTACTAAAATTGAATTATTTGGCCTCAACAACAAATGCTATGTCTGGCAGAAATCCAATGCAGCTCACCATCCAAATAACACCATTCCTACAGTAAAGCATGGTGGTGGTAATATCCTGTTATGGGGGGGTTTCTCTGCACTAGGGACTGGGGCACTTGTCAGGAAAGAAGGAAAAATGGATGGGGCAAAATACCATCACATTCTTGAGGAAAATCTGCTGCCCTCTGCCAGAAAGTTGTCAATTGGAAGAAGGTTTACCTTCCAACATGACAATGACCCAAAGCACACAACAAAAATGACCACACAATGGTTGAAGGTGAAAAAGGTGAATGTCCTTGCATGGCTTAGTCAGAGCCCAGACTTATGCCCCGTACACACGGTCGGAAAATCCGGCCACAAAATCCATCGTATTTTTTCCGACACTGGTGTTGCATACACACGGTCGGACAAAGTTGTCGGAAAATCCGATCATTCTAAACGTGGTGACGTTTGTTGCCTACGACGGGACTACGTAGAGGCTAGTAGCCAATAGCTTTGGTCTTGTAATGTGATCTGAGCATGCGTGGCACTTTGTCCGTCGGAATTCGCTACACACAATCGGAAAAAGTCCGATAGGACTTTGTTGTCGGAAAATTTGAGAGCAGGAGATAAAACTTTGTCCGTCGGAAAATCCGACGGAAAAAGTCAGATGGAGCCTACACACGGTCAGAATTTCCGACAATATTGTCCGATAGGACATTTTCCGTCGGAAAATCCGACCGTGTGTATGGGGAAAATGAAACCCCATTGAAAATCTGTGGAATGTCTTGAAGACTGCAGTCCACAAACGGTCACCAGCAATTTTAACTGAACTTGAGCAGCTCTGCAAAGAAGAGTGGGCAAATATTGCAAGGTCTAGAAGTGTTAGTAGAGAAATATCCCAACAGACTAAAGAAGGCTGTAAATAAAGCAAAATGTGGTCCAACAAAATAATGACATAAGGGGGTGATCCTTTTTCCAACTTAGTGATTCTGTTTTTGAATTCGTTTTTTTTCTTTTCACAGGAAATTTGAGAGCCCGCGGAGCGCCCCATAATGCACTGCAAGATCGCAGTGCCATGCTGTATAATGATTGGCCAAAGCATGCACCTGACCTGCATGCTTTGGCCAATCCCAGCGCCCTCTGCTAAGAGAGCCATAATTAGGCAGGGTGCCTTTGGCCAATCGTGGCTCAGGGGGACTAAGTCCACAACCCACATTATATAAGGCTGCCTACACGGCAGCCCTGTGTGGTGTTGTTGGCATAGACAGAGAGATAGTGTGATTTAGATTAAGCAGGCAGGTTATTCAGTTAGTGGCAGTGTATTTGAGATATATATATATACAGTGGTGTGAAAAAGTGTTTGCCCCCTTCCTCATTTCCTGTTCCTTTGCATGTTTGTCACACTTAAGTGTTTCGGAACATCAAACCAATTTAAACAATAGTCAAGGACAACACAATTAAACACAAAATGCAATTTGTAAATGAAGGTGTTTATTATTAAAGGTGAAAAAAAAATCCAAACCATCATGGCCCTGTGTGAAAAAGTGATTGCCCCCCTTGTTAAAACATACTATAACTGTGGTTGTCCACACCTGAGTTCAATTTCTCTAGCCACACCCAGGCCTGATTATTGCCACACCTGTTCACAATCAAGGCATCACTTAAATAGGAGCTACTTGACACAGTAAGGTCCACCAGAAGATCCTTAAAAGCTACACATCATGCCGAGACCCAAAGAAATTCAGGAACAATTGAGAAAGAAAGTAATTGAGATCTATCAGTCTGGAAAGGGTTATAAAGCCATTTCCAAAGCTTTGGGAATCCAGCGAACCACAGTGAGAGCCATTATCCACAAATGGCGAAGACATGGAACAGTGGTGAACCTTCCCAGGAGTGGCCGGCCGCCCAAAATTACCCCAAGAGCGCAGCGACGACTCATCCAAGAGGTCACAAAAGACCCCACAACAACGTCCAAGGAACTGCAGGCCTCACTTGCCTCAGTTAAGGTCAGCGTTCATGCCTCCACCATCAGGAAAAGACTGGGCAAAAATGGCCTGCATGGCAGAGTTCCAAGGAGAAAACCACTGCTGAGCAAAAAGAACATCAAAGCTCGTCTCAATTTCTCCACAACACATCTTGATGATCCCCAAGACTTTTGGGACAACATTCTGTGGACCGATGAGACAAAAGTGGAACTCTTTGGAAGGTGTGTGTCCAAGTATATCTGGCGTAGAAGGAACACTGCATTTCAGAAAAAGAACATTATACCAACAGTAAAATATGGTGGTGGTAGTGTGATGGTCTGGGGCTGTTTTGCTGCTTCAGGACCTGGAAGACTTGCCGTGATAAAAGGAACTATGAATTCTGCTGTCTACCAAGAGATCCTGAAGGAGAATGTCCGACCATCTGTTCGTGTACTCAAGCTGAAACGAACTTGGGTTCTGCAGCAGGACAATGATCCTAAACACACCAGCAAGTCCACCACCGAATGGCTGAAGAAAAACAAAATGAAGACTTTGGAGTGGCCTAGCCAAAGTCCTGACCTGAATCCTATTGAGATGTTGTGGTATGACCTTAAAAAGGCCGTTCATGCTCGAAAACCCTCTAATGTAACTGAATTAGGACAATTCTGCAAAGATGAGTGGACCAAAATTCCTCCAGGACGCTGTAAAAGCCTCATTGCACGTTATCGCAAACGCTTGGTTGCAGTTGTTGCTGCTAAGGGTGGCCCAACCAGTTATTAGGTTTAGGGGGCAATCACTTTTTCACACAGGGCCATGATGGTTTGGATTTTTTTTCACCTTTAATAATAAACACCTTCATTTACAAATTGCATTTTGTGTTTACTTGTGTTGTCCTTGACTATTGTTTAAATTGGTTTGATGTTCCGAAACACTTAAGTGTGACAAACATGCAAAGGAACAGGAAATGAGGAAGGGGGCAAACACTTTTTCACACCACTGTGTATATATATATATATATATATATATATATATGTCCACGACCAGCACTGTTGACTGTAGACACAGAGCCTGCTTGCCCTCTTTTAGTGGCCTGTGAGCGTCTGCCTCTCCTTGGTGGCCTTCAGGACATGATGTATATTTTGTTTTGCAACACCGCACTACACTGTATTGTGTACACCACCAGAAAAGTAGTAGCAACTGCACTACGGCTGCACTGTATTGTAATCACAATTTCTGATCTAATATTTCACAGCAGGGCTCATTCCTGCTCCCACCAAGAGTATATGTGAGGGGTTACAGTGTTCTGGTACCACCAACACCTAAGGCCCAATTTTCTGCAGAGTATATAGGGCAGGTTGTATAGTATATATACTTCTGTTTAGAGAATATAGTGCCTGGGGGGGGGCCCACGCCATTTTTTTTTTATTTTATTTGGGTGCGGGGTTCCCCTGAATATCCATACCAGACCAAAAGAGCTTGGTAATGGGTGGGGGAACCCATGCCGTTTTTCTCAATGATTTTTATCTATCTTGCCGAGACCCAACAATTCATTACAGCCGTAAGCAGTTTTAAATGACTTTTTTCCCTTTAGAAATTTTATTTTGTGTGGTATTGTTCTAAACACGGGAAAACTGCGCCACTTTACAGGCATACTATAGACACCCCCCAGGCACAATATTTAAAGGAATATTTCATTTTTATTGTTTCAGTTTAAGCAGTATTAAAATCCCTGCTCTTGAAAAAACAGCAGTTTTTAAAAAGTTTTTTTGCATTGATACATGTCCCCTGGGGCAGGACCCAGGTCCCCAAACACTTTTTATGTCAATAATTTGCATATAAGCCTTTAACCGGTTCCCAACCGGCGCACAACGATGTACGTCGGCAGAATGGCACGGACAGGCATAAGGGCGTACAGGTACGTCCCTTTAAGAATGCCGTCGCACCATCGCGTGCGCGTGCCGGGACCCCCGTGAGTACGGTTGCGGGTCCCACGGACTCGATCGCTGCAGGGATACCCGCGATCGTCTCACTGGAAGGCTGAACGGGGAGATGCGGAAGTAAACAGCATCTCCCCATTCTGCCTAGCAACAAGTGACACTGATCTCTGCTCCCTGTGATTGGAGCAGAGATCAGTGTTCACTAACACACAGCCACGCCCCCCACAGTTAGTAACACACCCCTAGGAACACTTAAAGCGGAATGACACTGTCTGTAGTGTATTTTTTTTTTTTTTTTTTGCAATGAGAAGGATTAGGAGATGGTTATTACACACTCATGTGATCCGTTTTCAGAGGAAACTGCTGCCGGTTTTCGTCACAAATAAACACTTATATAAAGTGTTTGCTGCTGGGTGCCATCTTGCCTGTGGGCATGTGAAACCACACAGGCACCTTCTATGGCCCAGCATGCATCTCCCTTTTAACCCGGATCCAGGCATTTCTCTTTCCTCCAAGGCTGGCCACTTTTATGACAGATCACCATATTTAAATGAATGCATCATCCTAAAATACAATATCTGCCAATACCGCCGTTACTGCGCCGATTTTGCACGTGCTCAGTAACGTCAAAGTGTAGCTCACGTTCGTGGAAATCTCGCGAGATTTCGGCCACATCTGCCGAAATCTCGCAAGATTTCGGCAGGAGCCCCCTAAATCTCGCGAGATTTCGGCAGATCAATGGGATCAATGACACCAGATCCCAGAAGACAGTGCGGCATGACGAGGATCGACGCACAGACCCCGCCCACCGCCGAAGAGACAGAGCAGCAATTGCAAGGTAAGCGAGAAAAAAAAAAAAAAAAAAACACTTCATTTAGTACTCTTTGCCTGATTTGGAAGGCAAAGAGATTTACTGAATGAAGTGTGTGCAGGACCGCTTTAACCCCAACACTGCCACCCCCTGGTTAACCCCTTCACTGCCAGTGTCATTTACACAGGAATCAGTGCATTTAAATAGCACTGATTGCTGTATAAATGACAATGGTCCCAAAAATGTTTCAAAAATGTCCAATGTGTCCGCCATAATGTCGCAATCACAATAAAAATTGCTGATCCTGGTATGGATTTTAAGGGGGACCCCCACGCCATTTTTTTTTGGCGTGGGGTTCCCCTTAATATCCATACCAGACCTGAAGGGCCTGGTATGGAATTTCAGGGGACCCCCACGCATTTTTTTTTTCTTCATTTTTTTAATTTCTTAATGCTAACAATAGCCTTTAAAAAACCCATAGAAGTGAACCGGCGCAAAAAAAAAAAAAAAAAGTCAAGTTGAGATGTGCGCCTGTTCAACTTATGCAAATAAACCTACGTGGCTTGACATTTACTAAGATTACTGGTGCGACGGCAACATTGTAGTAAATGGGGAATTGCCCTGAGTTACAGGCGCCAATTCTTTGTGAATACGAAAATGGGCGTTGCGCGGCGGCGTGCGCCGCAACTCATGGCGCAAGTGCTTGGTAAATCAGCCCCCATGAGTCTACAATATTGAACTTTCACAATATTCAAATTTTCGTAGATACAGAATTTTGGGTTTTGACTAGCTGTAAGCCATAATCATCAAAATTAAAAGAAATATATCACTCTGTGTGTGTAATGAATGTATAGAATATATGAGTTTCACTTTTTTAAATTGAATTACATAAATAAACTTTTTATTTCTAATTTGAATTGTCAAAAGTATTGGGACATCTGCCTTTCTATGCACATGAACTTTAAAAGCATCCGAGTCTTAGACTCCCATACACACTATTCGAGCATCTGAGTCTTAGACCCCCATACACACTATTCTGAAGGCAGATTTTTGTCTTCAGATTTGACAAAATCATATAATATGAGGTCAAACCCATGAGTTTCAATTTGTATACAATCAGGCAGGCCCTTGCACTACATGGTTTTGGTAAATTTATAGACAAAAATCTGCAGAAAATCTAATAGTGTGTATGGGGCCTTAGTCCCTAGGGTTGAATATAAAGGCCCACCCTTTACAGCTGTAACATCTTTAACTCTTCTGGGAAGGCCATCTACATGGTGTGTTTATGGGAATTTTTGACCATTCTTCCAGAAGCGCATTTGTGAGGTCAGGAACTGATGTTGGACAGGAAGGCCTGGCTCGCAGTCTCCACTCTAATTCATCCCAAAGGTATTCTATTGGGTTGAGGTCAGGACTCTGTGTAGGCCAGCCAAGTTCCTCCACCCCAAACTCACTCATCCATGTATTTATGGACCTTGCTTTGAGCACTGGTATGTTGGAACAGGAATGTGCCAACCCCCAATCTACTCCCACAAAGTTGGGAGCATGAAATTGACCAAAATGTCTTGGTATGCTGATGCCTTTCACTGAAACTAAGGGGCCAAGCCCAATCCCTGAAAAACAACCCCACACCACAACCCCCCCTCCGCCAAATGATTTGGACTAGTGAAGTAAAACAAGGTCCATAAAGACATGGATGAGCGAGTTTGGGGTGGAGGAACTTGACTGGCCTGCACAGAGTGACCTCAACCTGATAGAACACCTTTGCAAACATTCCCATAGACAGACTCTTAAACCTTGTGGACAGCCTTTCCGGAATAGTTGAAGTTGTTATAGCTGCAAAGGGTGGGTCAACTCAATATTGAACCCTACGGACTAGGATGCCATTAAAGTTCATGTGCGTTTAAAGGCAGGCTTCCCAATACTATTGGTAACATAGTGTAGATACTGTATATCCAGTACAGCAGATAGTCAAAAATGTTAACTTCACCTTGCAAAACAGAGCTTTGACCTGCGCCATGCCCTATTTTCCTGTGGTTATGATAGGTGGCCTCAATAGCAAAACAAGGAGGGCAAAATTCCAAAAATCCAACAGACTACAGACAGTTTAAAAGGCTGATGGATATACAAATCTTGATTGCCAATGAATAATGAAGGTTTGGCACACCCCCTCACAATGCATGGCGTGCCCTCTGCATTCTTTGGAGCTTTGATATGATATACATGGTACATTAGGTTTGGGCCTACCAGAGCACTCTTCAGGAAAAACAGAAGAATGTGTACACCTTTATATACCTATTGTCTTATATCCGTTTATGACTTTGAATCTGAGACATGTTTGCTTTATCTCAATTTCTTCTTCATGTAGTAGCACAGATGTAGGGAAAAACAATACATCTTAAATGTACAGTACAGGACACAGGCAAAGTATTCATAGACCATCAGTCATAGGTTTGTACCTTCAGCTAAATGGAGACTGGCAAAGCTTTTGAGGACATGCCCACTGGGCACCTCCCTTATAACCCTATCCCACTCTGTTAGGACCCCATTTTTTGCTGTTGTTCAAAGGTGACAGATCTCTTCTCCTTTGCTTATAGATCACTCTTAGCTTAACTAATTTATTATTCTATCTTCAGATTTTTTAAGTCATGTCTTTCACCTCCTTTCAATGCCACAGTTAGAAGCAGTTCATCCGTATCCCCATTGATAATGTCTTGTAAGACGAAAAGCTTCTGGGAAGGCGTGCAGTGACGTCATCGCGTTCAGCGTCTCTGGAAGGAGGAAGGGTTCGTTTTATTGTATGCCGGCCGGCGTTCTGTGTCCTCTCCGTTTGGAGTCTTTTTATGCACTTGTTATTCCTTTGGAATGTGAGTACTTTTCGATTAATAAAATACTCATTATATGTTTTAAACGTTATTATGCCATGGTCTGCCTTTTTTCTTTCTGGCCACGTTTGATGCACCGCTGAGTGCTACTTTCTGGATCTGATTTACCACTGGGTCTGGTCCGAGGTCCTGTGTCCGGTGTGACCAGCTGATACTGGGAGATCGTTTATTCTGATGTCTGTCCTCCCACCTGTTGGAAGTCAGGATTTCTGTATGGGCTCAATTTGAAAGGCTTGTTTCTTCCTACCATCTGGTAAGGAGATTATATACTGGTGGCGGCACTTTTGTGTGGTGTGGAGCACAGCGGTGTGAAAAGAAACTTAACCTGGAGTGCCTGGTCCTTAAGAATAGGAAGTCACATCCCAGGACGGCATTCAATCTTTTGAACTGTTTTATATCCCCACAGGTTGATTCACACATGGGCTAGTATATGATATAACACAGGACTTACTTGTCACATATCGCTACTGCTAACCACCTAATTATCCATTACCATCACCTTCAGATAGTATTGTTCACATTAGAATTGGTGTGTTCTTACACTGTCCTATTATTATTATTTTTGTATATTTATTTTTAATTTTATTCATTTTTATTTCCTACCTACTAGTCATGTATTAACAGTTTTCATCTGATTGTTCTTGATTATGGTATAGATATTTAGCTAATCCACCTGGCGCAGTTTCTTCTCCTTTATATTGTATTGTGTTTATCCCACTATTCTGCAGCCGGGTTTGACATTCTTTTTAACCATTTTAATATTGTTCCTTTTTTTTGCCACCCACATTTCTGTTCCTCCCCCTTCCCTTCCCCTTTCCCCTTACTCTATTTGGTTAGCGCGGTTTTTCTTGTTTATATTATACCTAGACCTCACACTGTGGCGATGGCCTGTAAGTTTGCTTCGGGCACTGGGACCTGCAAAGGTGCTTACCATGGAACTTAGTGCAGTGTGTTGTAGTCAGCCAGAGGGTGCTATACAGGTCCAGGTCCATCACCATGGAACCCAGACCCTGGAGACCTCTTCTAAGGTATGCCCATTGTCTGTGAAGCCTGGATTTTATATGCAGTTCTGCTTCATGGACAGTGAAGACAGGTTTGCCCTCTATCGGTTACTGGAAAAACCAGGACTATGTATGGAATTGTACTCACTTTACAGTGTAAACTTTTCAAACTTGGTGCTTAAAATCTCACCCACTCAGAGCTTGGTCTCAGCAGATGACCAGGTGTTCAATTTATAATAAAATAAAAAATAAAAACATTGGCCACACACCTTACCACCTAGAGCCTTTATTTATTTATATATTTAAATAAACATAAAAAAAATAAAAAATTATATATAAATAAAAAATAAAGGTACTCGAGCACTTCCTCCTACCCTTTTGCCACAAGGATTCGCTACATGACAAGCTGCACCCAGACAAGGAGAATACGTGGCATCTGTAGCCATCAAGGATGCCTATCTGCATATTCCCAGTTATCCACCTTATCAGCACTTTCTGCATCTTGCAGTGGCAAGCATTAATTTCCAGTTTGTTGCACTGCCATTCAGCCTCTCCTCTGTACCAAGAGTATTCACAAAGGTCCTACCACCTCTTCTTGCACTTCTCAGAACCCAGGGCATGAGTTTTCTAGATGACCTTCTCCCGAAGAACTCATCTTTTCCAGCTGTCTGTGAACATTAACAGGTCAATTCAGATACTCCAGGCTTTCAGCTCGGTGATAAATTTAAAAAAAATCTGCTTTTCAGCTTTCTTTTCACCTAGAATACGTGGGTCTGGTCCTGGAAACATCCAAAGCAAAGGTCTTTCTTTCAGAGAAGAAAATTCTCTCAGAGCTCATGCTCAAGAACTGAGGTCAGAGACATCCCACAATGAGATTATACATGATAGGCCTTGGCCTCATGGTAGCCTCCTTTGAGGTTGTACCATTCGTCCAATTTCACTCAAGAGTAGGGGGAACACTGTAGAAAACTGAAACTTTAAGGCTGGGTTCACACTAATGCAAATTGGATTTGTCCGCATCCAATTTGTACAGCAGGAGCTTGTAACCAGCCAGTTCACATATCTCCGTAGCAGCTGCGGTGCGATTTGCATTAGAGCCCTGTGCATCTTTGGTCTGTTTCAGGTCGGAATTCAACCAAAAATTCTGGCTAAAAACCGGACCTGAAATTCTAACCAGGGTTAAAAAACCTTCTGCCTTTACAACCACTTTTAAGACAGGCTTCAGAAAAAATGGGTAGGGCTTTTGAATGGAAAAGGAGCTGGATGGCACAAAAGCATGACTAACGGATTGAGAACACCATAAAAATAATAAATTTACAATTACCAGTTTCAAGTTTGTGCTGTCAAGGCCAGCCATGTCTTAAAAAATTCTGTTTTACATCCTATGGCAAAAACTGCAAGTTTAATCTGAAACAACTACTTCCCATACCAGAGCCATTTAGGAGAGACTGGTCTAGCCACTTGCATGCAAAGTCACAATTTAGATTAGCTCCGGGTTTCTCAAAGCACGCAAAACTAGAAGGGGACAGTTTGCCGGCTGAAATGCTGAGGAGGTTTAGATTTGGAATGCAGAGGTACCAAGGCTGAGGGTTCCATTAACAGACTCACTGGCTGAACAGGAGAACAACCCAACCCAAATTGAATTCAAACTAAAGCTGGCCATACACCTATAGAATATCTGCAGATTTTCTATGGTTAGATGGAAAAAGTGCAACAGATTTCTCCATGTATGCTAAACTGTGTGGATGGAGGAATCTCCCACTGGGCCAAGCTTCAGTATCTTGCTAGTTGACCCCGCTGGCTCTCAACCTAAACAATGCCTACACACAATCAGAATGTTCAGGTATTGTGAGAGCCAGCGGGGCTGACTAGCAACATATGGAAGCTTGGGCCAGTGGGAGATTCTTCCATCCACACAGTTCAGCGTAGATGGAGTCATCTGTTCCACTTTTTCCATCTGACCATAGAACATCTAAGCGCCTCGAGGCGATTCAGTTCACAGTTGCAGCGGTATACAAATCATTCATTCATCTGCAGATAATCTATAGGTATATGACCAGTCTTAGCAGCCTTCCTCTAATCTAAGAGAACATAGAAACACTAGATGAGCTTTATTGAGCAGAAAGCTAAGACTACACAACTGGGTACAAGAGTGAATGACAAGGGAGAGGCTACTGCTCAGACTTTAATCAACCAGCAGGACCAGAAATTGCACGGCGAAAGTCCAGAGGACATAGTTTATGCTAAGGAATTTGATAACTGTACTTCAAATGTTTAATCTATAAAATAAGGTCTGCTGGAGTTAATTAAATTGTATGTAGATAGGAAGCTGGTTACATGAACAGGTCCAGAGAGTAGTGATAAATGATTCATTCTCTGAATGGTCTAATGTTGTGAGCCCCAAGATTCTTTGAGGCCAATGCGGTTTCATTTGTTTATTTACAGTGCCTTGAAAATTTTCTACATTTTGTCATGTTACAACCAAAAATATAAATGTATTTTATGTGATAGACCAACATAAAGTGGCACATAATTATGAAGTGGAAGGAAAATGGTTTTCAATTTTTTTTTTACAAATAAATATCTAAAAAGTGTGGCAGGCATTTGTATTCAGTCCCTTTTACTCCAATATCCCCAAGACCCCTTTCACACGGGACGGATCCGTAATGATCCACTGCTCAGCAGGGATCGCTCAGCTGATCCCCGCTGTGCAGGAACCACCCTGTCAGTTCTCCACTCTCCTCTATGGGGGATTGGATGAACACGGACCGTCTGACCGTGTTCAACCGATCCGCTCTGCAGACAGATGGAAAAATAGTTATCCTCTGTCTGCAGAATCGGACAATAGAAGAGCCACTATCCCAAAAGGGTGCATGTATGTCCGTTTTTCATCCAAAACCGGATGGATGAAAAACAGACATACGGTCCGCCTGTGTGAAAGGGGCCCAACTAAAATCTAGTGGAATCTATTGCCTTCAAGAGTCACCTAATTAGTAAATAGAGTCAACCCGTGTGTAATGTAATCACAGCTGTTCTGTGAGGATCGTTAGAGAACCTTAGTGAACAAACAGCATCATAAAGGCCAAGGAACACACCAGGCAGGTCAGGGATAAAGTTGTGGAGAAGTTTAAAGCAGTTAAATTATATATATATATATATATATATATATATATATTATATATATATAATAAAAAATATCCCAAGCTTTGAACATCTCACAGCGCACTAATCAATCATCCAAAAAAGGAAAGCATTTGGCATACTTGCAAACCTACCAAGATATGGCCATCCGGTAGATGTAATGTCAGAATTGGCCTGGATGGGAGGCGGTTAGATACCTGGATGCTGCATTTAGAGATGCAAGATGACAGAACAGGTGGTTTCTTATTACTCTTCCATCTCATTGGTCTTGCTATATCAGCTTCTAATTGTTTTTCAAGATTCCACATTGGTTTGAATTTGTTATTGCTGTAACCTGTAAATGTTTGTTGTATCTGAAGTGGAATTGTACTCAACTGCTACTGTAATGCCTAGAAGGTGGATCTGATTCAAAACCCTCTGTATGGCATTGATTTCTTGGTACACTTAATAAAAATACAGATTAAAAAAAAAAAAAGTACTAGGCTGCAGTTTCTCAAAATCTCTATAATTGGACAGTGTTTTCATTTCACAAAATGGTTTCCTACAGTTACCATTATTGATGGTAAGCCCAATTAGTACCAAATAAAAAGCTGAACCCCAGATATTTATTGTATACTTACACTTGTCCACTACTATACTAATAAACTCATGATCTCCTGGGCCCCTCTGATTCTGTGTGAGCAGCTTCCCCTCTGCACACTGACCACAGTAGGTCGCCTAGTCAGCACTGCAGCCATACACAAAACACCTTTCCCCCCCCCCCCAATGAATACAAGACTCCTGATTGAACACAGCAGAGGGGACATGACCTGATCTACAGCTCCTCCAGAGAATGAACTGAAAAAAACTAGGTGTTCTATGAATGGCAGCCAGGCAAGCAACCCTCTGTTTGTCACGCAGATGGGAATCTGTTTGCACAGGACCTGGCTAACACATTAGTGCCAACTGTTAGTTAGTTTCAGCATTGGCCTCTCATGCATCATATGCACATATCTACATTGGTGCAAACTGGGCCAAAGTATGCAATAAACACCATACCTGGATTTCAGCTTTAAACTGGTAGTGCTACAATTGTACAGATTCCAAATGTTATCCCTTTCATTTTTCTCCTAAACCCTCTTATTTGGTATCCCTTTAGAACTTTATAAGAAAAAATATATTCCATCATAAACAGGTAGTACTGTTAAAATGTGCAATACATTGGGTAAGCCAACATGCAAGACAAATGAAAAGAAAAAAGGTCCTTTGAACACTGAAGAAAGTGTACAATAATCAAAAAAGGTAAAAAAAAAAATTATATAAAACTCTGGATTGCTAACAGTTATATCTACGGTGATGTACATTAAAGACAGACATTCTGTCATCTTGGGCAGGCTAAGAAGAAAACGCATGATTGACCAGAGCACCATCTCATAGGAGACGGTCCCATGCTCCCCCATAAGCACTGGGTATTGTGCCAGATGAGGCACTGGATGAGTGGAAGTTAGGCTAGCCAAACATTATACAATTTTCTTCTACAACTTTCCTTTAGATTTACCAAAACTACATATGAGGTCAGACCTAAACCCTTTCAATTTTGTATGCAATCAGGCAGGCTCTTGTACTACATAGTTGAAGGTATAGTCGAATAGTTGTATGGCCAGCTTAAGTCAGGGGTAACCATTTCTACAGATGCTGTCACTTTCTAACTACATTGGTAGGGTGGATTTACTAAAACGGAGTGCAAAATCTAGTGCAGCTGCGCATGGTAGCCAATCAGCTTCCAACTTCAGCTTGTTCAATTAAGCTTTGACAAAAACCTCGAAGCCAATTAGTTTCTATACAGAGCTGCACCAAATTTTGCTCTCTAGGTTTAAAAAAAAATAAATAAAAATATCAACCCCTATGTAAGAATTCTTCCATGGCCATTTATGAGCAGTGCTCCTTCAAAGACAAGGAGTTTAGTAAAACGCTTACAAATCCTGCATCTACAATCATTTTCTTCCCAAATCTGATCCATTTTGTTGAATAAACCAACAAACAAATACAGCAAAATACCCCCCATATATAATAACCAAAGAATCCAGCTACAAAAAAAACAAATAAAATGCATCAGTGTTTTCTTTTTGATTTCATCAGCTATGCGATAAATGACAGCAGCTTTTTGGCAGTGTAATTGGAAATCTAATTTCCATGTCATCCAATTTATTAAAAGTTATACAAGGTGGTAATAAACCCAAAACGGCAAGAAAATGCAGCTTACCAATCAGATGTGGTTGCTGCAATCATTTTGAGGGTTTTTTTCCCCAGTGATCTGGCCAGTAAGGCTGCTTTTACACTGAGGTGCTTTGCAGGCGCTAAAAATAGTGCCTGCAAAGCGCCCTGAAAGAGTCACTCAATGCACGCCAATGTGAAAGCTCTAAGGGCTTTCACATTGGAAAGACGGTCATTGCAGGACGGTCAAAAAAAAAAGTTGCATCTTTGGAGCGCTGTATTTAACGCTCCTAAAGCACACATTCCCATAGAAACCAATGGGGCAGCGCTGCAAACCCACTTGCAAAGTGCCACTACAGCAGCAATTTGCAGGCGGTTTTAACCCTTTTTAAAACTGCCCCGCTAAAACAACGGTAAAGCGCCGCTAAATATAGCGCTGCTTTACTGCCAGCGCACTCAACACCCCAGTGTGAAAGTAGCCTAACTGTATTAGAGTGCCACCACTCTGGATGAATGAACGGGGGGGGGGCCTTTGGACAGTAACAGTGAATCTGAGGGGAGCCAAACTCCCGCTAATACTTTATAAGCATTTAAGCAAAAAAAAAAAAAAAAAAAAAAGTAAAAATTTTTTGGGCTAGAGGTTTTACATAAATAAAATGTGATCCTTGCAAGTACACCTGCTAGTAATGGTTTTTCTCATCTCTAACTTTTGAAAAACAGAGTTTCTGGACAGCTCACCAGGTTAAAAAGGAAATAAAGCCCAAGAAAAAAATAAAATGAAAGCAGCCATCACATCTAAGCTATATTGCAGGTAAGCTGCACTATAATACAATGTTTGCTTTTGTGTTTAATACCACTTTAATCTTAACAGTAAAGTAGAACTTTACCATTAAAAAAAATTAAAAAGCTTACTGCTTACAGTTTTTTTTATCACAGAAGAAACATACTAGGCACTCAAACTTCTTTTGAGTATACACTGTACCATGCATGCACAGGTCAGCATACAGTCTCGGCATGCCTTATAATGCCAAGGTGAAAAAGTTATCCCAGTCTGGCCCATCAAAACATTTAAATATTTTGAACCCCAAAGACAACCAGGTGAAGATGCCGGCGCATTGCTGGAGGGGAGACGGTGTAGCAGACTTCAGTTTTTCTTTATCCATCAGACTTTAGTTCATATTATCTACCACTGAAGGTTTTAAAAGGATAAGTTCACTTTAAAGCATTGCACCAGTGATCAGCAGGTGGCTGGTGCCATGCAGGTCTCCTGCAAATCTCAGAAAATCTGTGTGCCTATATGGGCAAGCAGATACACTGACAGGATGAACCCATGACCTACAACGGCACGTTCATTGAGAACTACAAGCCGACATCTGCAAAGGATGTCAGCTTGTAGTTCAGTCAAACACAGAGCTTTGTGTATGAAGGACACAGCCGTGTGGGTGGAGAACCACACAGCCACATCGTTTTTAAAAACCGAGCCTCTCTGATGGTATGGCATGATGGATAAGTATCTGTCTAGTATTACTTAAAGAGACAGAAGGATTTGAGGCAGCCTACATCCCCAGAAGATTTGTGGTTAGTTCGCCAAGATGTTTGGCACAACCTACTTGCGGGATTCCTTTAAAACTGTGTGCAGGTTTACCTAGAATTGAAGCAGTTTTGAAATCAAAGGGTGGTCAAACCAAATATTGATTTGGATTTCTCTTCTGTTCATTTACTTTCCATTTTGTTAAATGATAAAAAAAAAAAATTAAAAACACCCTTATAACACTTATATCTCTGAAAGCATTCCTAATTTACATTTTTTTTTTTTTTTTTTTTTTAAACCTGCCTAAAACGTTTGCACTGTACCTTTTTGCACCAGTAGTGCATTAGTGTGTTGTGATGCACAGCAATGCAGGTGTTTTGGAATGCCATTCAAAAATGGTATGAAGCCAGCCTAAAATAAATAGCTTTTTTTGGAAGGCAAGCAAACTGCAGAATAAACTCGGATTCTAAAAATGCAGAAATGTACATTTGTAACTTCCCAAATGTTATCAACCACTTGTATCTTCCACTCCTTATTCAGTCAATGAGGGAAAAGAAACTTCTCTACACAGAACAGGAAAAGGATTTATATAAAACTCATGAAGCTTTTATGGGTATTTTCTTGCAATTCCAGACAAGTAACACAGTGCTTCCTCCTTTACATTAAAAATAAAAAATACTATACGATGCATGGTCCCAATATATTTAACAAGGTCTTTTGGCAAAAATTCGGAAAAAAAAATGTGGCATAGGTCCAACATTTTCATAATCCCTCCCTTACTCAGAAAAAAAGGAAACAGAACCAGGATTTATTAAAAAAAACAAAAAAAAACGATATATACTGATCTCATGAACAGGAAAAGGTCATGTAACACTTGAAAAATGAGGGTAAAAATCTTGGCTTTTAATTAACAAAAAGTTTTTTTTTTTTTTTATTATTATTCCTTGTCCCCTCTGCATGAGGTCGGCCTGAAAGGTTTGGATAGCGAATTTGTGACACTTCAGAAGTTAATGGCATCTAACCCAACTCCTGAAATTACACAAGTGTCTTTGCGTGGAGGCACCTGGTGGATGGGTGGGTGGAATTTTAACTGGGAATGGTGGTTACAGTCTGTGCTGGAATGCTGATCATCGCCTAGGCCCGGAGGAAAGTGTTGGGTAGAATGTGATCTGGCAGTGGGCACCTCCAGCTCAGCTAAGATCGTGTTCTGCTTAATCTTCAGAGTCATCATTGTTGGTAAGACTGGCCACTAGATCCTCTAATTTGGAGATTCGTTCCGCCTGGGACCTGATGTCCTCTCTCATTAAACGCAGCTCCTTCATCACCTCATCTAGCTTTCCATCATTTGGCTGAAAAGCAAAAGACGTTTTAGGACAGACCTTTACAATATTACAATACAAAAATGTATTGCACAAAATAAAATCATACAATGAAAAACAGCTCAGCTCCTTTCCCTTTCTACACATAAAAGATAGAACTACACATACAAAACACATTACCACCAACTTACTATAAAAATAAAATACAATAAAAACAAAAATCATTCTGATCTCCCTTAGCAGCAATCCAATACCATGCCTTGAAGTTTACTCACACTCATTACCAACCAATCTACGCTGTAGAATTTAACAGGGCAGAGTTTAACAATCTTATGGCACAGGGGAAACAATTTGACCCTTTCCAGTACCAAGTCTGTGACTGCTCTGTGCTGTACCAGTCAACTTTCAGTCTGAGGGATGTATGCCATAGAGATGCGCTATGGCAATATAGTGCAAAAAAATAAAAAAAAAAAACAAGACACCGGCTGCCTCCAAAGAAAAAAATTTTGTGAAGGGTAAACAGAGAGGACAACTAATTAAAAAGTTTTTCTGAACATGGGACCAGACAGACCAAAATGTTGTGATGGGCAGAATGGTAATATATGCTTAACCACTTCCCGAACGGCGCACTACGATGTACGTCGGCAGAATGGCATGGACAGGCATAAGGGTGTACAGGTACGTCTCTAAGAATGCCGCCGTGCCATTGCGTGCGCACCGGTCGGGACCCCCGTGAGTCCGGTCGTGGGTCCCGTGGACTTGATCGCTGCAGGGATAACCGCGATCGTCTCACGGGGAGATGCAGAAGTAAACATCTCCCCGTTCTGCCTAGCAACAAGTGACACTGATCTCTGCTCCCTGTAATTGGAGCAGAGATCAGTGTTCATCAACACACAGCCACGCGCCCCACAGTTAGCAACACGCCCCTAGGACACACTTAACCCCTTCACTGCCAGTGTCATTTACACAGGAATCAGTGCATTTGTATAGCACTGATTGCTGTATAAATGTCAATGGTCCCAAAAATGTGTCAAAAATGTCCGAAGTGTGCCATAATGTCGCAGTCACAATAAAAAAAAAAAAAATGTCTGCCATTACTAGTAAAAAAAATAAAATAAAAAAATTAATAAAAATGGCATAAAACTATCCCCTATTTTGTAAACGCTATAACTTTTGCGCAAACCAATAATCGCTTATTGCGATTTTTTTTACCAAAATATATGTAGAAGAATACATATCGGCCTAAACGGAGGAAAATTATTTTTTTTTTTTAATATATTTTGGGGGTATTTATTATAGCAAAAAATATGTTTTTTTCAAAATTGTCGCTGTTTTGTTTATAGCACAAAAAATAAAAACCGCAGGGGTGATCAAATACCACTAAAAGAAAGCACTATTTGTGGTAAAAAATACGTCAATTTTGTTTGGGAGCCACGTCGCACGACTGTGCAATTGTCAGTTAAAGCGACGCAGTGCCGAATCACAAAAAGTGGTCTGGTCTTAAGCAAGCAAAATGGTCCGGGTGAAAGTGGTTAACAAATAAATCAAAAAGTTAAGCCCAAGAGCACAGTAAATGTCTCCAAGGCACCCTGGAATATTGCATACTAGCACATCATGACATTACCCAGCTGGGTGACTTTATTTTATATTTTTTAAACATGGTTTACTACTGCTAAGGACTCAAAATGCGCTGTTGTGTCCATGCACATGGTATGTATGGTCGCACCAATTTTTATGAGGTCTCACGTGCACAGATGGGCTAAAAAGCATATGCAACAGTTTCTTTCAAAGCAGCACACCTCAAGGCATGTGCAACATCAATGTGTTAACGGATCATGTGCATTGTTTACTGCACTGACATGCATAGGGGGCCCATTAGAAATGAATGGGATGTCAGGCAAATGCTAATATGTGTTATCAAGATGCACAGAACAGTGAATTTGAACTAAAACAATATATTACAGATCTCTGAATTCAGCACACAACACCGGAATGATTAACGTGCGATACTTACAGCGCTGTAGGCTTCTGGTGTATTTTTAGCAGTACTAGCTGGATCAGCCTTCTTCTGTGCAGCTGGCTTACTTCCCAAAATATTTTTCTTCACTACGTGTAGATCACGGTTCTTGGTTGGTATGTACCCATGCTTCAGAGATATCAAAACAGGGTCTGCATTTTTGCCAAGAAGCCAATCTTCAGCTTCAATTGGAGCTTCTGGACCAGCAGTATCAGGGTACAAATCATCTTGAAACAGATCCGACTAGAAGACAAGGTTTTAAAACTCAAAAGTTGTCAAGTACAGTAAGTGCCTAATGCATGGCCTGTCCATTTAATAATAAAAAAAAAATGCAATTTACTTTAACAAAAAAAATAAATAAAAATGGTTTGGTAATGTTGACATACCATCGTGAGAGCCAAGAACTTTAGTCCATTTAAAATGAAATTCCTATGAATATCGCAAAAATCATTATTTGAAAAACTTGTAATGGTCTGCACTGCTTAATGCAACCCCGGTGCAGGGGGAAAGACAAACTGCCCTAATTCCAGTTGTCTCAAAACACAGTAATGTGCTGTGTTGGTATGCACTGGTCAAAGATGGAACATGTAGCTAAATGTAAAAAATATATAAAAGTAGCCAAATGTTTTAAAAACATAAATTTTTGCTTTTTTATAGTGGTACACTACACTTACAATTAGCTCTATCGATTATCAAAATCAGTTAATCTTTAAAGCAGTTTTCCACATGGCCAAATGGGTAGAACACCAAATATTTATTACACGTCCCCATAACTTATAATTGCTTTTTTTTTTTTTTTTTTTAGATACACTTATTTAGAAACTAGGACTAAAAAATCCTACCTCCGTTTATGATGGGGCTGGGGGGGAGCTGTTTGTGCTAAAATGAACCTCCTCTAAGCTGGCAGATATCAGTTGTAAACTAGATTTGAACACAGTTTGTCCTAAGAACAGGTTAAATATTTAAAAGCGGTTTCTCAAGTGTATGCTAAATGAGAGGAAAATTCAGAAATGCTTGCAGTCAGCCATGACACTGCTTCCTAAAGTCATAGGTGGAGCAACTTTCTTTCCGGCAACTGAAAATCAAGATTCCCCCCATCAACAGTCCGTGCCAATAGGGGAATTCCTCCTGTGGAGCCATTGTGTTATCCCGCCAAGATGGGCAGGGGGAGCCGTCCCTGCAGGGAGAACACCGTTTTGCTGGGGTTGTGCCCTTTGGTTTTGGATCACATCAATTTTTTTTGTTTTTTTAAATGGCTACATATTTGTAAATTGCATTTTTAAATCTGCCCAGTCAAGTTTTAGTTACCACAGTGCACATAGCCAACTCAATATACAGTATACACTAAAAAGGACACTTGATTACTAAAGCTCTGTGTTGTTGCAACCAATTCTTTCCTATTTCAAAATCCACCTTTGGTGGTCTGAGCACTTCCTGGGACTGACAGAGGCTCTTTTCTTCTCTGCAGCCTGCAAATTGTCTTGACTTCAGGAGTGCTCAGTGCTAAAATAAAAAATAAAAAAAACACTAGTCACTAAACATCTCAGTACCTTAAGCATCCTAAAAGAACCTGCTCCATTTATTAAAGCACAGCCCCAGATGCAGTTGAAAGCTTGTATCCTTTGGCATTGCTTTGATAAAATGAGCTACAGCATTCATGCCCCTCAATAGAAATATGTTGTTTCTTTATACTAGCTGTTGTGTCCCAAATGACTTGAAAGTAACAGGACAGGTATGCTTTTAGGTAATGATGCCCATCAATGAAACCCCAGGACACTTATGCTCCCCCTTCTTTCAATTGATCATTTTCCAAAAATTATCACTTGTACTGACCTTCCTGGGAACAGTCATGATAATAGGCTCACATTTCCTCTCATGCAGTTTGTAGAACCTGAAAGAAAAGAAAGTTACTCAAAAAAGTTATCACATATTTGTGCCCTTGTACAAAAGAAAAAACACACCAACCAAAAATAATGCTGCATCATTCTCACTACTAGTCAGTTATAGCTTCTTTTATAGAATACAGCAAGTTTCACCGATGACAGTAAAACAAAATTATGATAACTTTAGGTTAATAGATTTTGGCTAATCTCCTTTAACCCTTTCGCTGCCAGGTCCCTGGCATCAAAGTGTTTGACGCTGTCATGTACAGGAATAACTATAGATTAGGCTGTGTCAGGGAGCACTTGTGTAAGCCTGACAACCAACTAATCATACCAATGCATCTTGTGCTAAAATATATGTAAATCTCTAAAGACAAAAAAGTTCCTATGTAGGTGTTGGTAAGCCCCAAAATACTGAGTAGGAAGAGAGATTGAACAGATTGTAAGTAGTAAAAATAGGCTTAAGAAATCTTGTGCTTTTCCAATCGAGTAGAAACAGAAGAGCTAGAAAAGTAAGCACCGCAATTAAGAATAACTGAACATCTCCTGGAAAACGTAAAGAGAAAAGTTGGGGTAAGTGTCTATAGACCACCCCATCACCTCCATAAGATGGGGTCAACCTATTATTACAAGTAAGGCTTTTTGGCAGCTCTGGTGGGCGAAGAAAAAGGTTTGCCACAATAAGTATCCACAGTAGATAATGACTGCGTCTGGGAGGTACACATGGATGAGAACCACACAGTAAGAGATATGCAATGCAAAGTGAAGTGTGATTTTGGATAATGTGGTCTAAAAACTCCCAAAAGTATCTCTCTCAATGTATTGACGGACTTGCCAGATCCACCTTGGGAATGGAGCATTTTTTAATGAATTTGTCATTCCAGTCTCAGCAGGTGCTTCTGCCAAATACATTATCTTACAAGAGTGAGTACACCCCTCACATTTTTGTAAATATTTTATCATATATATTCATGTGACAACACTGAAGAAATTACACTTTACTACAATGAAAAGTAGTGAGTGTACAGCTTGTATAACAGTGTGCATTTGCTGTCCCCTCAAAATAACACAGCCATTAATGTCTAAACCGCTGGCAACAAGAGTGAGTACACCCCTAAGTGAAAATGTCCAAATTGGGCCCAAAGTGTCAATATTGTGTGGACACCATTATTTTCCAGCACTGCCTTAACCCTCTTAGTCCTCTGCCACTCCTCATAGTGACATCTCGGAGCTGCTGGATGTTAGAGACCTTGCGCAAGGCACTGGTCATCTTGGAGGTGTTTGGGGTCTTTATGTTGGAATACTGCTCTGCGGCCCATTCTCCGAAGGGAGGGGATCATGCTCTGCTTCAGTAT
The DNA here is from genome assembly GCA_028564925.1 of Lithobates sylvaticus. Lineage (NCBI taxonomy): Eukaryota > Metazoa > Chordata > Amphibia > Anura > Ranidae > Lithobates > Lithobates sylvaticus. The sequence continues at coordinate 254,123,252 of CM053026.1, read as the reverse complement.
GTCACAGTACATATGTTGGCATTCATGGTTCCCTCAATGAACTGTAGCTCCCGAGCGCCGGAAGCACTCATGCAGCCTCAGACCATGACACTTCCATCACCATGCTTGACTGTACGCAAGACTCACCTGGTAGCCGCCACACACGCTTGACACCATCTGAACCAAAATAAGTTTATCTGGGTCTCAGACCACAGGACATGGTTCCAGTAAACCATATCCTTCGTCTGCTTGTCTTCAGCAAACTGTGGGCATCTTTAGAAGAGGCTTCCTTCTGGGACAGCAGCCACCCAGACCAATGTGATGCAGTGTGCGGCATATGGTCTGAGCACCAACAGGCTGACACCCCCCCCCCCCCCCTTCAACCTCTGCAGCAATGCTGGCAGCACCCATACGTCTATTTCCCAAAGACAACCTCTGGATATGTCGCTGAGCATGTGCCATCAATTTCTTTGGTCAACCATGGCGAGGCCTGTTCGGAGTGGAACCTGTCCTGTTAAGCCACTGTATGGTCTTGGCTACCGTGCTGCAGCTCAGTTTCAAGGTCTTGGCAATCTTTCTTATAGCCTAGGCCATCTTTAAGTAGAGCAACTATTCTTTTTTTCAGATCCTCAGAGCGATCTTTGCCATGAGGTGCCATGTTGAACTTCCAGTGACCAGTATGAGAGAGCGATAACACTACATTTAACACACCATTCACACCTGAGACCTTGTAACACTGAGTCACATGACACCAGAAAGGGAAAATGGCTAATTGGGCCCAATTTGGACATTTTCAAATAGGTGTGTACTCACTTTTGTTGCCAGCAGTTTAGACATTAATGGTTGCATGTTCAGTTATTTTGAGGGGACTGCAAATTTACACCATTATACAAGCTGTACACTCACTACTTTACATTGTAGCAAAGTGTAATTTCTTCAGTGTTGTCACATGAAAAGATTTAATAAAATATTTACAAAAATGTGAGGGGGTGTACTCACTCATGAGATACTGTATATTGTTTGGGTGGAATTATAATCAGTGGAAGAATAAATTTTATGCTGCCTAGTGTGCACGAACCATACGTGTTCTCAGGCACACTCTTCTGCTAACCAGACATTCCTGTTTCAATACATTGTCATCTATGGAGAGTTCTGTGCTCCGGCAGTTTGCACATGAAGAGAAACTACCGAACCACAAGTGAACTGTGCTTAAGACCACATCTTCCAAGTGGTCCCAGGCACAGTTCAGAGTACACTCACTGCACAAACTGGCCCAAGAGGGTGAACCATGCCTAGGACCAGTTAAGTGCTTGTGTGAGTGCACCCTCAGTAATACTTAATATTCCCATTGCACACATTTCTGGTATAAGCTCTCAAGATTTGGGTGCTGCAGCAACAACCAGCTGGATACTGGTTCAAGTCACAACTAGGGCTGAAACAACTAATCGATTAATTGTTAATTAATCGATTACTATTTTCATAATCGATTAATCGGCCACCCGGTTAGTTGGCCTGCATGCAGAATGCATTATTTGTTTACATCTCAGGAAATACAGTGCAGCACAAATATAGCTCAGTACATCATCCGTAATACATGTCAGTAAGTGACTGAGAACTTGTGAATGTGTGAGGAGCAATGCCTCATGGGCAGTGATGTAAGTAACCGAGTTAAAATAAACGGAGTTACTTTAGAGGGTAAAGAGTAATCCAACTGATTACTTTTACCCTCATGGTAACTCAGTTCCCATTACTTGGGCGGCGTTACCCCAATTACATCTACCGCCACTAGATGGCAGTAGAGTAATTTGTGTCCTGCCGAAAAAGTTCCTGTACTGTTCAGGCGCAGCGCTTGCGCAGTGTGAAGGACTACGGAGCTTACAAAAATTGCCGAACCTAAACAGCTCTGAGTGAACTCTACACCGCGCAGGCGCAGTTAACATGTAATTGCACGAGGTGATGCCGCATGCTCCCGATGCTCGTGCTACTCTGCAAGGGGTGTCTAGCGTGTAACTAAGGGGTGGGTCTAGTATTACTGTAACCAAGGGGCGCATTTATTATTATTGTTATGTATCGAGCTCTGCCCATTAATTTAACATTCGTCCTCTTCTGTAGCCATCCGCCCCTTACACGATATAATAATAGACCCCGCCCCTTGCTTACACGCTATAACAGATCTGCCCCTTGGTTAGAGTAATAGAGCAGCACCTTGGTTAAACGATATATAATAAATGCGTCCCTTGCTTACAGTAATACTAGACCTGCCCCTTAGTCACACGTATAGAATATAAAAAAAAAAAAAAAAAGTCAGTTACTTTGCTGCATAACCAATTACTTTTCCAATGTAGTAACTGAATTACTAATGCAATTACTTTTTGGGAGAAGTAATTTATAACTTAACTAATTACTTTTTTAAAGTAAGATGACCAACACTGCTCATGGGACATGTAGTCCTGGTCAGGAAGTGAGTGGTTCTAAAGCCAGAAGTTTTCTTTACCTTGCTATTGGGGCACTCTATTCTGTACTTAACGCACAGCAAAAAGCAGTGTAGAAACAGATCAAAAGCAAACTGCATAGGTGTGTACCGATCCTTATGCTGGCCACACGGATCAGTTTTCAGATGAGAATATTCATACGAATAATCTTTGTACATTCGCTGAATGAATGTTTAAAATTTTCACTTGCTTATAACATTGTTTTAAATTAAAGTAATTTCTGAATGAAAACCACATACCACTGTCTGAAAATTCCTTTGACCAAGCAGTTTTCCATTATTTTTAAATTTTTCTGGCGCTGTGGCGAACGTTGATTTTACCCCACTAACGATTCGAAAATCGAACGAACGTTCTTAAAATGTTTTTTTTTTTACATTTTAAAAAAAGGAAAACATTGTTTTTGTATGGCCAGTATATAATATATTACAGTTCTGTTTAAAAATCTGCCAAAAACAGTCTAACTTTTTTTTCTTTAAAAAAAAAACTCCAAGTCTGATATTTACCAGATTCAACCTCCTAATAGTATATACAGTATATCTCTTCTAGTATATACAATATATCTCTTCTGTTATTCTCAGAGTGGATTGGAGATTTTGCTCTCTAACCATATAGTTGGTTATTTACATTTACCACTGCATAGAGATATTTAAGAATAAATTGCCTTTTTTTTACTTTACATATTAACTAAATTATACACCACACTTTTAAGGTTATTAACCGAATAATCAGCCAACTAATAGTTTTTTGAAAATAATAGTTAGTTGCAGCCCTAGTCACAACCTAGATATTTGCCAGCACACCAAGGATCGACACAAAGTGGCGTCCAAATGGGTGGTTTATTGCATGACCACAACACAAGAAAGGTGCAACGTTTTGGAGTCACGCAGGGCCCCCTCATCACATGCCTGAAGAAGGGGTCCTGCGCGGCTCCAAAACGTTGCACCTTTCTTGTGTTGTGATCATGCAATAAAACACCCGTTTGGACGTCACTTTGTGTCGATCCTTGGTGTGCTGGCAAATATCTACGTAGCAAACCATTTGTCTCACTAAAGGCCGAATTATGCAGGATGTGTGCTGGCTTCAACAAGTCACACATCCATCATTCCAGGATGTGATATTTGCTAGTGGACAAATAAAGAGAGAACCTATAAGCAGATCAGGGTTAAGAGAATAGTCAATGCCATTTAAGGTACTACCATAACATTCTTGGCAAAGAAAATGTTGCAGAGGCTTTTAACGTTAAATGAATCCCTTATAGTTACAAAAGTATTTTTTGATTCTCTGATACCCAAGTACAGTTGCAGTAACTAGTTCTTTGGTCTGAATATGAGTAAATATCTTCTGTAACGATAAATACCTGGCAATCTCGCACTTGTTGACATCCAGTCCCCTCTTTGGCATGTACCCCATCCCCCGCTGCGGTTCCTTACTGATGAATGTGTTGAGGTAGTGAACATATGGGGACTCATCTGTGATTTCAAAGTATCGAATACTGCTGTCACCCTGTCGAGAGACATCAACATTATCACATCCTAAAAAACAAAAAAAACTCAACCAACCTCCCAGTACAGGGGAATGATGGGCAGAAAAAGCACCCAGTCATATGCAAATCTTAACGGGGGATAGGAAAAAGGACATAATGAAATGACAGTTAGTAGTTCCATGCGCTAGTATAGCACAGGTACATTAAAGCCCAAGTTGACTTTTCCTGTCCATTTAATAGTTTATTCAGGCCAAGCTAGCCAAAACCAGCTAATTACTAAATGAGGCTGCTGTGAGCATTCCATCATACTGTAGTAGCATCAGCTACATACAATATGCAGTGCTTAGTTCTGGCAATGGTCCAGGGCTGCATTTCAACTTGGCCCAAACAATTAAAAAAGTGACAGAAAAAAAAAAGTTTGATTTGGGCTTTAATGAGAATGGTTTTGATTTTGTTGGACATTTACTCCAAAGCTGCACATGATCCGTGGTATCTTGGTGATGTTCCCGAATTGCTGGATATTTACTGTCACTGCCATAAGTCAGGGTCTGTTTAGTTTAGATTTATGACATAACTCAAATTCTACTGTAAAATAAATGAGGCGGCTTGACATTTATATATGAAACGCTTACTGCTTTATGCATCTACTTGAATCATACTAGAATGCAATATAAAAACTTAAAGCTGAACTCTGGCCATGGAAAAAAAAATAACCCCATTGTTTATCCCTAAACCCTCTTCCATGTCTAACTTTTTAAAATACGATTTCCATGACCAACATAATCTTAATATGTAGTCAAGAGATCCGCTTCAGTGACTGTTTGTTACTGTGACATGTCAGCTGTTCTGTATGTTGGTCTCTGTACAGAAGAACAGTCTTATTGCCATCCATCATATCAATGTCATCATGTCAGTATTGCAAACAGTGCAGGAGTATTTGAGTAAGCATTTTACATGCAAATGGGCAGAGTTCACATCAGGATAAAACATTGGCACTACCAGAAGTACCCTCCCACAGTGCAGTGCTGAAGATTGGAGGACCGGGATATTGTCATGTGACTGAATAAAATAAATGCCCAAGAGTAGTTGGCGGGTTAAACTGCATTTGGCTTCCGTTCAACTTTATGAACGAAAATTACTGTAGAAATTCTGACTGGAGTGTGCAATGCCCTTCTGTGCTTGTATGGGATTGCACCATAAGCTTCAGTTTCTTCAAACAAAATAAACTGTCAGTTTAATTTTCTGAAAAATTTGGTCTTTAAGCCTTTATGATTATGGCAGAAAACAGCCCAATGTTTTCTGTAAACAGAATAAACCGTACACAGAGTCAACAATAATTATGACCAAAAGATTTTATAAGCAGGGTGCTCCTTTATTCATGACAAACTAATACTAACAAACATCGGTCAGGCATTGGCCAAGAAAGGGTAAGACCTTCACCAACAACCTTGACTGCATTAGCTAACCACCAGTTACTATACTTACACTCCTGATACGTTTACGTGAACTACAAATCTTAAAGCATTTAGAATTCATAAAAAAATAAGACTGATAATACATCACCATTATACTGAATCCCCTATAAAACCGAATAACCACTGAGTTATTACGTGCTGCCCTTCTTTGATTCCCACATCGAGCTCAGTGGTGAAACTCTTGGCCCCATATATATTGCAAAACCAAAAAATTAACCGCTTCCCGACTGCCTAACGCAGATATACGCGACCCGGTCGGGGGCTCCGTGACCCCGATCGCCGCTGGTGTCCCGCGATCGGGTTACGGAGCTGAAGAACGGGGAGAGGTATGTGTAAACAAACCTCTCCCCGCGCTTCTTACTCTGCCTGTCATTGATTGGCTGTTCCCGGTCATCGGGAAAGCCGATCAATGTTGTCAGACGTCAGCCCCGCCCCCTAATGTAAAAAAAAAAAAAAAAAAAAAAAAAAAAACACGTCACAGCCCATAACCCCTCCCCCCCTAGTGGTTAACCCCTTCACTACAACTGTCATTTATACAGGAATCAATGCATTTAAATAGCATTGATTGCTGTATAAATGACAATGGTCCCAAAAATGTCCGATGTGTCCGCCATAATGTCGCAGTCACAATAAAAATCGCTGATCGCCGCCATTACTAGTAAAAAAAAAAAAAAATGCTATAAAACTATCCCCTATTTTATAAACGCTATAACTTTTGCGCAAACCGATCAATCGCTAATTGCGATTTTTTTTACCAAAAATATGTAGAAGAATACGTATCGGCCGAAACTGAGGAAAAAAAATTTTTTTTATATATTTTAGGGGGATATTTACTATAGCAAAAAATATTGCATTTTTTTCAAAATTGTCGCTCTATTTTTGTTTATAGCGCAAAAAATAAAAAACCGCAGGGGCGATCAAATACCACCAAAAGAAAGCTCTATTTGTGGGAAAAAAGGACGCCAATTTTTTTTTGGAGCCACGTCGCACGACCGTGCAATTGTCAGTTAAAGCGACGCAGTGCCGAATCGCAAAAAGGGGCCTGGTCCTTTGGCTGCCAATTGGTCCGTGGCTGAAGTGGTTAACTAATAAGAGAAGACAGGTGTAACAGTGACACCTAGTGGGGGAGGGCAGAGAATGGGAAATGTAGCCCACCAGGTCTTCAATCCAGAGGGGGGTTTGATTGATCAGTGCTTGTCCAACACTGAAAAAAAATTATTTCCTGTTATGCTGATCCTTTAGCTTCAATAATTTGAGTTACTGATCCGGAAAAAAGTATGCAGAACGGGAAAATTGAAAATAGTCATAAAGTAATCTGCATACTCGTTCTAGGCCATTGATGCCATGTACTAAGAGGATAATGGTCAGGCATGTTTGGAAAAAAAAAAACATTAAAATAGAGGTATAGACACCTACAACTACATATAAATAATCTGATCATAATTATCCAAAGCCATTATTTCCCAATTTACTGCATAGTCTCCTTTTCCAGGCAGAAGCCATCGGGATCCAGGTGGCTTCTTCCTGGGATGGGTAGATCGGCCAATGTTGACTTTGGAGGATTATGATGAGCTTGTGATATATAGTAATTTGTGAGTATACACTATCAACATTCTACAAAGGTAATGCGCTAGACTGGAGCGCCCTGTTTTTTGCTATTTCAGTGTTATGGGATCTGAGCTTCCCTAAACCCAAGAGTATAGTGTAGAGCACAGCGTAGTGGCCTTTTTTATGACTGGAAAATTTGATAGACAACCTGAGTCCCATCACACTTGTTTGTAGGAGGTTGTTTGTATTGACAGGGCTACTGCCTGCTCTAATATTCGTAGATCAGAGTCTTACCGCCTTCCCACATTTTTCTCTGAGCCTTTATGACAAGCCTAGCAAAATTAAAGCGGTAGTAAACCCGCTGACATTTATTTTATACACCTGTAAGGGAAAAGGCATAATGAGCTAGTATGCACCGCATACTAGCTCATTATGAAATACTTGCCTTAGAACGAGGCGTCGGTAACTCACCTGGTCCACGCCAAGGTCGCTGATATGTTGCCTCGGCGTGTCTTCCGGGTATCGCGACTCCAGTGCTGTGAGTGGCTGGAGCCGCGATGTCGTCACTCCCGCGCATGCGCACGGGAGACTTCTTCCCGGCAGGCTTCGGATTCTGCCGGCCCTTCAGCCGAGAATCCCCTGTGCGCATGCGCCGCTGTAGTCAGCGGCGCATTGCACGGGGAATATCTCCTAAACCGTACAGGTTTAGGAGATATATTTTGTTTACCTACAGGTAAGCCTCATTATAGGCTTACCTGTAGGTGAAAGTCAAAATGTTGACTTCACTTACACTTTAAGTGGTCAATAGATTTGAAAAGGATGCTTATTTGTTCCAACATTACAAGGACAGCTTTACCCTTTTTAAAGAAAATTACTATATGGCACCCACTTCACCCAACTTAGCTTTTAACAATGCTAGGCAAGGCTGACTGCAAGTTGGCTTCCTGGTACCCCATTACTCCACTGCATAGGTGCAACTATACATTTTATAAAGATGAATGTTGGAGCCCAACAATGCTCTTATTCATTTCTATGGAGCATGTAAATGCATTTGACGTCTGATTTTTTTTTTGTGATAGCCTTTTGACAAACCAATTTCCCCAAGGCAATGCTAAATTATAAAATCTAATTTCTTTCAAAATTTATAACAAAAAAAAAAAAAAAAAAAAATGCCCAAAAAAAGCTTACCTTTCCACACAAGTAAATGATATTTGTATCGGGGTCATAGAAAGGTAGCAAGACGCCGTTGCTAGTGTCCATTTCATGTAGTGCAATAGGCTCATCCATACTTTTCTGTAAAGAGGTCAATTAACAGTGCAATCTCAATACAGATATTCTGCAGCTCTGCATACCTTACCATTTTCAAATTCTAACATTTCTCAAAATATATTAGGGCAGTTGTAACATAACTTAAAGGTGGACACAAAGCAATAATTTAAATGCTGAATGCAGGTTGGCTTATTTAAAGGCTGAACTGCAAGTGAACAGCTAAACATGCATAAGGGAGACTTTCACCTCCTGTGCAATATCTTTTCATTTTAACCCACCCAGAGCAACATAAAAACAGAATCTAACATACCGGATTCCACAGTGCTAGCTGGCGCTCACTCATTCGACTGAATCCTGTCGTAAAAACGCTGCCATCAGATAAAAAGATCGCTCTCATGGGTCGAGCACCTTCATGAGCTTTATCCTTCTCCTAAAAGGAAAAAAAAAAAAAAAAAAAAAAAAAAAAAAGGTACATTTAAAACTTCAGAGTGCCAGCTCAAAGAATAACAAAAGCACAAAAACACAATCTCAAGTCTCTTAATACTAGGTTTCAATTCTAGACTTCATTAGCAAACAAAAATGGCATTCTTCCATGCACATCCAGCAATGGGCTGAAATAAACACAAACCTAGCAACATGGAGAGCTTCCAGACATACAATCATACTCCAAATATTCATAACTGCATCAAAATGCTTTGTTATGCTTTAAAATTGCGCACAACCGTGCAGCGGCAACAAGCTGCATACATTTTTAAAAGCCTCTACAGGTTACCACTTTAGATTTACAGAGGTCAACTGTTTGACTTTTATTATTTTGCCTATGTTTAAACTTTATCATTTTTATTGTTATCACAGGGAATGCAAATATCCCTTAGTAGGTAGTGACAGATACTTTAAAAAAATTAAAATGGGGTCCATTAGACTCTAGATCTCTCCTCTGCCCTCAAAGCATTTAACCACACCAAGTTCGGTGTGATAACATGCTTTCCCAATGGCGTTGTTTAAATCCGGCGAAAAACAAAGTCATGAAATGCTCGTACATTCCGTTTTTTTAGGCTAGAGGCGATTGGAGCCATTCCGGTCTCTGACAAGCTCTATGGTCAGTTGACGGAAACAACCGGCTGCATTCTCGGGTTCCCTGGTGGGACAGGAGAGCCCGAAAAAAACATTGAAGACGTCGGGAGGACATTCACTCCCACTGCTTGTAAAAGCAGTCTAGCGGCTAATTAGCCACTAGGATTGCTTTTACATGAAAGCCGACCGTCGGCTGAAAAAAAAAAAATAACGCGATACCAAGATGATACATAAACCTGCAGACATCATTCAGGTATAACCACTCAAATCAAGCAACATACCAGTACTTTGCTGGTCCTTGTTGGGCATATATTGTATTTTTTTTCCATGCAGCCTGTGGGTTAAATTTTGAGTTCAAACAATCAGGTAAGCCATCATCCCATCGGTGGTGGACAACATTCACATATTTTATCCATTCACTACTTTCGGATGTCTTAATGATGTTATGAACACTTAGCGAATGTCCCTATAACGGCCATCCAGATTCACTCCATTTTCCACATCACCTATGGTTTATTTAAATACAGGGGGGCCCCCGGGTTACGAACCCGTTGGGGACTGTCCTGTTTGTAAATCGAAAATGTTCGTAATTCGGGCGTGGGTAAGTCTGGGACCCCCTGTAATTAGTTTTGATTTTTTCATACAAAAATTGCTAAGTATTTCCCTCAGAGCTCCACATTGAGTAAATCTCACAATGGTTAATGCAAACAATCATTTAGTTTACTCAAAGTTTCAGTGCTGCACTTTTTACCCTTATTAACAATAGAACATTAACTCAATAAACCAACAAAAATCTCTGCCAAAAAAAGTAATAAATATATGCCGAAGCATGAGGCAATCAGCCCCTAATGTTAGGGACAAATTGCCCCTCCACCCCTGCATATATGCTTGCTTTTTTTTTTTTTTTAACTGTGGTGATGAAATCACCTCCTACAGCTCTGGAGTCGCTGATTTATGTATCGTGAGAGCAAACGCTGTTGCTGTCAAGATAAATATATCAGTGCTGCAGCTGAATGGCGTACCTAAAAAGAAAAATAATGATTAACAATAAAACAGTAAAGTATAAAAATTACATACCTGAAAAGCAAACATGATAAAATTTAGTAACATTAAAATGTTGCAGTTAGAAAATACAGTAAAACAGATAAGAATAGCAAGAACAGATAGAGAAGAGAGAAAGAAGAATAAGACAACTATTTTTGGCCTTATTTTATATTTGATTTTTTTTTTTTCACACTTATTTGTAAAAACGGTTCGGGTCTCAAAATGCGATGGCATCTTTGGAGACCCTATGCAAGTGTGTCCTAGTCTGTGCAGTACCCTACGCCAATACTCCACTAGTGTGTGGTAGCGTTCAAAACATTCACCGATGCGAAGACCAGGTTTGGTTAGGACAGAAGGGACAATAATAGCGGGTGTCACGCCTATAGCCATGTTTTCTACAGACAACACTTTGGGGGTGCTCCTTGGGTAGGGTCCAGATCGTCCTGACGCTTTGTATAGTGCATAAGCATTCAGCAGAGCCAATTGGAATAAGTATACAGACACTTTTGTACCAGCGCCTGGCCTTATGGGCAAGTACGGCACCATCAACTGATCGCCGAGTTCCACCCCTCCTATATTAACAGCTTCAGCCACGGAAAATTTTACCCCCTTCCTGACTAGAGCACTTTTTTCAATTCGGCACTGCGACGCTTTAACGGACAATGGCACGGTCCTGCGACATTGTACGTAAACAAAATTGACATCCTATTTTTCCCACAAATAGGGCTTTTTGGTGGCATTTGATCACCTCTGCGGTTTTTACTTTTTGCTATAATAAATATTCCCCAAAATTATATCGCAATAAGCGTACATTGATTGGTTTGCGCAAAATAGGGGATAGCATGTATGGCATTTTTATCTTTTTTTTTTTCCTATTAGTAATGCCGGCAATTTTTTATATCGTGACTGACATTATGGCGAACACATTGGACGCTTGACACCATTTTGGGGTTATCATTTATACAGCGATCAGTGCTATAAAAAAATGCACCGATTACAGTGTAAATGACACTGGCAGGGAAGGGGTTAAACACCATGGGACGATCAAGGGGTTAAGTATGCCCTAGGGAGTGATTCCAACTGTGGGGGGGTGGAGGGCTTCCACTCACATGACAGCGATCACTGCTCCCAATGACAGGGAGCAGTGGTCTGTCATGTCACTAGGCAGAACGGGGAAATGCCTTGTTTACATAGGCATCTCCCTGTTCTGAGGCTCTGTGACACGATCGCCGGGACACCGGCGGACATGGAGTCTGCGGGCACAGTCAAGCTGTACACGGCGCATGCGCCCACTAGGCCCACCAATTAAAAAGTATGTACAGGTACGCCATTTGCCCACCGCTGCCATTGTGGCGTCGTATATCGGCATGCAGTGGTGGGCAATTGGTTAAGGTTGTATTCGTTGACACAGAGGGGTTTCTCCAAAACACCAGTCACGGTTGGAATTCGTCTGCGTGAAGGGAGGACAGAATGAAAACTTTTATTATCCCTCCACGTCAAGCAAATTATTATTTCTCAAGCAGGCTCTCTCCCCCAGCATAAGACTGGAATCTACAAGCCGCTGGGCTAAGCCCCGGCGATTAGATCACACGGTGCCACATGCGCCAATTCCATGATCAAACAAGTGACTGAATAAAAATCAAGTGACGTAAAATCAACTGTTTCCACCTGAATTGGGGAAGAACGGGTGCTACAGAAGTGGTGGGCTCCCAATTTGGATTGGCAAATGCAGCAGGAAGGGCACTATGGGCTTGACAGGCCCGTCTTTGTCTTCTTGGTGGCAGCGGGACTATTTGTGCTAGCCACCTCACCAGCTTGAACTGGGACTCACCACGTCAACAAGTGTTACCGCAGTGCTGGATGTACGACCAGGACATACTAAGTCACTGGTGCTTGCCAGTTCACCAGAAGGATGAGTGGCACTAGAACTGGCTCTGCTCCATGTGAGAGCCCTGCGATTGTTGCACCGCAACAGCAGAAGAATGAGGTTGGGTACGCCTGACCTTAGCAGGGACCACTACTCCGTCGTCAGAGCTAGCTACCCGTTTGTATTCTGAGCCTGAATCGGACAGGTGGGCAACTTCCTCTTCACTCTTATCTGTCATGCTCAGAAACGTGTAGGCCTCATCACTAGTGTGCCTTCGATTGGACATTTTGGCACAACTAGTGAAACTCACAGGAGGGGGAAAGGGAGCACTTGATTGTCAACGACTGCTTCAAACGCTACCAAAAAAACTGTTAGCGTTCGCAGGGATCAGGCCTGACTCTGCGAACGCAGCAGTTACGCGTTTAGTGTTTTGGAAGCGTCAGTGATCGATTTATACTGCACTTCGCTGGGCGGAGGGGCAAAACGAAGGTGCTAGCAGCTATCTGGACTGATCCCGCTACCGCTGCATTTTTGGAAACCCTAAACTACTGGGGACGCTAGTATAGATCTGATCAAAGATAATGATCCATTCAGACACTATACTACTAAGGGGGGTGTATGGTGCATGCGTGGGTGTTAGTGCTACTGGCACTAATTCAATGCTGCCTGGGGCAACATAGACCCTAACTGACCCGCCGGGTGATCAGGGGGTTAAACCTTAAGGCAATATATGGCGGGTACCCTGGCGCTATATAAAATTAACCAGCGTCACCCGTGACACTAATACGGTGACCACTGGTGACTGGGGTGATCAAGGGGTTAAACTTTTTGGGAGGGGTTAGGGGGGTACCATAAAGCTACCTTAGCCTACTACTAACTGCCCTAACACCGATTAGTGTCACAAATGACACCAGTACAGTGAAAAATCTGAAAACTGCACTGGGTGACACTGACTGGGAGTGAAGGTGTTAACTGGGGGGCGTGACAAGTGTACCTACATGTACTGGTGTTTGTGTATGTGTTGGTGCAACTTACTGTGAGATGTTCTCTCTTTCTCTGGAATGAAAAGAGTTCCACGAAGGGAGAGGCGATCACTTCCCATGCCTGTGTTCACACTTACAGGCAGAGGAAGAATTTAAATTCGTCAGAACCGATCAGCAGGTCCAGGCCAGAAATCATTGCCCTGGACCTGAAGATTAATTGGTTCTGTAATGAATCCGATTGTTGCAGGTGCCGTACGGGTACATCGATTTACGCAGCGGTGCCATTCTGCCGCCGTATATCGGCGTGAGTCAGTTAATAAACATGTCATACTTACCTACTCTGCGCAATGGTTTTTCACAGAGCAGCCCCAATCCTCCTCTTGGTTCCCCCATCGGCGCTCCTGGCCACTCCTTCCTGACAAATGCCCCCAGAGCAAACAGCTTGCTCTGGGGGCACCCAAGCAGTCTCATTCCTGAGCCAATGCTTCGCATGTCCATTCACACACAAAGCTGGGGCTTGGCCCCACACCCTCATTGGCTCTCTAGCAGTGATTGACAGCAGGAGGGAACAATGGCCCCCGCTGCTGTATCAGCCAATGAGAGGGAGAGCCCCCAGAGATCGCAGCATCACCAAGCGGCGCAAGTATTAGGGGGGCTGCTGCACCTAACTTTATGCGTAGAAGGCATGAAGGTAAAAAACCTTGAGCCTTTAACAACCACTTTCAGGGCTAGATTCAGGTAAAACCTTGCACTGCAATGTAATCATCTTGGTAAAAAAAATTAAAAAAAAATGTATACATTCTTAGAGTTCCTGCTGGGAACACATATGGAGTGTATGTAGCAAGGCCAAGCATCAAGTCTGACATAAAACAGCTGCATTAGCTTTACGGCGATGCCTCACTGTTAAAGTCCAGTAACACCACAACAGAAACCGGTTCACGTCCTCCCAGAACTGAAATGAGTTGGTTAGACTTGGCTTTTGAAAAAGCTGTCATGGCCCCCTTTTTTTTTATAAAGGTACAGGCTACATTGCTGTCAACCTTATTCTTATTTTATGTGTACACATCTGTACACAATCTGCTTCAATATAATGACATATTAAAAAAATAAAAAAAAAGATAATTCCAAGTACAAAACTTCCAGGTAAGAAAGCCATATATATTGATTACGCACCGCTACCAGCTCCATTTTGCGTGGGTCAATAACACGTAGTTTCTTGTCTTTGGAGGCAGTACAAATGAGGCTGCCATTGCGGTTCCAGCAGGCACTATAGATCATATCATTGTGAATTTCATCGATTGTTATTACAGCCTCTGATGTGCTCACATTCCAGATAATGACGACGTTATCACACCCTAATAAAAACAAAAATCAAGTTATTGCTGCCTGCTCATGAGAACAGTTACGAAACACACAACAGAAATCCCATCCAATTAAAATGCAGAAAGTTTTGAAGCTGCTGCAATTAAAAAGTACTATTTTTACCTCCCTTCTGTGCAAAGGAGAGTAGCTAATTTTCAGGGCATGACCTACCACTCTTAAACTACCCCTCTGTTCATCATGCTGATTGACAGCACCATTTCATTGCAACCAAATAACTAAAGCTCTGTTTGAATCATGAGTTCTTCCTAGTTTAAAGCTCCATGCTATGGAATTGGAAAAATTATGGAAGAATTATGGAAACGCTAGATGATTTTAATGTAAACTTCAAAGTGGTGTGGTACAAGAGTGTAAATATGACCCAACTCTGCGCTTTATAGCCCCATTCATTTTACACTTGACTCCTTCAGAAGTTTACACTGCTTGTGTGTGCGTGCAACATTTCTGGAAAACCTCCTTCAGACATGCAGAAATGGATCATGGGGCCAGGGGTACAGACAAGATTAATATTAGACTCCATATTTTTTACTCTTCACACTTGATAAGCTTTGAGGTCATTTTAGGAGGCAATATGAGATCTTAAAGCAGACTTCACTTAAAAGTAACACTAATGTGCCTCTCCTTCCCCTCTTCTAACATTTTGGGGGGGGGGGGGGGGGGGGGGGGGAGCCAGAGCAGGTACCTTGTTCTGGAAGGTACTTGCACAAACTTCTGCAATTCTCACCTAGGTGGGCATTGTGAAAGTGCGGCTACAGTATTTGCAAACTTTTTTTTTTTTTTTTTTTAGACTATTAGTTCCAAGTTCTGCATTTTAACACATCATTTTATCCTCTGTGTAGCAGACTGTGCCAATTCCATAATACCAACTCAGTTTACAAGCAATAAAAACCATTAGTAACACATTGAAACTTGATCCATGCAAAAAGGTTCAGTGCAATGTATTGTTGATCCAGTCCTATTAAAGCATGCACAGATTTAGACAAAAAGATTTAGACAAAAAAAAAAAATTAAAAAAAATGTTCTGATGTATAGTACACATTTTAACTACCTCGTGACCGCCGGCCATCTATTGACGGCCAGGCGGCGCGGAAGGACGTCATATGATGTCCTCCCCTTCACGGCCCTCCAGGGAGCGCGTGCACCCGCCGTGTCACTGGGCACCCGATGCGCATGCTGGGCGGCCGCGATTGCCCGGTAACACAGCGGGACCTGGGATCTGTGTGTAAACACACAAATCAAAGGTCCTGTCAGAGGAGAGGAGCCGATGGTGTGTTCTCTGTACAGAGAAATACCGATCGGTCTCCTCCCCTCGAGTCCCCTCCCCCCACAGTAAGAATCACTCCCAGGGAACATATTAACCCCTCCCCGCCCCCTAGTGGTTAACCCCTTCACTGCCAGTGTCATTTATACAGGAATCAATGCATTTAAATAGCACTGATTGCTGTATAAATGACAATGGTCCCAAAAATGTCCGATGTGTCCGCCATAATGTCAGTCACAATAAAAATCGCAGATCGCCGCCATTACTAGTAAAAAAAAAAAAAATAAGAAAAATGCTATAAAACTATCCCCTATTTTGTAAACGCTATAATTTTTGCGCAAACCAATCAAATCGCCAATTGCGATTTTTTTTACCAAAAATATGTAGAAGACGACGTATCGGCCTAAACTGAGGGAAAAAAAATGTTTTTTTATATATATTTTTTGGGGATATTTAGTATAGCAAAAAGTAAAACTTTTTTTTTTTAAATTTGTCCCTCTTGTTTATAGCGCAAAAAATAAAAACCGCAGAGGTGATCAAATACCACAAAAAGAAAGCTCTATTTGTGGGGACAAAATGATAATTTCATCTGGGTACAGTGTAGTATGACCGCGCAATTGTCATTCAAAGTGTGACAGCGCTGAAAGCTGAAAAATGGCTTGGTCAGGAAGGGGGTGAAAATGCACTAAACTGAGGTGGTTAATTGAAATTATCTGAAAATGCGTGACTTATTCTTATGTAGATCACCCAAAGCCTTTACACACATGTACATATTAAAATACCTGCACTGAGTAACACGTTGCTGGCTGTAGGGTGCCATGTTACGATGCCAACCCTCTTGGAATGCCCCTCCAACACAGCTGCAGGCTCTGTAAGTGGTACAGTTAATCCATTCTCTGGGATCTGCCAAACCTGGGTAAACACAAAATGTATATATTTTCTGTCTGTATACAAAACTTCACACTATAAACTGCAAAACAAAAAAAAAAAAAAACTGAAGAAATTAAAAGCAATGCTTTCTCAATTACTACAAGCTAGTCATACACTTTTAGATTTCTAAACGATGGCCATCTTGCACATTTGATGGTCTTGCCCTTGGATCTTTACAATTTATTAATATACAAACAGGTGACAGGCCAGGCCTTCGCATTTCAAGCACATCTGAAATCACCCTCCTTTCCCTACTGTTTTACACTTCTTTCTGTTGGCAACCACAACTCTGATACCAAAAACGCTGAAGGTATGTCCTCATGCCTTTTTTTAAGGAATGGGTCTTTGAAATCACTCAACACATGGAGGAATGAGCCTTCTTACATGAAAATTTAAATAGATGACCACTTTGTAATCTATACTGCATTTATGAGCAGCGACCAATTTAGTAACCCTTTTTCACTTACCTGAAACCCCTGTTGCTAGGCAGTCTTCCTAATCTGTCTCTTCCTATTCCATGGCGCTTCCTCCTCTTCGGTGAGCGGCCCCGTTGCCTTCTGGGACATGTTTGTGTCCCAGAAAACAATGGGGCCATTCACAAATTGCAGCGCGACTCGTGCATGCGCAGTAGGAAACGGGCAGTGAAGCCACAAGGCTCCACTGCCTGTTTTCCTTCCGTAAGATGGTGGCGCCGGCAGCCGATCCGATGGACGGATCGGCCTTGGGGCGGCTGACATCACGGTATCGCTGGACAGGTAAGTGTCCTTATTAAAAGTCAGCAGTTACAGTGTTTGTAGCTGCTGACATTAAAAAAATAAAAAATGTATTGGCCGGAAAAGCCCTTTAATAACACTGACACCCACTGAATGGGAAGGAAAGGACACACACAACAGCTCCTTTGCCCCACCCTTGCCAGTCTACTTCTCTACCTTCCCCCTCCTTCTGCTGTACTTTTCTTGACTTTCAGGATGACATGACCACCCACTCCCCCTTATTCACACACAGGCTTTACCTCACACTTTACAAGGTAATACCCTCACGAACTTAGACCCCTCTGGGTTTAGCTCCAAGGTGTGCCAAATGACGTATTAAAGTGTAACTACACCGCATCTGAGCGCCAAAAATGCCATTTAACTCATTTTTGTATTCAAAGCAAACTCCCCTTCTGTCCATCCATGTCTCAATGCTTTATTTTGCGGAGAAGTCACTTTGAAAAACATTGCCCTAGCAATTCTGGCCATTGTCAACTTAAGGGCAGATGGTTCATGTAGCATTTACTGGAATCCATCAGGCCTGCTCAGGCATGCAGGTAGGAGGGTGTGCTTAACTTAGAAAACCCCTCCTGAAGACTCCTGTGATGCACAACATAATTTGTTTAGGCCTGGAAACCAAAAAGTAACTGCAGAAAAAAGTTAAAAAATGAAAAAACACAAATATGAAGTTTCCCCATTTACGAATGCTTGCAGCATAAGGATTGAAAATACCCAATGTTGATTGAGAGAGTGAAGTGCCGCTTTAAGTTGGGTGCTTATGTTCTTTTTTTTGTTTATATTACATTCCTATCCTCTGCATCTTATCTGTACATTGTTTTGTACCCAAAATACCAAATAAGCTAGTAAAAAAAATAAACCACGTGGAGGATGGCTATTATGTTGGGACAGCTGAAGCAACAGTCTGAATACGCAAACAGTGACTGATTGCGATAGGATGCAATCACTGTTCATTTGAGAATTTTCCAGTTTAGTGTCAATTTTTAAACCAGGTTCAGTTAAGCTGGGTGTTGACAACAAGACCCCACACCACTCAAATTTCAGTCAAATCAGCAGGAACAAGACAAAATTTGGGCTGTGTGTGACTACCTTTACGACAAACATGCAAGCTATTCAAAAAGTAAACAACAACAATACTAAAAAATGATCTGCATTTGACAATTTTGTGGAGTGTAAGATGCCTGCATCTTTTAAGCTGTGAGGTTTTATCTGCTTGACCCATGTCATGACACAGTAGTGACGTAAGGGCTGGCAGAAAACATGTCACTGCAAAGTTGAGAATTAGATATCAGGAAGTGTGAAGAATCTTGAGAAAACTTAACACAATGGAGCTCAGTGGACCAAGCGAGGCAAGTATTAGGCCAATTTCAGACGGGGCAGACACCGTCAAACGGATCTGCCTGCTCAGCAGGGGGAAGTGGGATCTCTGCCGATACCCTCTGAGCAGACATAACCCGCTCTTGTCTATGGGGTGGTCTGTTTCCATCTGTCATCCAATCCGCCAGACGGAAAGCAGACCAGATGCCAACGGATGGGTCTGCTGACATCCACCGCTCCATGAAGAATAGGTGGTCGGATCAGGTACACCAAACAGACAGGCGGATCTGAACAGTCCATTGGTGTAAAAAATGTTATGCGGCAATTTGCTTAATTTTTTTTGTAAACTTTTTTGTTTAGAAACAGAGTGTCTTTAAAAGTGTATCCTTTAATTCAAATAAACCTATTTGTCAGAAAGAATATGGCACTTAACCACTATAACAAGACTAAATGGGGCACTTAGGAATGTACCACACACCAAAATTATACCACAATATGACTGCAAAATATAAAAGATTATTATATAAATATATAACAGGTTTTTACCATGACGCTGCAGTCTTCAGAGCCACTAGCAATAACATTGTCATTATGTGGACACCAGTCAATGTCCAGCACTGGTCCTGTGTGGCCACAAACAGTTGGGTAAGACTTGTCAATCCTTCCAGTCTGAAAAAAGAAATAAATCATAAGATAAGGCAGGCAAATAAGTGACCAGGATATATGCCCAACCAATACAACAGGTACTCAGGGATGAAAATGCCATGTTACACTTTTACAATCACTTAATCATTTATCCATCAAAAAACAGTCCTGAAAAACAAAAACTCATTAACAGAAAGACAAATATAAAATTAGTGGATGATGTTAAATGCAATTCTTTTAAATGACCACTAGTTAGCAATCTACCACAGCAATAGTGAAATAGGTTAACCAATGGCTAATATATTATACTCCTCCTGTAAAAAACCCTTACCGAAAGCAATTTCTCCAGTGACAACCTCTATATTGAAAAGAAAAAAAATGGTAAATCAAGGAAAGATTTGACACAGCTAACTCAAAGCAAATCCGTTAACGGCTAAAAGGGAGATGAAAACCAGGGAAGTAAAAAGATTATGTGAACCATCGCAATGATTTTCTCCATTTAGACATAAAAAGGACAACAGAACACCCAACCCTCTGTTATGGAGGGACGGGGAGGTGTTCGGTAGTCCCGACACTTTGTCCTAGAATGACAGCGCTGCTCCTCCATAGATACGAGTGAGTTCACTGTAGGTCAGGAAGCATTTTAAGCCCTGTACACTGAGAAAATTGGAAGAAAAATTCCACACTAAGGCACGATCGTTTGATTTGCCTATAGTGTGTACACAACTTTTGACATCCGATTAAGACTCCAATTAAGGGACAAACCCCAAAATTTCTCATACAGGAACAGAATGAACGAACAATTTTCATACAAGAACGATCAGAAAAGACTGCACAAGATTAGAACAAAAAATAAAATAAAAAGCCTTTGTCGTACAAGAATATTTGTACATTAATTTCTTCCTCACTTGCAAGGCGATAACTGGTCAAGCATGTCTCCAGACCTATTGAGCTGCTGTGGGGCATCCTCAAAATGGAAGGTGGAGAAGCGCAAAGGTCTAACATCCACCAGCTCTGTGATGTCGTCATGGAGGAGTGGAAGGACTCCAGTGGCAACCTGTGAAGCTCTGGTGAACTCCATGCCCATGAGGGTTAAGGCAGTGCTGGGAAATAATGGTGGCCACACAAAATATTGACACTTTGGGCCCAATTTGGAAATTTTCACTTAAGGGTGTACTCACTTTTGTTGCCAGCGGTTTAGACATTAATGGCTGTGTGTTATTTGGAGGGGACAGCAAATTTACACCATTATACAAGCTGTACACTCACTACTTTACATTGTAGCGAAGTGTAATTTCTTCAGTGTTGTCACATGAAAAGATATAATAACATTTACAAAAATGTGAGGGGTGTACTCACTTTTGTGAGCTACTCTATATAGACTTTCCTTCTCCTGCTGCCCTCTCCCATAGTGGCCTCCTGTGGACTCCCTCTCCCAGGCCTAGTGGACGGAAAGGAGGTGGTGTTGGAATACTCCTTTCCCCTCAATGCACTTTTCAGGTTCTTCATCCACCCCCCTCTGTCCCTCTCCTCATTTGAAGCTCACTGTATTCATCCATTTTCTCCAGTTTCGTTGAGAATTGCTGCAATCCATCGCCCCCCTGGACCGGTATCAAGCTTTCTTGACAGCTTCTGCCTGGCTACCCTACTTTCTTCTGAAATCCCATCATTCTTGCCGACTTTAATATCCCTGTTAATCTCAACACTCTGGCTACTTCTAAAATTTGAGCCTAACCTCTTGACCTGAAACAATGGGCAAATTCTACTCGCTCTGTTGGCAACTGCCTTGACCTCATTCTCCTACCTATGCACTCCACACAACCTCTCCAACATTTTTTTTCCTCTCCATCACCACCTTATTAGTTTCACTCTCTCCTTGTCTTCATCCTTCCTTGCCTTCCAACTACCAAACAATTACCTGTAGAAACCTTTGCCAACTTAACCCTCTTTTTTTCTGCTACAGTCTATGCCAAAAACTCATCCTTGTCCTACCGCAACCCAGCCCCTTCGATCTACAACAGTTCACCGTCATCCACCCTGGATATCTTGCCCCATCTCCCCCCCCCCCCCTACGCACAGAATCAGGTCCCGACCGCTACAAACCTGGCAGACAGACCATACCAAAAGCCTCATATAACAGAGCCCTGCGCTTGAGCATCTGTGGCGTAAGACAAAGTCACAGCAAGATTTCAGCCAATATAAATCTGCCCTCCAAAAATACCATTCCCAGCTCCACGCTGCCAGACTTACTTAATACCCCCTCACACAGTCCCCATCAACCCTTTTCTACTTTTAACGCTCTACTTCATCTACCATTACCTCCACCCACTAACTTACTCAATGCCTAGTAGATTGCTAAACACTTCAAAAATAAGATTGACAATTCTTCTCGAGATCTCCTCCACTAAAGATATCTCCCTCACTTTACACTTTGTCCTCCTGTACAATCAATACTCTTGTTTAACCCAACTACTACAGGAGGAAGGCAATACATTTTCTATCGCCCACCTAACCTGCTGCCCGCTGGACCCTGTTCCTTCTCAAATACTACAGTCACCCTTTAACTCTATCCTACACTCCAACTCAAATCTTCAACCTCTACCTCTTTACTGACATCTTTTCCAACCCTCTAAAACATGCACTAGTCACTCCCATACCAAAAAAGGCCTCACTAGACCCAACCAACCAATCTTAACAACCCAAGACCCGCACTCCACAGAAACTGCTCTCCTAAAACTCAAACTACTTACTAGCAGCTAAAACCAATGGTCATTATTCCGATTTCTTACTATTGGACCTCTGCTGCCTTTGATACAGTTGATCACCCCCTCCTCCTCAAATCCATGGCTGTGCTCTCCAATGGTTTGAATCTTACCCATCTCACCACACATTCATGGTCACAACTCTACTTCCTCCTCTCCAACACGTCTTACCGTTGGGGGTCCCCCAAGGTTCTGTCCTTGGACATCTTTTCTCAATCTCACATCCTCCCTGGGTCAACTGATAGCCTCCCATGGCTTCCACTGCCATTTATATGCCGATGACATCCAAATCCATCTCTCTACCCTTCATCAGTCTCCTTACACATCACTGATTTACTACCACTTCTAATTCACCTTCTGGTCATCTCTCACCTCGACTGCTGCAACTCACTTCTCATTGGATTACCTTTACATACACTATCCCCCCTTCAGTCCATAATGAATGCTGCTGCAAGACACATCCACATTACCAACCGCACAGTGTCCTCCACCCCTCTCCGCCAATACCTGCACTGGTTTCCACTCACCCAACGAATAAAACGCAAAGTAATAATTTACAAAGCTGTCCACAACTCTGCCCGCAGCTACATCACTAACCTAGTCTCAAAATACCAACCAAGCCACTCTCGTCAGTCCTCCCAAGACCTCCTGCTCTCTAGCACCCTTGTCACCACCTCCCATGCTCACCTACAGGAATTCGCCAGAGGTTCTCCCATACTTTGGAACTCCCTACCCCAATCGGTCAACTGTCCCCTAATCTATCAATCTTTTACTTTCTCCATCAGCTCATCCCCCCACAGCAATTGACCCTCCCTCCTAGATTGCAAGCTTTAGCGAGCAGGGCCCTCCAATTCCTCTTGTACCAAATTGTAACGTAACTAATGTCTGCCTTCATTTTGTTAAGCGCTGCGCAAACTGTTGGCGATATACAAAGCCTGTATAATAATCTATAACACAAATCTGGAAGCGTGCTGGTACATGAAGTAGGGGATAGATCGTACATTTTATGCATAGCAGCACATGAGAGAACAAGTCTGGTCAAATGCAGCAATTGAGGGACAGATAAGTGAAGTCATGTAATTAAAGCGTCTTAATGCAAAGGATCATCCTATTTAAAAACAAGTGGCAATTCCACTCTTAAAAACATCAAAGGCAGCTACACGAATGATAAAAGTTTCTTCACAAGGAGAGAGAGCGAGCGAGAGAAGCGTATTGTCGAGTGGGTGGGAGGAGTTGTCCAAGATAGAACGTAACTTTGTCAACAATCTCCTCTCCAACACTGTTGTAAGAGACTCCAATTTCAATCCAACATTACTGGCCTTGCAAATCAGTTTGTTGAGTCTGTTGTGTTAGACACCCTAAGCCTGCTTCCCCAGCATGCCACTGCATACAGGAGAGCTCTGGCCACCACAAACTCAAAACATCCTCCGGCAGATGTTAACCTCTTCCTGGCTACCCGCCGCCGTACAGTGACGGTATGGCACTTGTGCGCGAATCGCCGTAGCTGTACAGCAGCGTGCCCGCATTTTGGGCGCACTCCATCTTCGCCCGCGACCCGTGATTGCCTTGTTTACAGGCAGAATGGGGGAACTGCCTATGTAAACAAGGCATTTCCCTGTTCTACCTAGTTACATGTCAGATCTATTGTCTCTCACGTCACTGGTTGCCCATCCCCCTACAGTTACACGCTAAGGGAACACGCTAAACCCCTTGATTGCCCCCTAGTGTTAACCCCTTCCCCGCCAGTCATTTTTACATAGATTTGTCTGCCGCAATCCCGAAAAAAATAAAATAAAAATATATCAAAAAAATTTAAAATCGCAGATCGCCGCGCCATTAGAAAAAATAAATAAGTCCCTAAATCTATGCCCTATTTTGTAGACGCAATAACTTTTGCGCAAACCAATATACGGCTATTGCGATTTTTTTACCAAAAATATGTTGAATATATATCAACCCAAAAAAAAATGTTTTTTTGGATATGCATTATAGCAAAAAGTACAAAAAAGTTTTTCCCAAAATTGTCGCTCTTTGTTTATAGCGCAAAAAAAGAAAAACCGCAGAGGTGATCAAATAACAAACAAAAGCTCTATTTGTGGGGGGGGGGGGGAATATACATTTTGTTTAGGTACAACGTCGCACGACCACGCAATGCCGTGCTAAATTTCAGTAAAACACACACTTAAGTGAATTTTAGGGCAAACGCACGCAATAAACTACTCAAAGGTTTATTAAAATATAAAAGACGAGGTTGCACCGAGTAAATATCTCTCAAACATGTCGAACCTTAAATTTGCATGCACCCGTGAAATGGCAACAAACTTCAGTACCCTATATTTTCTATAGGCGACGCATCAAAAGCCCCCTAAGGGTCATCAGTTTAGTGTTACGGAGGTGGTCCGGTGCTAAAATTATTGCTCACTCCGGCGTGCGTGGCGATATGCAACATGTGTATTGCAAATAGACATCTTCACGCAAAAGAAGCCCTTAATGCATGAGTTTACTTACTGTCTACTGTGTGAGCAGCCGCCTAAATGCTTTCACCTGACAGGCAGGGGTCTGCCTGTCAGTTTTACACACAATCCCAGTGGTTGCAGCCCAAATACAGGTGTAACATAAAACATGGTCAGAAATGGAGACTTGGGCTTTAATGCAGGGCACACCGTGTGCCCCCCCCCCCCCCCCCCATTCAGCCCAGCAGGCAAACAAAAAAAAAAAAAAAAATTAATAAAAAATACACACCAGGTCGCTGTACTAGCACAAGCAATGTTAGTACAGCAATCTCCCCATTGTCATCCTGTCAGAACACAATTGTGCCATCTTATTTCAATGGGATTTTTAGATTATCAAATTTTAATAAAATGCTTTTGAAGTAAAAAATCTAACTAAAGATAGTTTACTATTCAATATACATTGATCATTTAGTTTATTCAGCATAAAATGGCTTATTTATAGTCCGCAATATTTACAATTTTGGTAAACTCATTTAATGAATCCAAGATCTGTAAATAAACATACAATTGTGACAAGTCATAGTAAATTAAAAATGATCTTTCCTGTCCAATCTAGAAGTCTAATTTTCAGTAAAATCCAATATGGCAACCTGAATACTGGTGTACAGAAGTCCCCCCCCCCCCCCCCCCCAAAAAAGCAATTTCTTGCTGGTGATTGGCTTACAAATTTTCCTAGAAGTCTACACTAAGATACAAATCAGATTTTGGGCATCGCCTGCAACAAAAAAGGTTATTGTTGTCGAGTTACTGCCAAAGTGAAATCACATCTAAAATAGGGAGGTAGACCTTGCCACTTTCTTCATTAAATCAGCTGGTTGACAAATAAATAAAATCACTCTCATTCACATATGGACACAATCCGCCATTTCTTCACAACAAAAAAGTAGTAATCTGCAACAAAGTTTGTGAAAATCCCTGCAATGTACTTTTTTTCCCCAACAAAAGTAGTTACTCTGTAGGGTAAAAAAATGTTCCAGTACTTGTATCCCCTCAATATCCTTGATTCATCGCTGTACTAGTTTGCAGCAGTGCTTTCCTCTCTCTCAGAACAGAGGCAGCAGTGGAAGCCATTGGCTTTTGCTGCTGTCAAATCCTGAGAACAGAGTGGAGCCCCAGTGAGTATTGACACGCACGTGTGCCACCATCAGAAGCAGATTACGATAGAGGCACACAGAGAAGAGGAGGAGCCTAGGGCGCCAGCCAGGGACCCCCAGGAGGAGGAACTGGCTGCATTTTGCAATACCTTTGAATAGAGCAGGCAAGTATAAACCAGGTTACTTAAAAAAAATGCCAGGCAAACAAACCCAAAAATATATATAAAATGTAATTTAAAATGAATCCAGTTATAGAACGTGTTTTGAAATTAATAAAAAATAATAATGTACTTTAACAAAGCTGTATTCTTCTCTGCTGATGCAGAGTATGTTCATAACATAAGTTTTATAGTACTTCTAAAATATGCAACAAACAGTAAACTGTGTGCGTCCATCTGTGAAACATCAGATTCCCTAGTGGCCGACTTACTAGATAAGGTGCCAACAAGATCCACCATAATACAAATAAACATCAATGTTACTATAGACCAGGCGTCTCCAAACTTTCTAAACAAAGGGCCAGTTTACTAGCTTTCAAACTTTAGGGGGGACTGAACTGTGGCTGGTGGGAGTAGAAGAGGTCATGCCATCAATGGAAATAAGCAATACCCCCATCACTGGTTTTAATGGGAGAAATAGTATCTCATTGTTGGTACCAGTGGGAGGAATAGTGCCTCATTGTTGGTGTCATTGGGAGGAATGGTGCCCCATCATTGGCATCAGTGGGAGAAAGTGTGCCCCAAGGGCTGGATAAAGGCAAGCAAAGGGCCGCAGTTTGGACCCCACCGCTATCGAAAAATAGGAAGCATTTCATTTATCCAACAAAAAATATTGAGTTAAAATGTTGTAAACCAGGACAGCACAGAACACTCTTTATGCGATTGCTAAAGCAGCCAAATAACGGCGCTTCAAAAAGTATAGCGAATTCTGAGAGGTTCCCCCCCAAGCACAGGATTTTCCTGGCAAAAATGCAGTTTATTCCAAAATCTATGCCTGCATTTTAAGTACTTGTTCTGGAGCCTGTTATTGTAGCTTGGAAGCTGGCTTGGCATGCAACATGTGTTGCGCAGCTTGTATTATGCAAACGTCACCCACACATGCTTATCACAGAAAAACTCCACGTACTGCAGGTAGGGATATGGACTGCTGGTGGTTTACATGGAGCACACAGAACTGCACTCAGCAGATGGTCAACCAAACACAAGCCAAGGCAGAAAGATTTAACAATGCAACAGTTGCCCAAAATCAAAGCCTAATTATCTCATTACCCAGGTGCCCTTTTGCAGTGTAACAGGTTCCTCACCTGAATGGGGAATCTTATTTTCCAGGGGTGACAATAAGCTGGGCAAACATACCCAAACAAAAGGAGTTTGACGCGCCACAATACTTCACCCTTTAAAAGTAGACGTCCAAATAAAAACTCAATCATAAAACACAATGTAGATTTAAAACTAAATTTTCAAAGCCTACGTTTAAAAGTCAGCACAAAAGTTACATTTAAGCTGAAGCATCTCCAAGGTCCCTTTCACACTGACAGACGGATCAGATCCAGTTTTTCAGGCAGACCCGATCGAACCATCCATTGCTTTCTATGGGAGTGGCAGATGTCAGCGGATCCGGTCTGCTATAAACAGATGGATGGGGATCGGTTTCCCATGTGTCCAGCAAATCGGAAGACAGTCGGATGGAAACAGGCGGTCCGTTTATATCAGACCACCCATATAGAAAAGGGGATGTGTCCATGTCCACTCTGCATCAGCAGAACAGACACGGACCTGTTATCGGCCTGCTTAGTGGGGATCCGCGAAGAGCTTATGCTGGTAATAGTGAAAATCCCACAGCTATGATCTTCCAGGGATGCAGGGGCCAATACC
The DNA here is from genome assembly GCA_028564925.1 of Lithobates sylvaticus. Lineage (NCBI taxonomy): Eukaryota > Metazoa > Chordata > Amphibia > Anura > Ranidae > Lithobates > Lithobates sylvaticus. The sequence goes on along the minus strand of CM053026.1, from coordinate 254,095,492 downwards.
AGCACTGGACGTGTGACAAACACTTAGGCGTTTTTACCTCGATTTTGCCACAATTTTGTTCCGGTCACCAATGTAAAAGGCAGAAAAATGCCTGTAATCTGCCCCAAAGAAGCTTATGTTCTTTTTTGAGCTTAGGGCGTTCTTCTTCAGATGACAAAACGCTCAGATGTGAACAGGTGCCATTGAAATTAATGTGATATTGCTTGTTGGGCATTTTATGAACTGAAAACGCTACGATTGTCTGGGAATGACTAACCTTTGCCACCATCTGTAAAAAAACGGGAAAGACCCCCTTTAGCAAAATTCATACAGCCTAGGAGAATGAATAAAAGCGCAATTTGTGGAGAGCAATTCAGGTTCATATCGAAAATTCATAAAGATCAAAAATTGTTGACCAGGAGGATGTGCGACAAAGGCATCGTCGTATATGGAACATTGTTCCTGGGTGACTAAGACATCTCAAACAGATTTGGGGGAAGACTGAATGTAATATAGTAGGGCAGCAATACCATCTGGTCAATTTACAGTACAGATGGATTTAAATTGATATGCTTTTAAGAAGCAACAGTACAGACTGCACAAAATGTGCGATATTAGCAGTCCTGTCTGACGCTTGCATCTCTAACATTAATGAGCTGCTGTTCTTATATCTTAACAAAATAAAGTTCCATCATTTCAGATCACCACACATTACTTATGCTGCTGTAAAAACAAAACATTTCCAGTATGTGTAAAAGGGAACTATGATGTAACAATATGTGGTGGCATAAAGATGAGCAGAAGACTGACTGATTTGCAGGCCAGGATGTGAATGACATTTACTATACATAAAACCATTGTCTTGTGACTGCACACATCCTGTCCTCCACACATCAATTCTATTCAGGCCTTTTGCTCTTAACACAGGATAAAGCAGATTTTTTTTCCCCCTCAAATGATATGTAATAAAACTGGTACCGGGGGGGGGGGGGGGGGGGGCGCGTGCGCATATATATATATATATATACACACACACACACACATATACATATATATATATATATATATATATATATATATATATATATATATATATATATATATATATATATATATATATATATACATATATATATATATATATATATATATATATATATATATATATATATATATACATACACACATATAACTTTGCCTTGCATGTAAAAAAAATGTTTAAAAAAAGCCGGCGGATTACAGTTGCCTTCACATTCATTTTATTTTTTCCCCTTCCAGAGAAAAGGGGGGGGGGTAGAGAGGAGAAAAATAAAGGGGTACACAGCAGAGCAGGACTTGCAGTGGAGACATGAGGAATGCCCACACATGGACACAGTCAATGATGTACATATCTTTCTATCCCAGTCCTTGGAAACCTTGTGCAATGATGTTGATCTTTCTGGGAGTCACGCCCATTGCCGTCAGTCTAGCAATGCGTTATGTGACTTGTGGTTCCACAACAGCTGGTGTGCAGAGGCTGCCTACCCCTGTAAAGTTATTTTAAGGTTCAGCCTTGCACAATCCAATACATTTTGTTAAAAAAAAAAAAAATTAAATTCCCTGATTTGAATGGGTCAGAATTATCTCAAACTTTTTTTTTTTTTTTTTTTTTTTTTTAAACATACAACCCCAAAAAAGTTGGTGACGCTGTGACTTCTGAAAATCTTTGTCTGAAGTGTTTGTCACGCCATCCACAAATGTAAGGTAAAGCAAAGTGGAAAACTGTTTTGTAGCCAAATAAAATTTAAATTTTAAATTTTTTGCCAACCATGGGTGCCGTGTCCTCCGGACTTAAGAGGGGGGGACCTTCTGGCTTATTATTGCTCAGTTCAAAAGCCTACATCTCTGATGGTATGGGGCTGCATTAGTGCATATGGAATGGGCAGCTAGCACATCTGGAAAGACCATCAATGCTGAAAGATAGATCCAGGTTTTAGAGCAGCATATGCTCAGGCAAGTATGGGACAACATTCCTCTCCCAAAACTCCAGCATCTGGTCTCAGTTTCCAGACATTTACAGAGTGGTGTTCAGGCTGCATTCACGCCTCAGTGTTTTGAAAAGTGGGCAGATTTGCTGCTATTCTGCCCACAATTTCAAAACGTCCAGGTGTGAATGACAAATCACTGAAGGCACATTTGAGATGCCATTCATTTGAACGGCACCTAAAATGGTGTGGAGGTTCAGCCACGATAAATCGCGCTACAATCACAGCAAACCACATCGCCCAAATGTAGCTCCTGAAATGCGAATCGGTTATTGCGCTGCAGAACTGTACTGGGATTTTAGGTGCCATTCAAATGGACATCTCAATACGTGCCTTCTGCGATTTGTCATTCACACCAGGGCACTTTGAAATTGTGGCAAATCTGCCCGCAATTCAAAAACTGCTGAGATGCGAACGCAGCCTCAAAGAGGAGGATATGCTACACACTGACATGTAGCGGCTAATCTCAAAATTATCTTATTTTGTTTCTCTTAAATGGTGCATTTTCTCAGTTTAAACATTTGATAGATTTCAATTTTTTTTTATTGTGAATAAAAGGAGATTGAGAGCTGCAAATCATTGCATTCTTTTTTTTATGTAGATTTTACACAGCGTCCAAACTTTTTTGCAACTGGGAATGTACTTAAATATAGGAAAAGCCGATAACAGTATTGTTTGCTGCCATTCCATACCTATCAAAACACAATTTAAAAATGGTATAAATATAATATGCAATTTCCTTTAAAAAAAAAAAAAAAAAAGTGCTAGTCAATCAGAATTGTAAATATGAGGGAAAAAAATAAAAATGTATCATTTTCACTTGCCAACACCCATGGAATTAGAATTACACATAAGCACTATTACAGGCAGGTTCAGAAAGACTAGATCAGCACCTGCATTCTTCCTGTACAATGCAGCTCTAAAGCTATAATGCAGAATCTGTTTAATGTTCCTACGCCAGGAGAAATACAGGAAGAAGTGATCATATCCCTGTGCAAGCAATCATTCAGGGATCCCGTCTATAAGTATTCCTATCGCCTCCCTCCCCTCAGGTCCACACATCAGCACTCCCTGAGCTCAGACAGTAAATTTTACCATATAAGGCCATGGATGATTTGAACCCTGACAGACGTACAATCCCCGTTCCCTGCAATGCTCATTGGCTGTACGGTCTCCGTGCTGCGATGACAAAGCTGGGTGTGTGCTTTGTAGGCATAGATACAGCAGCGTGCTCAGTTAACCATTTCTCTCCTACACTGGATACAAGAAACCAAGGACATTTTCTACTAGTTCAATGAATTCAGGTTACACATTTTTAGATCATGCAGCACTTCAGCGGTTGAAAAAACATGAATCACACTAAGAAAATCAAAGCATCTATGGGAATTTTAAGGTAAAACCAACCACATCAATTTCTAGATTAAATATATATTATTTATCACAATCGACTGATAGATACTGCAGACACAATCTGAATGGGTTGTGGACGTGCACCCAGGAGCACTAATGCAAATAGGAAAATCTGACGTCTACAGAAGGCCAGCAAAACTATTTCAGCAGAGACATGTTCAATGCATACTTTTACCATAAATAGACGCAGTATGAAAAATTAGGAAAATAAAGGTTTTCAGGACTTATGAACATCTACATACATATGAAATCCCTCCAAACTGACAAGCCTATATGCACAAACTATTATCCCTATACAAAAAAACAAGCAAAATGTGCAAAAATGTAAAGCATTAGAAGTATGAAGAGCAAATGAGGAAGTCACCCTAAAGTCAATTCTGCTTTCCTGTTATACCAAGCCATGTTCTCCAAAGACTTTGCTGTGCAAGCAAATACATATATACTTTTCCTGTGTCAGCAAATTTCCTGCTCTAGAAGAATAACACAAGAATAACTTCATCCCGATACATCACCTACTAAATTAACTGTAAAAAAAAAAAAAAAAAAAAAAAAAAAAAAAAAAAAAACCCCATTAAAAAAAAATAAAAAATACACACATGCAGCCAAAAAAGACCAGAAAACTTTTCAGAGTACTGCTGCTCAATGCATGATAACCAATAGGGTCTTGCTTTGAACTTATACATATACACGAGCTTGCATTAACCTAGCTGGGTGTGGACCTTTCTGCAGCTCAGGTTTGCCATAAAAATGCTGCTGTCTGCTTAAACTCCAATCAATGTAATGTGGGGGCAGGTAGAGAGTAAGTTCCTGCATAGGCAAATCAGAGCTTAAAAGTAGATGTAAACCTTAAAATTGATTTTTTTTTTCTAAAAGCACCATCTACCAATTTTCTTTTGAAAAGTACCGATTTACTTTTTTTTTTTTTAAAGCATCTTTGTACTACTGATCTCCTCCAACCTCTTTGCAGCCACACCCGGCAGTTTCTGCATTTTATTGCTCAGGGTGTGCTTCTGAAGGTGACAACATGAACATCTGCAAGGCTGCTTTCTAGTCTCCACTAAAAGTGCACATAAAAAGGTTGACAGCACAAAAGGGCAAATTGGGAGATGGGGACAAAGGGTTGTCACCACAGAGCGAAATTAATTAAAAAGGAACCTCATGACACGCATGTGTTTTTTAATGCATTCTAAACATTTTAAAAATTAAAATGTGATGCCAGCAGAGGGGAGATGCATTTACAACACTCTGCCCAATAGATTGTCAGCGCTCAGTCCCTCAGCATTAACGCCTTTCGTGGCAAAACCTGCTGGGAATGGTAGATAAAGGCAACCCAGTGACCAGTGCAAATGCAGTAGCTTCCGGTGCTCTTCACCATCAGCCCACTCATTAAAAGTGATTCTAAAGCTTGTGTGGATCTTACCATAAAAGCAGAGTTCTACCCAAAAGCTTATCCGATTTCTCTCCCCCCACACCAATGCCACATTTGGCACTTTTCAGGGGTGGAGGGTGGGGGGGGGGGGGGAGCGGTACCCGTTTTTGACAGGTACCCTGTCCCCACTTCCGAACCTCACCGCAGCGAGGTACGTCATTCCTCCTCCTTCCCCTGCTGTCGGGCCAGTAAGAGCAGTGTTCTTTGTGCATGCGCAGTAGGTACTTGGCTGTGAAGCCGCAAGGCTTCGCTGCCAGGTTTCCTTACCGGCAAAGGCAACGGCAGCCCCCGACCGCAAATGGAAACATCAGCCAAGGTGCCGATGTCACAGGATTCCAGGACAGGTAAGTGTCCTAATATCAAAAGTCAGCAGCTGCAGTATGTATAGCTGCTGACTTAATTTTTGGAGGGGGCGGAACTCCGCTTTAAAGTTCAACTTGAAGCAAAACCTTTTCTTTAGTTGTGGATAGGGATAAGAACACCTGTCAGTTTTTATTGCTGTCTGTGTCCCCATTAGGGAGATTCACAATTCTCCATTTGTCCTGATTACCCTTATCAGTAAAAGAAAATCCCAAATTTTGGGCTGTCCCCAGAAAAGTAATGGAGGGGAAATCTTCCAATGGGGGACACTAGTTCTGGTGACCTCCCACTTCATGTTTTGGCTATGGGGAAGTGAAGCTAAATATCCACGATGGGTTACAGATGGCAACAAATGAACCAACAGGGAATATAGCCCACTCTTACACTATACAAAATTTAAAATAAAAGTTTTGCCTATACTTCTACTTTAACCACTTCAGCCCCGGACCATTTGGCAGCCAAAGGACCAGAGGTCTTTTTTCAATTTCGCACTGCACTACTTTAACTGGTAATTGCGCGGTCATGCAATTTTGTAACCAAACGAAATTTGCGTCCTTTTCTTCCCACAAATAGAGCTTTCTTTTGATGGTATTTGATTGCCTCTGTGATTTTTATTTTTTGAGATATAAACGGAAAAAGAGCGAAAATTTTGAAAAAAAAAGAGATTTTTCTACTTTTTGTTATAAAAAAAAATCTAATAAACTCAATTTTAGTCAAACATTTGGGCCAAAATGTATTCAGCCACATGTCTTTAGTAAAAAAAATGCCAATAAGCGTATATTTATTGGTTTGCGCAAAAGTTATAGCGTCTACAAACTAGAGTACATTTTCTGGAATTTACACCGCTTTTAATTTATGACTGCTTATTTCATTTCTTGAGGTGCTAAAATGGCAGAGAAGTACAAAACCCCCCCAAATGACCCCATTTTGGAAAGTAGACACCCCAAGCTATTTGCTGAGAGGCATGTTGAGCCCATTGAATATTTTTTTTTTTAGTCCCAAGTGATTGAATAAAGACAAAAATAAAAAAGATTTTTTTTTTTTTTTTCAAAAAGTTGTCACTAAATGATATATTGCTCACACATGCCATAGTTATATGTGGAATTGCACCCCAAAATACATTTTGCTGCTTCTCCTGAGTATGGGGATACCACATGTGTGGGACTTTTTGGGAGCCTAGCCGCATACGGGGCCCCGAAACCCAAGCACCGCCTTCAGGATTTCTAAGGGTGCAAATTTTTGATTTCACTCCTCACTACCTATCACCGTTTCGAAGGCCATAAAATGCCAAAATAGCACAAAACCCCCCCAAATGACCCCATTTTGGAAAGTAGACACCCCAAGCTATTTGTTGAGAGGCATGGTGAGTATTTTACAGCTCTCATTTGTTTTTGAAAATGAAGAAAGTAAAGAAAAAAAAAAAATTTTTTTTCTTTTTTCAATTTTCAAAACTTTGTGACAAAAAGCGACATCTGCAAAATACTCACCATACCTCTCATCAAATAGCTTGGGGTGTCTACTTTCCAAAATGGGGTCATTTTGGGGGGTTTTATGCCATCTGGGCATTCCATGGCCTCCGAAACTGTGATTGGCAGTGAGAAGTGAAATAAAAAAATTACACCCTTAGAAAGCCTGAAGGCGGTGATTGGTTTTTGGGGTTCCGTACGCAGCTAGGCTCCCAAAAAGTCCCACACATGTGGTATCCCCGTACTCAGGAGAAGCAACAGAATGTATTTTGGGGTGTATTTCCACATATGCCCATGACATGTTTGAGCAATATATCATTTAGTGACAACTTTTTGTAAAAAAAATATATATATTTTTTTTTTTTTTCATTATTCAATCTCTTGGGACAAAAAAAAAAAATATTTTAATGGGCTCAACATTGCTCTCATCAAATAGCTTGGGGTGTCTACTTTCCAAAATGGGGTCATTTGGGGGGGGTTTGAACTGTCCTGGCATTTTATGCACAACATTTAGAAGCCTATGTCACACGTCACCCACTCTTCTAACCACTTGTAGACAAAGCCCTTTCTGACACTTTTTGTTTACATGAAAACATATTTTTTTTTTGCAAGAAAATTACGTTGAACCCCCAAACACTATATATATTGTTAAAGCAAAGGCCCTACAGATTAAAATGGTGGGTGTTGCATTTTTTTTTTCCACACAGTATTTGCGCAGCGATTTTTCAAACGCATTTTTTTGTGGAAAAAATACACTTTTTTTTATTTTAATGCACTAAAACACACTATATTGCTCAAATTTTTGATGAAATAAAAAATATGATCTTAGGCCGAGTACATGGATACCAAACACGACATGCTTTAAAATTGCGCACAAACACGCAGTGGCGACAAACTACATACATTTTTAAAAGCCTTTAAAAGCCTTTACATGATACCACATTAGATTCACGGAGGAGGTCTACTGCTAAAATTACTGCCCTCGATCTGACCTTCGCGGTGATACCTCACATGCATGGTGCAATTGCTGTTTACATATGACGCCAGACCAACGCTTGTGTACGCCTTTGCGCAAGAGAAGGGGGGGCAGGGGTGCTTTTTTTTTTTTTTTTTGTTTTTTTTTTTATTTATTTAGCTTTTTTATTTTATTTTTAAACTGTTCCTTCCATTTTTTTTCTTTGTTATGATTTTTATTGTTATCTCAGGGAATGTAAATATCCCATATGATAGCAATAGGCAGTGACAGGTACTCTTTTTTTGAAAAAATTGGGGTCTATTAGACCCTAGATCTTTCCTCTGCCCTCAAAGCATCTGACCACACCAAGATTGGTGTGATAAAATGCTTTCCCAATTTCCCAATGGCGCGGTTTATATCCGGGAGGGGGGACATTCCCTCCCACTGCTTGTAAAAGCAGTCTAGAGGCTAATTACCCGCTAGAATTGCTTTTACATGAAAGCCGATCACTGGCTGAAAAGAATGATACCAAGATGATACCTAAACCTGCAGGCATCATTCTGGTATAACCATTCAAAGTCCAGCAACATACTGGACATATATTGTAATCTTTTTTTTTTTCATGCAGCCTCTTGGCTGAACGAAAAAAAGAGATTGATTGGTGGGTATGCCCACCATTAGAATACCTCCCTTCATCCACCCACTTCTAATGATGGGCATACATGCACCATTTATATATGCCGATGCATGGGGGCATCCTCCCGCAAAAGTTATGCCGTGTACACACGGTCGGAATTTCGACCGTATGTACGTGGCATTAGGAGCCAATCGCTCCTCCCCCCCCTGCTGCCCCCATGCTTCGGCATATATGCTCTTTTTTTTAACTGTGGTGGTGAAATCACCTCCTACAGCGTTGGAGTCGCGGCTTTATGTATCGTGGGAGCAAACGCTGTTGCTGTCAAGATAAATAAATCCGCGTTGCAACTGAATGGCGCACCTGAAAACAAAAAAATGCTCAACACTAAAACACAGTAAACAAAATTACATACCTGAAAAGCAAGCGTGATAAAACATGATAAAACATAATAAAACATTGCAGAATAGAATGGAGTAAAAAAAAGAGCAACAATAGAGAGAGAATAGAGTGAGAGAGAGAACAATAAAACGACAACTATTTTATTTTTTTTTATTTTTTTGAGATTCACAGGTAAAAAAGCTCCTGACTGAAGCGACTGAATCAAAACGCTACCACAAAAAAACTGTTAGCGATCGCAGGGATCAGGCCTGACTCTGCGAACGCTGCAGTTATGTGTGCTTAGTGTTTTGTAAGTGACAGTGATCGATCGATACTGCACTTGGGTGGGCTGGGCTGGGCGGAGGGGGAAAACGCAGGTGCTAGCAGGTATCTGGGCTGATCCCGCTAACAATGCGGTTTTTTTTGGAACCCTAAACTGCTGGGACGCTAGTATAGATCTGATCAGATCAGATATCGATCTGTTCAGATACTGTGCCACTAAGGGAGGTGTATGCTTTGCGCGTGGGTGTTTGCGGTACTGGCACTAACCTGGGGCGACGCAGACCTTATTTGACCCTAAAACCTAATTGATATCACCCGCCGGGCGATCAGGGGGTTAAACCGTTATTGGGTAATAAATGGCGGGTGCCCTGACAGTATAAAAAACAAGCTAACTAACCAGCGTCACCCGTAACAGTAATACAAAAAAAAACTGGTTACCTAGCGACACTAATGCAGCGATCAGAAAAACGATCGCTTAGTGACACTGGCAAAAGGGGGTGAAAGGGTTAACTAGGGGCAATCAGGGGGTTAAACCTTTATTAGGTAATATATGGGGGTACCTGACGCTATATAAAAACCTGACGGGGAACCTAAATAACGAAATAACTAACTGGCTAACCAGCGTCACCAGTGACAGTTATACAGTGATCACTGGTGAAAGGGTTAACTCTAGGGGCAATCAGGGGGTTAAAACCTTTATTTAGGTTGTAATATGGGGGTACCTGACCTATAAACCTATTTATGAACCTATATAAACATGGCGGTTACCTAAAAAAAAAAAATGGTTACCTAGCGACACTAATGCAGCGATCAGAAAAACGATCGCTTAGTGACACTGGCAAAAGGGGGTGAAAGGGTTAACTAGGGGCAATCAGGGGGTTAAAACCTTTATTAGGTAATATATGGGGGTACCTGACGCTATATAAAAACCTGACGGGGAACCTAAATAACAAAATAACTAACTGGCTAACCAGCGTCACCAGTGACAGTTATACAGTGATCACTGGTGAAAGGGTTAACTCTAGGGGCAATCAGGGGGTTTAAAACCTTTATTTAGGTTGTAATATGGGGGTACCTGACCTATAAACCTATTTATGAACCTATATAAACATGGCGGTTACCTAAAAAAAAAAATGGTTACCTAGCGACAGCAGTGACACTAATACAGCGATCAGAAAAACGATCGCTTAGTGACACTGGCAAAAGGGGGTGAAAGGGTTACCTGGGGGGCAATCAAGGGGTTAAACCTTTATTAGGGGGGGGTAGGGGGCTACCTTGGACCTAAAACTAACTGCCCTGACAGTTATTACAGTCACACTGACACTAAATGCAGTGATCAGTAAATAAATGATCACTGCAATTAGTGACACTGTGACTGGGGGGGGAGGGGGTGATCTGGGGGGTGATCAGGGGGGTGGAATATGTGCCTAACTGTACTGGTGTCAGTGTAGTGTTGTGCACTAACCTGTACATGTTCGCCGCTCGGCGTCTCCGGTCACATAGACCGGCGCACCGAGCGTGACATCACTTCCGCCTTCCTGTCTATACAATAGACAGGAAGGGGAAGTTTCTCATTGGCCAGGAGCGATCGCGAGGGGGTGGCCAGAAACCACTGGCCGTCCCCTCGTCCCGGATCGCTCCTGAAGCGATCCCGACCGTCCCCGCCGGCGGAGGGGGGTCCGATCGGACCCCCCAACCGCCGGAAGAATGTCACGTACAGGTACGTGATTCTGCCTGTACGTGCCATTCTGCCGACGTAAATATACAGGGGGCGGTCGGGAAGTGGTTAATGTGGATGTAAACCCGATTCATGAAATTTGAATGAGGCACATATCTGTAGTGGGTTTTTTTTTTTTTCCCCATCTTTCTTCAAAAGCACTGTGTCCCCTAGCTGTCTCCTGCACTGTTCTTCTGTTATCAGCTTGATAACTTCTGACAAGTTCTCCTTCAACTGTGATAAAAGCAGCCTGAGTTTTGTGTTGGAAAGGTTGCTATAAATAGATTAGCAGAAAGCTGAACTATTCAAGGAACAGTTCTGAAAGTCTCTACCTTGAAGAGGTGGGGGGGGGGGGTGCCTTTCCTCCAATCAGCTGTCTTGGCTGCATGCCCAGGCTTTACTGCAGTGCTAACCAGGAAGAGAAAATCTAACAGGATCAGAACTTTCTAAAGACTATATAAAGCTATAGACAGCAGATATACATGCAAAACTTATGTAGGAGGATATTGTTCATCCCTGTGAATCAACTGAGGCTGTTTGCTGGGTGTATGCAAGGGTTTCAATCCACTTTAATGCATGCCCTGAATTAAGGCCAAAAAAACACGCACCACTATTTCCTTCCCCTGTAATCATTTACCCGAGACGGTCAGCAAACTAGCACTGTCCAGGCTTCAGGTCTTCTCTCCCCTCTTCTCACAGGGACACTGGCAGCAGATGGAGCCATTGGCTCTTGCTGCTGTCAGTCAAATTCCGTGAGTAGAGAGCAGGGGATGGGGCTGAGCTGAACTGTGTGTCAATAGAGTCACACAGCCCAGTTTAGGAGCAAGATTGCAGGTGTGCCCCCATAGCAAGCAGCTTGCTATGAAGGCACACAAAGAGGAGCCTGGAGCTTTACAATCACTTTAAGTGGGTCTTCAGAGGCAGGGAAAATCTGAGGAAATGCCAGCGGCTCTGGACCTAGAAGGTGCTCCATAGGTAAGTTACTAGAACAGAGTCTGGAAAGTGCAACATGTGGAATGCAGAACTTCAGAAGCCAGGCTGAGGAAGAGAGCATATAGGATAGCTGTAAAGAAAACTAAGCTCCGGTAATTAAACAAAAAAAAAAAAAAAATCAGCATCGATTTGCTGAAAATTTGAATCGATTTGACCTCTCAACTCAAGATTCAAATTGATTTTTTCCCCAGCCCTAAGCTCCGGGGGCAATGTAAAGCAGAATATTAAAATTAATAGGGGAAAATAAATGAAAAAAAATTGCTAGTAAAAAGTAGATTTTTTTTCCAGGTCTGTGCAAGAATGATGTCCAACCTTGTAGGACACTAGAAGAACTGAGGCAGTTTTTGCTTGTCAGTGTGGGATGACTGAGCAAGCTAAAATGTTCAATTCCCCGAACCCGATTTTATAGGCCACATGGGATATAAAACTATGCTTGCTCATTTGTCAATATTGGCGATGATGACCATAGCAGATTTAGTTGCGGCAAAATCGTTGTGTACACCAATAAATGTAATCTATAATCCATCATATAGACTGAGGGCACAAAAGGTTAACAAGACCTCCATGTTCTTTCATACACAGATCTTAGCAATACATGGAGGTGAAGTCTTCAGAAGCATGAAACAAAGGGACCATAAAACCTTCAACTCTCAGAATACAAACCTATTTATTGGCAAGAAGGGCATGAACAATCATTTGCTTATACGTGCTAGTTTTCTTCATATTACAGTGAACACAAATGTATGAGATATACGCATTTCTCACAATTAAAGCATGGTATAAGGGCCAATATACACCGTGAAATTTAGATTTACATCCACAGATAGAAGACTTTCATATTACAGGATCAATAAAAAAAAGGAGTGCCAACAGGTACAAGTTTTTCCTATTCCACCATGCTGTATATGACAAACATGGATGTGGCATTTGTTAACACACCCATCATGTCAACAAGAAAGATCAGAAGTATACACATTACACAATTGTACTGCCACAGCAAAAATCAACTTAAAAAGAAAAAATGTCCTCACCTTGCCCAAGCCATGTAATTTCTGTCTGGGTCTGAACCAACAAGCCAAAAACTAAACTAAAATGGGCTGTGCACTTTGATTTGTATATATTTTTGCCGTTTAGATTCCTGCGGGGGGGGGGGGGGGGGGGACTGGTGTAGAGTGAAAAGCATTCTCTAGTCTGGGAATGACCTGTAGGAGTGCAGTTGTACTTGCCCTTGAAGAGGGTGGAGCTGATTGGTTGCAGGTTGATTTACTAAAACTGGAGCGTGAAAAATCTGGTCATCTCTGCAAAGAAACCAATCAGTAGGGACTGCATTAAGTGGCTATTCCAGCGCAGTCCCGCGGCATTGAAATAGCAAAATGCCTTGTCTCCTATGTGTCCGGTTCACACTACTGCATTGCAGTGGTGTGCAGAGTATCGCATGCATCAACGTTCATTTGAGAAAAAAAAAGAAAAAAGAAAAGTGGTGTGATGTGCCAAGCTCAGTGCATCATCACCACTTTGAAATCAGCCCCACTGCACACCAGCTGCTACATTGCAATGCAGCAGCTTGGTGTGAATGAACCCTTAAAAGGTACAATCAGTGCACTGTCATATAAGGTGCTAAAAGGATAATTTCCCAATGTTCCACTTGATATTTTTAGGCTTTTAAAGCTGAACTCAAAGTGTGACTTTTATACATCTCATATAAATGAGCAATTGCTGTGGAAGCTGCAAATTACCGCAGTATTCCGTTTCTGGGTCCTGTGCCAAGTGGCTTCCCTTCTGCACTTTAACCACAAGGATTTGCTCGTTTTGCACTGCTGCCTTTCACAGAACACTTTGTATTTTTAATGAACACAAAACATTATATGACTGGATAAGGTGGAGAGGCAGGACAGTGCTATCACAGACCCCACCTTGTCCAGAGGACGCCATTGTACTGAAAAAATAAAATACATTTACAAAAAACTGCCCAGCCACGTCTACATCTATTGTAGAATTATTTGTCAGAAACCGTATGATCACAATTGAGGATCAGATTTTTTTTTTTTTTTTACACCCAACTTTGCTTATTGCTGTGCTACTAGTTCAGATGTGTACCATTACTGGCAGACATCTGTTAAACATGCATCTAACTGTTGCTGATATTGGGGGGGGGGGGGAACCCTGACAATACCTGAATGGAGACGGAAGCCAGCTCCTGTCATTTTACACTTAGGCCCCATGTACACTGGGCATTTGCCCGGCTCTTCTAAATGCCAGGAGAAGTGTCACATTTTTGCAAAACACATTTAGGTAAGTTTACACGTCAACCGCTTGAGTGTTCATTTTATTGGGCCGAATAGGAACTTACTCTGGAAACTGAAATGAATGAGCACTCAAGCGCTTGACACACCCAGCACTTAAAGGGGAACTTTTGTCCTGCTAGATCACTTCTGGCTGGCCCCCTTTGCAGGTATAGCCATGTAAAACATTACAAATAAGTGCCTATACTGTGTAAAATCCTGCTCTGCACATGCTCAGTTAAACATTTTTAGGCACTGCCAAGTTTGTAGGGGCCAATCTGCTGACAGCCTTAAAGTGGAATTAAACCTATCCTTTTCTGCAAAGGAAGCTGCTAAAATTTTAATCTGTAACTGCCATTTGATGGTTTGACAGTTTGGTTGAGGACACAAGCAAATGTGACAGTCATGTACCAGGAAAGTAACTTTTTTTGAAACCATTAAAATCGATGGGTTTAGTTCCATTTTACGATTTACTGTGGTTGAAAGGCTCTGGGGCTTCAGCAAAATGGCAGCATCCAGCAAGAAGAAAAAGGAGCAATGCTAGAGGCAATTTTGGTAGCATAATTATTAATGCAGAATGTACATTCCTTGCTAAAGAGCATTTTTTGATCAAGTTATGGGTAAAGTTCTGCTTTAAGCATGTTTAGACGCATCAGACGTTTTTTCTGCCAAAGCGCTGCCACTCCTGAACGCACTAGCATTGAGGTTTTCTTTCTCATCTCTGAACGCCCTTGTCTTTATATGCCTGCATCCAAATAGCTTCCAAGAAGAGTAAGCAGCATAAATCCACCAGAGGCATAGAAATGCAGCTAGGTCCTAGCTAGTCCAAGTCTGTGTACCATATATACACTTGAGTATAAGCCGAGATTTTCAGCCCTTTTCTTTTTAGGCTGAAAGTGCCCCCTCGGTTTATACTCGAGTCACCGCCGTCTGCCTACATGATCAGTGTGTCATGCAGACAGACGGCGGCCATTCCAATGTTCAAAAGCCGCGCCTCCTTCTCGTCTGTGATAGGGGAACACTAATTTTCCCAGCAGTGAGTGAGTGTGCAGTGTTCCGCCTATCACGGACATCCTGTCATTCTCATCTCATGGACGAGGATGTCCGTGATAGGAGGAACACTGACTGCTGGGAAAACGGAGTGTTCCTCCTAAAACGGACGTGGAGGAGGAGGCGCGGCTTTTGTACATGGAAATGGCCGCTGTCTGTTTTCTTTTACACGCTGATCGGCACAGGGATACAGGGACTGCAGTGGCAGAGGAGGATGCAGATTGCACAGGGCTACAGGGACTGCAGTGGCAGAGGAGGATGCAGATAGCACAGGGATTCAGATTGCACGGGAAGACTGGACACAGAGGATGCTGATCGGCACAGGTAGGCTGCAATGCACACAGGGAGGTATGTACAGGGCACAGTGAGGTATGCAGCGGCAGATGGGCATTGTTGACCCTCTTTTCCACTTACAGTAGCTGCTGCATTTCTCACCCTCGGCTTATACTCAGGTCAATGCGTTTTCCCAGTTTGTTGTGGTAAATTAGGGGCCTCAGCTTATATTCGGGTCGGCCTATACTCGAGTATATATGGTTCTAAAGTGATATTTAAAAAAAGGTTAGCTTTTTTTTTTTCTTAACCACTTAAGGACCAAGCCCATTTCCGACATGCGTTTACAAATAAAAAATCTTTTTTTTTTTTAGCAGAGACCCTAGAGAATAAAAGGGAGATCGTTGAAATACTTTATGTCATACTTTATTTGCACAGCAGTCTTACCAATGCAATTTTTTTTTAAATTACACTCTTGAATGAAAAAAAAATAAGAAAACAGTAAAGTTAGCCCAAATATTTTGTATAATGTGAAAGATGTTACACCGAGTAAATTGAAACCCAACATGTCATGCTTTAAAATTGCGCACACTCATGGAATGGCGACACCTGAGCGTTTCAAAGTCGCGCAGTTTTACCGCAATTTTGTTCAAGTCACCAATGTAAAAAGGCAGAAAACCACTTGTAATCTGCCCAAAGAAGCTCATGTTCCTTTTTGAGCTCAAGGTGTTTTTCAGGCATTTTGCTTCAGGTGACAAAATGCTCAAATGTGAACAGGTGCCATATGGAGCTGAAACCGCTCAGGTGTGAATGCAGCCATAAGATTTTTTACAGGTACCCCCGTCCAACGATCACCGCAATACCCCACGTGTGGTTTGAACACCGTTTACATATGTAGGCATGACTTGCGTATGCGTTCGCTTCTGCACGCTCAGAGGGACGGGGGACTTTAAAATTTATCTCTTCTCTTATTTTCCCTTTATTTTAGGGAAAAGGTTTTTGATCACTTTTCCTATTACAAGGAATGTAAACACCCCCTTGTAATATAAATAAGCAGGACAGGGCCTCTAAAGTGAGATCTGGGGCCAAAAAGACCTCAGATGTCACATTTACACTTAAAGTGGTTGTAAACTTCCTTGTAGCATAAAATGGATTGTAAGAATTTACAGCCACTTTTAAAGCAAAAAAAAAAAAAAGGCCCTTTAAGGCGGAAGTGACATTTGACGTTGCGCCAGTCCTCTAAGGGCATAGAGTCGGAAAGCGGCGGGAGGGGAGGGGCACCTCTCCCACCACCTATAAAAGTGATCCCATGGTGAATCCACAGCTGGGACCACTTATGTGAAAAAGAATCGCCCACTGTTTAAATATATCATGTTATGGCAGCTAGCTGCTGCCATAACAGTATATACCGGTAACGTCAAAGTGGCGACATATATACATTGTAGAGCTGCACGATTCTGGCCAACATGAGAATCACAATTTTTTTGCTTAGATAGATCATGATTCTCACAGTAAACGTGTGGGGTCCAGTGTTCATTTTGGCAGCAAATTTCAATTTAGTTTTAATCTTGGGGCTAAAATGGTATTTTCATTTTAGTGCCAATTTAGTCTTCTGCAATTGTTTTAGTCGAATTTAGTCGACTAAATCTCCAGGACATTTTAGTCGCCTAAAATCTAATGGGTGTAATTAAATTGCAATGCATTAGTTAACATTTCTCTACAATTTCCAAACTCATTATATACTGCTGGAGTGAAACATCTCATATGTTATTATTTATGGCATTGAGGTATGAACATGCACTACAGACCAGTGTTAATTTTGAAGTCAAATTTCAATTTAGTTTTAGTCTTAGTCTTGACTAAAATGCCATTTTAGTTTTAGTCCCATTTTAGTAGACTAAACTGGTATTCATTATGTAAACAAAATTAACACTGGTGGGGTCTTCCCAAATTAGGTTTACAAACTTCAAGATCATTCAGATTAATAGGAGCAGGCTAGAAACTACCGACATACAAAGCGAAAAATATGTTTTTAAATTTTGATTATTGATACGCTAAGTAAAACAGGGTATATATGTATTTTAGGGCTTCCAAGTTTCGAGTATGCTACATGCATAAAGGGGGTTTCAAACGCATCAAGGACACTGCATGTGGCTCATTAATGTGAGTGATAAAACTGGGGACTGGGATTGTTAGCAACTCAGAATATTCTATTAGAAGCTCGTTAGCAAAAAAATATGGAAATTTGGAATGACATTACTGCCTGAAAGCTGTATACATGCATCAAAGCAGGCTACAACCATAATTTTACACTATGCCAGAGCCCAAGATCACACACACAAAAAAAGTCTGCAATGGTGCATTAAACAACTAAGGACTTGTGTACACAGGCATAAACTGCTGCATTTTTTTTTTTTTTTTGCTTTTAAAACACTGTTCTAGGTTAGCCTATATGGCCATGCACATTAGGCATTTATCTCAGCATTTTAAAAGCAGCGTCTAGCGGAAATAAAAAAAAAAAAAGCCCTAAAGCTGCATTCAGGGAGTAGCTTAGGAGCAGAATTGACACATGCATATGCCATGCAAGTTTATTCCAGTGGCCAGAATAAATGAATCTAGTTAGTGGAAAAGATTTACCCTCAACTCCATATGTCTGTAAACATGCATCTCCATCATATTACAGAGCTTTACTTTAGTTCTTCACTCAGGACTAAAGTAATTAAAAAATGGTTTCCAGTATGGTGCAATGCAATTTCTTTTTAAGCAAGCATAAAGACATAGGATTGTGAAGTAATGTCAGCGATGCCACCTTCTGCCCTGGAGCAAAAAAAAAAAAAAAAAAGAAGGAATTTCCTACTAGAGTCAAATACTTGTTGGACTACTTTCCTGCATAGACAGGACATAGTTGAAGCAAAATAGGTCTTCAAAAGCACAGGACTGGTGCTTTAAAGGGTTAGATAATAGTTACATGAGTAATTCAATAGAGCAGAGAGATAATGAACCATAATATTCTTACAAGTAAAAAAAATTTATAAAAATGAAAGTACCAAATAATTATAGTATTTACAGTGGATACTAGAATAAAAGGCTCATAAAACACATTTCCACAGCAAGAGGTAATTGCAGGTTTTCATGTTTAGTGCAATAAGATCAAATGAGAAAAAAAAAAAAAAACTGTTAAGAAAAACAAGGAAGCCATTAGGGACCTCTCTTTCTGAAATGCTACTTTTCTTCAGTACTCCAAGCCTCTGACCCAAGTATGCAGATAAGAACTTCTGACTATTCTCATACATCCTGATCTTTTTGCTCGTCTGACCTGCATGCCTGTTCTGAATAAGTTACTCAATGGTAAGCATACATTTCCTTTATGACAGGTCTACTTTAAGCAGCTTATGTCAACTTACCTTCTGTAATGGTAATACCAAGAAGGCTCCCCCACCACTGGCTTCAATTATTATGGCAACAAATTTGGGATTTACAGCACAGAAAGAGCTGTCCCAAGTAACGCGGGAAACTCTGATGTCATCATAGCACTGGTCATTCTTCAACGCCTGTCCGAAGACATGCCGGAATTTGCTTTGTCGCACCACACGCCTCATCGTTTCTGGAAAAGAAATAAAACAAGTTAATACCTTGAGAGAAACAATTCACGGTACTACACAACTGAACCAACCAGTGGCTGCCAATTTTAGATTTATTTACTAACAATTCCCTTAAAGTCAATGAAAGGCATCCTAAAACATTCCTTTATGGGGTTTCTGCTCTGTCATGTGCCAAACATCTCACATGACATCATAGGATGGCTCTGAATATATAGTTTAAGAGGTTAGTGTACATTGCTGTATTTTTACTGTGAGAACTCCAGTTTCCACTAGTTGTTGAAAACAAGAACCTGATATTACTAAATGAAGCACCTTCAGATAGCTACATATGCTGCAACATACCTTTTAGCGAGCTCTGGGGCCGCTGAATCCCAGGAGGCTCCATTACACAAATCCCAAAATCAATTTAGCAGTCAAGCTCTGGCTTGTTGCCTCCTTTGCTTCCATACTGGACAATCCTGGTAGATGGTATTACTGATCATTAGTGGGGTGCTCAGAAAAGAGCAGGTTAAAGCTTAAAGTGGTTGTAAACCCTTACATACTCAGTGAAGTGACTGGCCTTTGGTGATACACAAATGAAACAAATCCTCCTACATAGTTCTACCCATTTATCTGCAGTCTTATCTGATCTACATCTGTTCAAACTCCAGAATATATAAAGCTTGGGGAGTGCTGAAGTCACTCTCTGCAGAGCTCAGTGAGGAGAGCTCTAAGAGCTGATTGAAGGGAAGGGAAACACCCCCCTGTCATTCAGCTGGAGGTCCCTCCAGTCACCTTTTTTTCTCTTGGCGTCAGGAAAACTTGTCAGAAGCGATTCATGCTCAGGAATAAAGCAGCAGACAGAAATGACACTTAGTGCTCCTAATTGAGGCCAGTACACACTATAGAGGGATATGCTTGGTTTATATTTCATGTCTGAGGTATACAACCACTTTATAAAATGGGTATTTGCATAATTGTGTGCCGTGGGTTTTGAGCATAATTGAACAATACAGGCATGCACATTTAGATGCCTGCATTTTATGTTTGCTGATGATCTTTTATATATTTATAGAAAATAAATATACAGAATATCTGCAGAGAGCCAATGTAGAAGACTATAGTGCAACAGATATGCGATTACATGAAAACTTAAAGAGGTCCACCTAAAAAAATTTTTTTAAAGTCAGCAGCTACAAATACTGCAGCTGCTGACTTAATAAATAGACACTTACCTGTTCCAGCGATGTCGGCAGAAGATGACAAGCAATCGATCCTCTCTCGGCTGCCCCCGCCGCCATTCTCTGTCAGGGAATCAGGAAGTGAAGCTTGCAGCTTCACTGCCCGGTTCCCTACTGCGCATGCGCGTGTCACGCTGCGTGTCTTTATTGGTCCCCATGTCCTGTGTCCTGGGAACTGTGTTTCCCAAGACACAACGGGGCATCTTTAGATATGGGTGGGCCAGCTTGCCCCGGAAGTGGGTGCAGAAACTTGTATTATACAGGTATCTGCACCCTCCTCCCCCTGAATGGTGCCAGTTGTGGCACCGGAGGGGGGGGGGGGGGATCCAATAAGCGGAAGTTCCACTTTAGGGTGGAGCTCCGCTTTAAGTGCTCTTGATTAGTCCGATAATGTCATTCTTGCCAACTTTTATAAGGCTGTTCATGTAGTATGTCTGGAAGGTTACGCTAGTCTCTAATACAAACGTTTTTAGGATTTTTAGGGAGGGGAGGAGAAGGGATTAGAGAGATAGGGGTAGACATTAGGGATGAGCCGAACCCCCCTCGTTTCAGATCACACCAGAACATGCGAACAGGCAACAAATGCATACGAACAAGCGAACACTGCTAAAGTCTATGGGACACAAACATGAAAAATCAAAAAGTGCTCATTTTAAAGTTTATTTGCAAGTTATTGCCATAAAAAGTGGGGACCCGGGTCCTGCTCTAGGGGACATGAATGCAAAAAAATAAAAAGTTTTTTTTAAAAAAAAGGACGTTTTTTTCCAGGAGCAGTGATTTTAATGCTTAAAGTGAAATAATTAAAATGAAATATTCCTTTAAATATCATTCCTGGGGGAGGGGGTCCCCTTAGTATGCCTGTAAAGTAGTGCAGGGCCTGGTAATGGACTGGGGGGGGGGGGGGGGGGGGGGAGACATCCATGCCATTTTTTTTTCAATTAATTTTTTTCTATATTGCTGGGATCCGACAATACATTACAGCCGCGATCAGTTTTAAAATTACCTTTTCCTTTAGAAATTTTATTTTGCTGTGCTATTGTTCTAAACACAGAAAAAATTTGCTACTTTACAGGCAGGGGGCCCCCCCCAGGCACGATATTTAAAAAGGAATATTTCATTATTGTTTCACTTTAAGACTTTAAGCATTATTAAAATCACAGCTCCTGAAAAAAAACATCCGTTTTAAAACTTTTTTGCATGGATAGATGTCCCCTGGGGCAGGACCCGGGTCTCCATACACTGTTTATGGCAATAGCTTGCATACAAGCCTTTAAAATGAGTACTTTTTCATGTTAGTGTCCCATAGACTAACAGTGTTCGGCGGCTTTTCGAATTTGCCCCGAACACTGCATAATGTTTGCTGAACTTATGTTCAACTCGAACATCGGGCTCATCCCTAGTAAACATTAAAAATGGCAAAGCAAATTATTGTTTGAGGATGTAGTGACGAGAATAAGTACAAGTTTATCTTCATTACAGGGTTAGTATCACAGAAATACCTATCTTGTCATCAATACCGAAATTGTCAAGAATATGTTATATATGGATGTATTTGTTTAATAAGGAGAATGATCCTATGGACATATGTAAAACTGGTGATGTAATACGGATGTGAATGTATTATGTTTGTAATGAAGATTAATAAAAACAGTTTAAAAAAAATGGCAAAGCAAGGAGTTAAAAAAAATAAAAATAAAAAAAAACAGGGCAGTTGAAGGTGGACAGTTTAAAGTAACTTTAGTCAGAAAATTAAGTTCTGCTAGATCACTTCAGGCTGTCCGCTTTTGCAGATATAGCGATGTACAATATTAATAAGTGTCTATAATGTTTATAATCCAGTAATACACCTTCTTACCCTGCTCTGCACGTGCTCTGTTGCTCTCCCTTTTGCACTGCTGAGTTTGTAGAAGCTGATCTGCCGACAGCCTGAAAGCTGAATTAAACCCTCCCATCATTTACAGCGAAGGAAGCTGCTTCCGTTTGATCTGCAACTTCCATGGTGCTGCACGTGATCACTTATGACACCAGTCATTTTATGGTTTGGTTGGACACAAGCAAATGTGACAGTTAGCAATCCCAGGAACATAACCATTTTTTGAAACGGTTAAAACAATAGTTTTAGTTCCGCTTTGTGATTTACTGCTGCTCAGGAGGTCTGGGCTTCAGCAACATGGCAGCTTGTCAAGAAGAAACAGAAACAATGCTGGAGGCAATTTAGAGCACACACTAATAGTAGCATAATTATTCATGTGGAATTTATGTTCCTTGCTAAAGAACATTTTTTGTATCATGGGTAAAGTACTACTTTAAGATTCCGATTTCTAAAATTCAATTTCAAATACTGAGTGGTCTAACAAAACTGTATGCAGGTGGAAAGAACCTAAAAAGTTTTGCTGTTCTACAAAATTCTCAGGCAAGGATCTGCTGTCAATTGTTCTATTGCATGCCAACATTAGTCAAAAAGTTGTGCCAACCCCCAACCATGTCCTGGAAGTGGGGGTCATCTATTCCTGAAGGAAAGGTCAGGTTCTCGAAAACCGGGAATGGGGGGGTTGGTGAGGGATGTCTTCACTGCAGAAGAATTGATACAGACAGCCCAGTTGAATCAAATGGTGGGTGAGACTTGATGAAAAAAGGGGATAGTGACAAGGCACCGGAGTATGGAGGTTAAAAGGGATGCAAGTGTTTGCCTGCTCCACGGACACTCATTGTTTTGTATGTGTGTACTAGTTGTAAATTGGAGGAGGAGTATAGCCAAAGCTTTGTTGGCTATACTTCTAAGGATCCAGTGCAGTTCATTCTGTACTCCTGCGACTTGTTTTCAGCCCGCTGTGAGCTGACGTCACAGACCCAGTCCAGGCTCTGAAAAGATCCCGACCATATGGTCAAGATTCACCCACATGCCTGGACCAGCAGCTGGCTCAGCCTCTGTGAGACCTGCTAAGAGCCTAAGCCAGCTGCACCTGCCCAGTCCACAGCCCAGCGCTCCAATGAGCGCTGGAGGGGCAGAACAGAGCTGGTGTTTGACAGTCACTGGCTCTCTGCAGGCTGAAGACCAAGGGTCGGGCAATCAGTGGTCTTTTTTTTTTTTTTTTTTTAAGACCGCCAATTCAATGAAAGTTCAGTCACTCTGACAGCCATTACACTAAGTCTAAGGCAAAGTTTTTTTCAACCAGGGTTGCTCCAGAGGTTGCTAGGGGTTCCTTGAGCAATGAGCAAGTTCCCACTGACACCATTGATCTTTTAGCGGTCTGTAAGGGATAATTCTTCCCAGTGACCACAAGTATAAGGAGAATTCTTCCTACTGACCATCACAGCAATGTATGAGTTGTAGATATGGTAATTTTTTGGCAAGGGTTCTCCAGAGACCAGAAAGTTATTTCAATGGTTCCCCTGTATTAAAAAGGTTGAGAAAGGCTGCTCTAAGGCTAGCATTATAATGCGGCAGTAAATGTGTCCTGCTTTTAGAGGGTCTTCTCTAGAACTACTGCTCTGTTCTAATTTTTCTGATATAAGGTTAAAGTTAAATGATTTAGAAAAAGAAATGGAATAGAAAGTGTTAAAATGCATGAAAGTCATACTAATCTCTTCATAAGCTTCCTCTTGGAAACAGTGGAGGAAATGAACTATAGATAGGGAAGTGACTAGACGCTGTAAAGCTATGGGATAAACAAGATACTGAAAGTATGTAACCGTATGCTTCCGCTGTTTTAGGTATGGAACATGACAGTATGCAACGCAACACAGTAAAACACTACAGATCGAGTCAGTCATCCAGATCCAGCTGTCTGAAGTCTCCAATCAATCATACCATTGGAAGGAAAGGGTGGAGACTGAACAATCAAATTTAGATAAGTACGGTATTTGCCAGATCTAAAATTTAGACATAAATTAGGTAGGAATTTGTTAAAAAAAGAAACCAAGGCTTTTTTTGGCCATACAATAATATTGTCTGGACCCACTCAGCTGCCTGACAGCTGGTTCTGCCTTTCAGTGTGTGGTTGAGAGACAAAGTCAGATGTGCCAATCCCCTCCCCAGCCCAGTGCTCCAGTGAGTGCTGGAGGAGCAGAGAAGGATGACCAACAGTCACTGATCTCCACTCAAAGCAAAGAAATCAGCAAGTTCAGGTGTTAAAGATTACATGGGACAGCTGCAGCATCATAATACTGAAGCATAGAGAAAATAGTTTTTTTTTTGTTTAAGCCCATACTACTTTAATGGTGCAACAAAGTCTCCATGTACGTTCAATGCCTAGAAAAGCATAGTGGACCCTTCAGTGATTGAACTTATGAATTCAAGGCTATATAAAGGTAGAAATTTATTGCGGTACCAATAAAGTCATGACAAAGCAATGCTGCCATTTTCATACACAGAAAACCATCTACTGCCTGTGTTACCTCGATCTTATCCCATACTAAATACTCTGAGAATATACTACTAAAAAGCCAGACTAGGCTGTACGCAATATTCAGGCAAACCTTACTGAATGCAGGTATATGAAAAAGAACCATTGGGCTCAGTTCAGTCTTCCAACAAGTGTTTATGAGGCGCTCAGTAGGCACAGAATGCCCACAAAACGCCCCAATTCAGCGCTTGAAACAGTATTCTCCCACTACAAGACTCTGGTCCAGCAGCACCTGGAGTATGTCATCCAGTTCTGGGCATCAGTCCTCAGGAAGCATGTGCTGAAACTGGAGAGGGTCCGGAGAAGGGCAACAAAACTAATAAAGGGACTGGAGGATATTAGTTATGAGGAAAGGTTATGAGCACTGAACCTATTCTCTGGAGAAGAGACGCTTGAGAGGGGATAGGATTTCAATGTACAAATACCATACTGGTGACCCCACAATAGGGATAACACTTTTATGCGAAATGGAATTTAAAGAGACACACAGCCATTCACTAAAATTAGAAAAAAAAAAAAAAAACGCGGTTTAACCTTAAAGCGGAAGTAAACCCATCCATAAAACAGTTTCATTCCGGCATGTGCTGGAAAAGTAACACTGCCATTGGTTGTGCTCTCAACCAAACTGTCAAGCCATCCAATGGCTAGTGTTTAAACTGATAACATGTGCAGCATCATGACAGTTGTAGATTATACACAGAGGCAAAGATGGAAGCTTCCTTGGCTGAAAACGATATGGGGGTTTACTTACACTTTAAACTGCCTTACCTTAAGAGCGGTAAGGATGTGGAATTCTCTTCCATAGCCAGTGGTTTCAGCAGGGAGTATTGATAATTAAAATAAAAAACTATTTGATGGGCACCTGCACGACCACAACATACAGGGATATACAATGTAACACTGACAAAAGCACACACACACACACACACACACACGTTGGGCTTGAGTCTTTGTTCAAGCTCGCCTATTATGCAAACTATGAACCCTCACAGACACCATGAGGATCATTTACTAGAGAATCTGAAAAATGTTCACACACATTCACTTCAATTATCCAATCGTGTAGGTGAAATCAGTGTAAAACAGACATTTTCTTTTCGCATGATTGGATAGCTAAAGTGACTTGAGATATATAAATGTAAAATATAAATAAAAAAATTATATATTTATATTTTTTTATACATATACACATACATACATATATCCCCCCCTCCTATAAACACCCAATGAATGTCTGCAGGGAGTAGCAGTATAAAATGTGTGCTGACATGAAAGTGAGAGAGGATGTGTGTATTGTGAAATACAAGACAATCCACCTAGTTTGGCCTAGAAATATGTGATCTATGCACATATTTTTCCAGTAATGGCAAGTTCCGTCAACCTCAAAGAAAAAAAATAGTGTGTGTGAGTGTGTGAGTGTGTGAGTGTGTGAGTGGGTTGCAACTAATGATTATTTTTATAATCGATTAGTTAGCCGATTATTGTTTCGAATAATCGGTTAATAACCTTAAAAAAAAAAAAAAAAAAGTGTGGTGTATAATTTAGTTAATAAGTTTAAAAAATAAAATAAAAAAAAAAAAAGCAATTTATTCTTAAATATCTCTATGCAGTGGTAAATATAAATAACCAACAATATGGTTAGGGAGCAAAATATTTAACCCACTCTGAGAACAGACTGAAGAGATACTTTTTTTGGCCAATTAGTTGTTGGGCAGATTAAAAAAAAACACAAATTCCTGCAAAAACGCAATACATGCTTTTCTGCAGCTTCTACATTGAAGTATATTGAACCAAAAAAGCACAGTTTTGCGTTAAAAAAAAAAAAAAAAAAAAGTCCCTGACCCTTACCAAATACGCAGCAGCTGAAAAAAGCATAGATGTGAACGTGTCCCATAGTAAACCATGTAAATGAACTGTAGTGCGTTTCAGCAAAAAACACATCGGTGTGAACCAGGCCTAAGACTTCGTAACAGAATGTGGGTTAATAAAGTTAGCCCTTTATAGTACAAGAAAAAAAAAGCAGATAATCACTACTGTAGGGGTTCATTTTTTTTTTTACTGTAGAACTTTGAAAGTATTTACAGTAGCGATTATTTGCTCTTTTTGTACTATAAAGGGCTCATTTTAGTTTTTTTAACCCCATTATGTTACTGGCCGATTAATCGATTAGTTGTTTCAGCCTATACATACACACAAATGTTTTTAGAAACCCCAAGTAAGCAGGCATTAATACACATCTAATTTTAATGCACTTTGACAAAAAGTGTTAACAGAATCAGTCCAGCATAAATGGATATTTCAGTTACAGGTGAAGTCTAGTGGCCTTTATAGCTTTTGGTGACTTCAGTAGAAAAAATTTGCACTCTGGTAAGCCTAGTCCCAATTCTGCTACCAAATAGTCCCCCTGATTGTTCCTAGGATTCCTGTTTAAGTGGAGAGAACAGGAGTGGGGCTGTCAGAGCACATCTTTCCAAAGAAGCCTCTCAGGAACATCAGCTTAAGGCCCTTTTCACATAAGTGTACCAATCAGGTCCGCCTGTCAGTTTTTCAGGTGAACCCAATCAGACCACCCATTGTTCTCTATGGGGCGGTGTATGTCAGCGGACCCGCTGGGCAGCCGATCCAATAAAATCTGCTGAAAACAGACTATGGAGATATGTTCGCCATCTGTCCAGCAGATCGGATGATGATAATTGGATGGAAACAGACATGCAGTCAGTTTCCATCTGACCGCTCCATAGAGGAGAGCGGGCTGTGTCTGTGTCCACTCTGAGGAGCGGACACGGACCTGTCATCCGCCTGCTCAGCGGAGATCTCCCGCTAAGCAGGCAGATTCCACTCAATGTGAAAGGGAGCATTGGAGAAATGCAGATAAATGTTAATGCAAAGACGCATTAACATTTACAAAAATGATGGCTGTATGCGGCACCCTGGACACTGAACAACCAGGAAATTACTTTAGGCATATAAAATCTGTGTGCATTAACTCAGTGCTTGAATATGTATCAAGAAAGAAACTGAAAAACCTCAGTAGTACTTTACACAGAAAGTTAGCCAGGCAGATATGAGATGAGGCTAACATTACGTTTAAAGCTTAGATTAAGTTTAAAATGACTTAGTAATAGGTATTTCATTCGTGTTTCTGAAGCTCAGTAAACACCTGTCGAAACTGTGCATTACAGCGCCCAGCGTTATTCACATATTCACGTTAGCACCAACACAAAGAGGGCACCTGGCAAGCTTTTTTTTTTACGCCACACATTTACAAGAATGAGGGCCAAGTTTAAATACTTAAAGCCGAACTCCAGAAGAAACTCGTTCCCCTGGTGCTTTTCTACCTTGAGCAGATACGTAGTCCATTTCTAGCCTTAGCTGGTATTCTAATAGAAAATTAAGGCGTATTCTTCAAATCACAGGCTCCATTCCCTGCGGTTTCCATTTTGGGTAACCGGTGGCCGCTATGCCCTCTATTGCCCGAGCCACCAGTCTAGTAGCTTTCCCCACAGTAGTTCTTTCAGCAAGGGGACATGTATAAACACCTTTTTCCCCCTTGAAAATAAGGGGGAAATCGCAGGTGCGTGTTATATGCCGACGGTGTACCTCGCAGGGGGACGAGTGCTGCCGGAATTCACTGAGCCGCAACGTCTCACATCATACAGTCCTGCCTCCGCCATTGGACCAGTGTTCTGTATCACAGGAGCTGGTCCAATGACGATGGCAGAGGCGGGACTGTATGTGACTGCCGACAGCTGAGTAAACAGGAGATGACGGCTCAGCGATTTCCTGCGAGAGATGGTGAGCTGCATTGAAGGTGGAGCTGGGCGCAGACAGGCTGCAGATGGGCACTAATCAGGCTGCATTGATGCTCACTGACCATTATTTTGCTTCAAAGTGGTTCATAAAAAAAAAAAAAAAAAAAAGTATTTTTTCCTGAAACTGCCCTCTTAAATTGGGGTGCGTGTTATATGCCGATAAATACAGTAATTACATTGTAGTTCACTGAAGTGGGTGGCCCAGGGAGTCTGACTCCCAGTCTGAATCAACCACTATAACCAAGTTGTTTTATTGGGCGTTAGTGTGTGTGCATTTTCAAGTATTCAACATGCAGCCCTTCATTCCGTACACACACCTTCCACTTCCAGCATTTATTTTTGTATTAAAAAGGATACGTTAATCTTTTATTTTTTTTTATAAATTTCAGCTATTTACCAATATACCATTACCCTGGGTTCACACTAGTGGGACACGGGAACCAGCGCCGGTTCCCACATCGCTCCTCTCCCGCAGGCAATTTACACTGCCTTACACTGTAAACCATTGTGGGTGTCATTAACAAAGTTAAAGTGGTTGTAAACCTTTACAGACCACTTTTACCTACAGGTAAGCCTAGATTAAGGCTTACCTGTAGGTGCAAGAAATATCTCTTAAACCTACACGGTTTAGGAGATATTTGCAAAAGACAGGCACCGATGTCTACGGCGCATGCGGCATAGATAGTGGCGCACTGAGTGTGCCGTTGCCAACGGCAATCATGCAGTTAGTGGCAGCTCCTGCGCAGGAGTGATGTCATCGCGTCTCCGGCCAATCACAGCGACGGAGCCGCGATACACGGAAGGAAGATGGACGCTTCGTGGAAGAGGGGACACGCAGTGACATCACAGGCTCCTGTGTCAGATAAGTGACACAAATGGTATGCTTTACCTTTGCAGGGAAACCAAGAGGAAGTAAAACCCATCAGGGTTTACTTCCTCTTTAATGGCACCCCGTTTAGTTCACAGATCACAGTGCCAACTGAATGTAAACATCCCTTGAAAGAGAGAGAAAAAAAAAAAAAAAGCATGACAGGACCTCTTAAATATAAGATCTGGGGTCCAAAAGACCTCAGATCTCATTTACACTGAAAGGCAAAAAAAAATTAAAAAAAGACCCGCCCCCGATAAATGATCCTGCAGCGAATCCGCCGCCGAGACCAATTTTATCTGATGAAAGCGGAGCGCCTGCTGAAGAGGATACCGGGGTTATGGCAGCTATCAGCTGCTATAACAACGGTATTCCTCTTCAAACAGCCAACGTATGATGATGGTGGGCAGGCTGTAAGTGGTTAATCTTCCTTCATCTACAGACAGAAGTTCATCCCTTTGATTTAAGAACAAAATGTTACTTGGTTTATAGTTATCAGCAATGTTGTGATAAAACTTGGCAGGCTGCCCGAATTTTATTATTTTTTTTCAGCTGTCAGGGAACACTCTGCGCTTGTTAGATAGAATCAGGAAATGCTGTTTTAAGACCGGGAAGGGAAAATAATTGCGATTTCGATACTTAACTATTAATTGTGCAGCTCTAGTGAATAATGTCCTCACTAAATACACAGCCACAGATCGTTCATTTGGCAGAGTGTGCAGGAGCTGCGCGATCAAACAACCTATGTGGATAGAGCTGTAATACTGAAAACAGGAGATGTTCTGGGGTCTGTAATGCTCACCATACCTTATACAGTCTGACTGTACAATCCCCTTTAGATATACCATCAACTATGTAGTGCAAGGGCCTGCCTGACTAAATACAGAGTGATACTATAGTAGAGTGACGGCGAACCTTGGCACCCCAGACGTTTTGAAACTACATTTCCCATGATGCTCAACTACACTGCAGAGTGCATGAGCATCATGGGAAATGTAGTTCCAAAACATTTGGGGTGTCAAGGTTTGCCATCACTGCTATAGTGTGTCCACCGATTATATAGTTTTGGTAACCCTAAAGGAGGAGATCTTACAACCGGCCACCTTTATACACCCAAAATTAACTAGTTGCGCTTTTGGTGCCATTATTTGTTAACAGCACAAACACATTTTGCCATGTGAACAAGAGAAAAACGCAGCAAAACACACAGTAAAATAAATAAAAATACACGTGCAACCCGCAACACACCAAAATGTCCCACAACATTGCCGTGTGTAGCAAAACCTACTTAAATCAATGGGCTGCCCTAGGATTGTCACAGGGGAAAATAAATAAAAATAAAATGCACCAAAAAAAAAAAAAAAAAAAAAGAGTGCGCTCCCCTGTGAATGGGGCCTGAAAGTGAAATTGGTGCGTTTACACAAGAACAATGAAGCTTCATTCACATCTCATTCCAAATGCATGGCAAACTGCAGAAAATGCACGCTATGCAGAAATTCACAGTAAACCACGCTCCACTAAAAAAAATAAAAAAAATATAAGTTCTGGAGCTTCATTGGGGCAATTGTTGCGCATAGGGGAGCCCATTCAAGTGAATGGGCTGCCCCATGCGTGAGGAGCAAAAACAGCGGAAAAAAATAAAATAAAAAACGCATGCAGCAATGCGAGTTCCCACTGAATGGGGCTTGATAGCCGAGTGACTCCATCCACTCCCTCCAACATACTTCTATAAAGCTAGCCATACACTATGCAATCTGACTGTACCATCTCTATAGAAGTTCATTTAGATTTACCAGAGTACCCACCCATCTATTACATTTACTCTGTATCCAATTAAGCAGGCCCTTGCACTACATAGTCAAAGGTAGATCTAATGGAGATTGTACAATCAGATTGCATAGTGTATGGCCAACTTTATAAAAGTACATAGGAGGGAGTGGATGGAAACACTCAGCTATCAAGCCCCATTCACATCTCTGGTCCCTTCAGCTCCTACACCCATCCCCTGGGAGTCCCCAGGGGATTTCTTCTCACTTCCTGTTTTGGCTTAGGGACAGGAAGTGAAGGGCAATCTCCCTAATAGAACAAGGCACAAAATAAGCTGACAGAGGTTAGGACGCTCCCCTTACTCTATCCAAAATGAGGAAAAGAAAAAAAAGTATTGCCTATAGTTCTACTTTAATATACACTTTAGTATTTTTCTGCATGATCAGCTCCATTCTGGCTGTTTTGGGGGCCACCGGTTTGTGTCAGGGATTGACTGATTATCGGGACGGCTTATATCAGCAATTTCCCAAAAAAATAAATCGGTATCGGTCACAAACTAGACGATATTGGTGTCTGCGGGCTGCGGCCATCTTTTTGGGACCCAGAAGCCTGCAGACCCAGTGCGCAGGGGCACACAGCACATGCACACTGTCATTATGCCTCTGCGCACTGGGCCTAACGTTCTGAGTCCGACAGGCCTCCCTCGCCTCGACACTCTGACAGATGGGCCAGTTTGCCAGCCAGCATCCACCCACCCACCCACAGCAAGGTGCCAGCCAGCAGCTGTACAAAATATCGACACATAATATCAGCCATCGGCAGGAGAGCTGGCCGAAATATTGGTATCGTATCGTCACCGAAAAAAATATATCGGTCAATCCCTAGTTTGTATATTTATTTTTAGGTCTTCTTAAGAACATTGGGGGTGGCCAGTAATTCACTGCAAAGACCCAAATGTATACTCTACTCTCAAACTTGAGAGGCTAGTATACTAAGCATGCATGAATGGCTAACACAAAAGATAGGCAGATTCACCAAGAGTAACAGATGTCCTACTCTGGTTAGGAACTGTCCAACAAAGATTTCCAAGCCGGAGAGCTGAATGTAGGCAGTCCCTTTAGATAAGCTTCATTTCAGGCTGCCACTTCTATTCTGCTTGCTGTTCTACGCTCTATATATGCTTCACTATGCAGATAATTACATTTTTACCTTTCAAGCTGAAATACACCTGTTTAATATAAGAAAATACTTTTACACGAAACAAAAAAATAAATACCGTATTTATCGGCGTATAACACGCACATTCATTTGAAGAGGGAAGTTTCAGGAACAATAATTAAATTTGAAATAAGGAACTTTGAAGCAATATAAGGGTCAGTGCCCATCTGCAGCCTCACCATTGCCATCAATGCAGCCTGATCAATGCCCATCTGCAGCCTCACAAGTGCCATCAATGCAGCCTCATCAGTCCACATCAATGCAGCCTCACCATTGCCATCAATGCAGCAGCCACACCATTGCCATCAATGCAGCCCCCCCTCCCTGTCCCCTACAAGGCATCTAAAATTGAATTATTGGCATATAACACGCACATGCTATTTGCACCCGATTTCCATGGTGAAAAAGTGAGTGTTATACGCCAATAAATACAGTAAAAAATCTGCAATACATACATCAGCATGTTACAGGAGAAAAATAAAAGAATTTGGCAGGTATTTATTGCGATGTAATCAAATAAAAGCTCTCTGCTGAAATGTAGTGAAATCTTAGTAACGTTTTATTTTAGTAGACACCATATCCAGTTTTAGGCGTAATTTTCTTTATAGCAACTTAAAGTGGTCCCCTTGTATAAAAGGTAAAAAGAAATTTAGGCGTCAGCATCGCCCTCCCCCCCCCCCCCCCCATTCCTATGGGTCACATCTAGGCATTTTATGGAAAGGGCCAAGGACTTATTTCTGGCTTTTAGTTCCATAGGCTTCAATGAATCAAAGATGACTGCACCCTGCATAGGTGTGAACCAGGCCTTAGCCGAGTCCTCATTTGATCCGGCACCGTGCATGTCTGCATCTCTTCTCTCCCCTCCCTTCCGGGCCTCGCTGGGGCACCGGGAGCCATTGGCAGTCAAAATTAGTGACGAGGGAGCGGCTTCCCATGGGGGCACTGGACAGAAGGGGAGGGGCCAGGAGCGCAGGCGGGTGACCCAAAAAGAGGAGGGTCGCAGGCCGCTCTGTGCAATTCAATTGCACAGAATAGGCAAGTATAGACACACTTTATTTTACCTTTACAAAATCACTTTAAAAGCTTTAAATCTGTTAAAACACATAGGACAATAAAATGTATCACACTGACAAATGTGCAGAGCATGTCTGATGCTTCCATGTATTGCCTCCTGTGTACATTTGTAACCAAATCAAAGGTGGTCAGACATAAGATGACCGCAGGCTAACCCAGCCGATTTCAAATGTATATGGTGGCAATTCTAGTTTCTATGTGAACTAATAAAGATTGTGTGTGTAAATCCCTTTTAGATTCCTTCAGCTGCACTTATGACAGCCCTCGCCTAGGCGATCGCCTGAGGAAATCTTGCTATGGCAACCTGTCAGGAAGAGGGAGAGCTGCGCAGGCATGAGATTGGGGAGGTGCATGCTGGGTAGCCAGCTGCACGGAAATGAAGACAGGAGGGCTACAGATGACCACAGCTACATGTGGAACCTGCCTGCTTCTGAGATCTGGTTAGTAATAGACTATTTTTTATAGAAACAAACCACACATATGACATGTTCTAAAATGTTAAAGTATGTTTAAACAAGTCTATAAAAAAAAAAAAAAAAAAATATTCTTCTGTGTGCAGCAACCCCTCTCAGCCCCCCAATACTTACTTGAGCCCCATCTAGATACAGCGATGTTGTAGGCGTGTCTCAGCTGTCCGGAACTCCTCTACTCATTAGCTGAGACAGCAGTGCGGCGCCAGTGACTCAGGCCAAGTCTGATCATTGGAGGAGAGCAGGTTGAGTTTACAGCATAGCTAGAAAACTGACTATGGGTATGCTCTCCTGCTTAGAGTGGTCAGTTTTTAATAGGAAAGCCGAGGGACTGGCAGGAACACCAGGGATTTCACAAAGGAAGCAATACAAAGAACAGAAGACTTTTCATACAGGTACATGGTACAGCAGGCACATATCAGGAATATGAAGTGCTGGGTTTACGCATTCTTTAATGCTGAATTCCATGTATGTTTGGTACTGCATAATTGCATTGGTCCAGCTTAGACCAAAGTATGCATAATACCTGAGCAGCCTGCTACTACAGCGATAGCTGTGGTCTTCTGCACCTCCCCACCTAGTCCTATCAGAGAATGCTTTGCATTCATTGAGGAAAAAAAACAGCAAGTTCTTTGAAAGGCGGCCAGGCCAACATAGCGACCCTATGTGATTATTATACAGTAAGGTAGGACAAGAAGTCTGTCTACTACAGTGAGACCCTCCTCCTACAGCGATCTCACAGGTATGGAATATGCATACTTACATTGATCCAAGCTATACGAATAGAAATATACAATAAAATCCTTACCTGGAATTTAGCTCAAGATAAAAACCTTGCAAGGCATTGATTCAAAATTAAAGATGTATTAAGCCCAAAAATGTAATATACTGCAGCTTACCAACCCTTAAATGTAGTGATTGCATTGGGGTTTTTTCCTCCTTTATTTTCAGCTAGTGATCTGATCACCAACAGTTTCTCTCAGAGTCTACACTCTGGATGGCAGAGCAACATGGACAGCAGCATTGTTAAAATAGCAATAGGGTAGTGTTTAAGGCCAAGTTCAACTTTTATAAAATAAATGCACATCTTTTTTGCAAGTAAAAAATTGTGTATTGTATCTGCACACACACTCCCAGTACACTGTCTGCTCGTAACTCAAATACAGGCAGGCAGTTACTGAATAGCAGGAAGAATCGGGACACCCTTGCAATTAAGAACTACAAGCCCTTGGCTACAGAGGCCAGTGGTACTTGTAGTGGATTCGTTCATAGAACTGTGGGCTTGCGCAGAGAAGGAAGGGGAGGAACGAGAGGAGACAGGAGCAACCACCCTAAATACGGTTGGAACATGCAACATGTTCCAAAGGTGAACTTATCCTTTAAGCTGGCCATACTTTGTTAGTATTGGCTGCAGCCACTGACCGTCACATTTTCAAACTTATGTCCCTTCGACAGAAGTTGATTAAACTGTCTTCTGTTGAACTTGGGAGACCACACAATGATGAAATTTGGCTGGACTGGACAAATGGCCAGCTTAGCCTGCATTAGCAGATTTAGATGGAATTGTCTAACAAATTTAAAGTGTAACTAAATGCAAAACTTTTTTCTAGTATTGAGTGGAGAGGAAGTAGAATTGCGATTAGGTTTTTATTGCTGAATGTGCCCCGATTAGGGAGTAATATTGATTAGTTGGCCGATTTTTTTAAGATTATCCGATTAAATCAAAAAGTGTGGTGTATAATTTGTGTGTAAAACTTTACTTACATGTAAAGTTTTTTTTTTTTTTTTTTTTTTTTTTGTTAAAAGGACATTATTTATTCTTAAATATCTCTATGCAGTGGTAAATATAAATAATCAACTATATGGTTAGGGAGCAAAATCTCTAATCCACTCTGAGACCGAAGAGATATACTGTATATACTATTAGGAGGTTGAATATCAGACTCAGATCAAATTTTTTTTTTTTTATGTAAAGTGGTAGTAAACCCGTTTTTTTTTTTAAACCACCTGTAAGACAAAGCCATAATGAGCTAATATGATTAGTATACTAGCTCATTATGCATCACTTACCTTAGATCGGGGCCCCCGACGCCGTCCTCGTCTCCCCCTCTAGCCGCAGCCATCTCTCCACAGATACCCGGAAGTAAAGGGCATCGCCGCTCTGGCCAATCACAGCGCTACTGCAGCGCTGTGATTGGCCAGAGCAGCAAAGACGTCGCTCCGCGCATGCGTGCGGGAGACTTCAAATCCGGCAAGCTGGATTTGTGAATGGGGATTACCCCTGTGAATGCACCGTAGACAACGTTGTAAAACTTTTTGGCAAATATCTCCTAAACCGTGTAGGTTTAAGAGATTTCTTGTACCTACAGGTA
Organism: Lithobates sylvaticus; assembly: GCA_028564925.1. NCBI lineage: Eukaryota > Metazoa > Chordata > Amphibia > Anura > Ranidae > Lithobates > Lithobates sylvaticus. The sequence continues at coordinate 254,059,451 of CM053026.1, read as the reverse complement.
AGCCTTAAGCTAGGCTTACCCGTAGGTGCAAGTTGTAATGCAGGGTATACAACCACTTTAGAAGAAAAAAAAAAAAAGTGAAAATTTGCTCATTTTCAGACAGAACTAATATTATATACTGGCCATATAAAAACAATGTTAATTTGATTTTTTTAATCGTTAGTGGGGTCAAATCGACAGTTTGACCACAATGACAGGAGAATTCGAAGAAGCAGAATAGAAAACTTCTTGATCAAAGGAATTTTCAGACAGTATGTGCTTTTCGTTTAGAAATTACATTCATTTTAAAACTTAAAGTTAAAAGCAAGTGACATTTTCAAATGACATGCTTTCATTCAGTGAATGTACAAAGATTTTTCAAATGAATATTTTCAACCGAAAATCGATACATGTATGGCCAGCATAAGGCATGTACAGTGCGGAGTGTACGGGGTGGGTATTATGTGCAGAGTTTATGTAGGTGGGTGTGTATAATGTGCAGGTGAGTGTACAGGGGTGGGTAGTATGTGCAGGATGGTACCAGGAAGGCAGCGGAGAGAACAGATACTTGCTACTATAAGGGGTTCATTTATACTGTGAAAGTAATAATATATATTACTTATAATATACTGTGCCTTGCAAAAGTATTCACCCCCTTGGCATTTTTCATGTTTTCTTGCCTCACAACCTGGAATATGGATTGTTTGAAGATATGCATCATTTAATTTACAGAACATGCCCAACTTAAGATTTGATTTTTTTTTTTTATTGTGAAGCAAACAAATAGGACAAAATAAGTCTATGAGCTTGCCACATCTTACCACTGGGATTTTGCCCATTCCTCCTTGCAAAACTGCTCCTTCAAGTTGGATGGTTTGCGCTTGTGAACAGCAATCTTTAAGTCTGACCACAGATTTTCTATTGGATTGAGGTCCGGGCTTTGACTAGGCCATTCCAACACATTTACATGTTTCCCCTTTAACCACTCAAGTGTTGCTTTAGCAGTGTGTTTGGGGTGATTGTCCTGCTGGAAGGTGAACCGCCGTCCTACCCTTAAATCACACAGAGTGGTACAGGTTTTGCTCAAGAATACCCCTGTATTTAGCACCATCCATCCTTCCCTCAACCAGTTTTCCAGTCCTGACTGCTGAAAAACATCCCCACAGCATGATGCTGCCACCACCATGTTTCACTGTGGGGATGGTGTTCTTTGGGTGATGTGATGTGTTGGGTTTGCACCAGACATAGCATTTTCTTTGATGGCAAAAATGTTAAATTTTAGTCTCATCAGACCAGAGCACCTTCCTCTATACATTTTGGGAGTCTCCCACATGCATATTCGCAAACTCAAAACGTGTCATTGTTTTTTGCTGAAAGTAATGGCTTTCTTCTGGCCACTCTGCCATAAAGCCCAACTCTATGGAGCGTACGGCTTATTGTGGTCCTATGTACAGATACTCCAGTCTCTGCTGTGGAACTCTGCAGCTCATCCAGGGTTACCTTAGGTCTCTGTGCTGCCTCTCTGATTAATGCCCTTCTTGCCTGGTCTTGTAAGTTTTGGAGTGCGGCCATCTCTTGGCAGGTTTTCTGTTGTGCCATGTTCTTTCCATATGGTTATGATAGATTTGATGGTGCACCTCCAATATTTAGATTTTTTTAATAACCTAACCCTGACTTGTACTTAACAACATTGTCCCTTACTTGTTTGGAGAGTTCATTGGTCTTCATGGCAGTGTTTGGTTAGTGGTGCCTCTTGCTTAGGTGTTGCAGCCTCTGGGGCCTTTCAAAAAAGGTGTGTATATGTAATGACAGATCATGTGACACTTAGATTGCACACAGGTGGACATCATTTTACTAATTATGTGACTTCTGAATGTAATTGTACCAGAGCTTTTTATGGGCTTCATAACAAAGGGGGTGAATACATACACACATGCCAATTAACAGATTTTTATTTCTGAAAAATAGTTTTATGTATATATATTTTTCTAATTTTATTTCACCAACTTAGACTATTGGGACCTGATCCATCACATATATTAAATTCAGATAAAAAAAAAAAATTAACGAAAGGCTGTAATGTAAAGAAATTGGTAAAAAGCCAAGGGGGTGAATACTTTTGCAAGGATATAGATAGATAGATATCCAAAAGTAGGATACATGGGCATTATAACTAGGAGTCAGAAATGAAGCTATATGAAGGGTGGAAAGGAAATAGAATATTTTTTTTTAGATTAAAGTGGATGTAAACACAAAAATTTTAAAAAAATTTCTCTGGCACAATATAGAGTACGGGATTTCAGATCAGCTGTGCCCAATCTTGCCAGCTCTGAGCAATCTTCATATCTTTTTTCAGTGAAATAAAAATGGACAAACTAAAAAATGTGTCCGTTCTTCCCCTTGCCGTGATTGACAGGTGATTTACATATCTCGTGCACTAGCCTAAGACATGCATTATTTTTTTATTCCCACCCCCACTCCTTTCTTCAACAGCTCTGCAAGGATTGGCTGTTCCACACCTCAGCATGATTTGGCATGCTGAAGTCATGTGGGGACTTTTCTGGGTTTTGACTGGATGTTAGTGATCATAGCAGAAGTTCAGTGTAAGAAATACACAGGAGAAGATGCATGTTGATAAGGTTGTAGCATCTTTTACACCCCCCCCCCCCCATTGTGACAGAGGGCCAGGGATCTTCTCCCTGCACCAGTTGTCACAATCTGAAAAGAACGCAGTCATGCAGGGCTCCGCCCACACATCGGTGTCATTCATTCACAGAGATCTGTGAACAAATGAACTTAAAGTACTAACAGCCTTTGCGGCTGACAGCTTGTAGTTCTCAATGAACTACCAGGGCGCTAGTGAGCACTCTTGGCAGTTAATCGAGTCTTCCTGTCATTGTGTAACTGCCTGCTCGTATGAGCAGACAGATACACTGACAGTCTGCAGTAGCCCTGCAGTAAACTGATAGGGAGGGGAGGAATGTTTTACACGCTACAAACATTTTTTTTAAATAAAAAACCCTGTAAATTTCTTTTAAAGCAAAAAAGTTAACTTATTCTTTAAAATTGAATTCTAGCTAAAACCTTTTAAAAGCAGTTTTTCCCTTTTGCAGAATGTTCAAAGTGATAAAAAAATAAAAAAAAGAATAAAAATAAAAAACCTTTAGTGACAAACATGTCACACTTACCTGCTCTGTGCAATGGTTTAGCACAGAGCAGCCCAGACTCCTATTCGGGTCCCTCTTCATCACTTTTGGCCCCTCCCTCCTGTTAAGTGCCCCCACAGCAAGCAGCTTGCTATGAGGCAACCGAGCCAAGCTGCAGCTCCCCGTGTCCATTCAGACAGAGCCGCAGCCCAGCCCCCTCTGTCTCATTGGCTCACTGACTTTGACAGCAGCGGGAGCCAATGGCGCTTCACTGCTAGATCAGCCAATGAGGGGAGCTGGATCGAGATGGGCTCAGGTAAGTATTAGGGGGGCTGCTGCACACAAAAGACTTTTTATCTTTTAATGCACAGAATGCATTAAGATAAAAAAAAAAACAAAAAAAAACACACAACACCTTCTGCCTTTACAACCACTTAAAGCAAGCAGCTCTCTCAGCAGCATCTCCTAAATACATACCTGGTCCCTAACTTGATACAATGATCTGCTTTTGTGCATAGGCTCTCATCTCTCTCTTTCACCATTGGCTCCTGCTGCTATCAATCAAAGCCAGCAAGGAGGGAGCGGAGCCAAGCTCTGTATCTTATGGACAGAGCCAGCTCAGGAGCGAGCACCAGTGCCCCCATAGCAAGTGACTTGCTATGGGGGCATTCGGCAAGCTGAAGCCCAGAGAAGAGGAGGATCAGGGCTGCTCTGTGCAAAACCTTTACACAGAGCAGGTAAATATAACATGTTATTTTTAATACACTATGCCTTTACAATCACTGGAAATGGTTTATCAATACTGCTACTTTTTCTGGGTTTAGCACTGCTTTTTAAATCTCCTAACATTCAATAGACATCTAACTAGTAGTAAAAAAAAAAAAAAGGAGGAATTTGCAAACGTTGCTTACTGCTTATCTGCCTGCAACTACTTATCAAATGCAGATCTGATTACTCTTGGCTCACATACCTGAAGGTTAACAAGGGAGAACAGTATAGGGTTAATGTAATCAATGGTCCCACCCACACCCTGCCAATCAGTAGAGCACACAGAGTTAACATACCAAGAATTCATAAAACACACCCTTCCCTGCAGAGGGTAAGGAACAAGGACTGAACACAGTCCCTGGCAAAACTTGTAATGCATTACATCCTGACATGACGTCAGTGTTAACATACACCCCAACACAGAGTACTCCAGGTATGCTCTTCCTCAGAATTCCAACCACACATCTCACTCAAATGATACATAGCAGCCAAAACTGTTCTCTGCAGCACCCTCAAGTGCACACTCACCTACCTCCGTAAACACCTTTAAGTGCACACTCACCTACCTCCGCAACACCTTCAAGTGCACACTCACCTACCTCCGCAACACAAATGCATCCCTTCATCCATTACCCCCCCCCCCCCCCCCCCCAGCACGCTCCCGCAACACCCCCAAGCTCGCCCTCACCTCCGCGACACAAATGCATGCCTCCTTTGCCACCCTCCATCAATGACTCCCCTCAAATGCATTCCTCCATTAATGACCCCCTCGCCTCTGCGACACCCTCAAATGCATTCCTCCATCAATGACCCCCTCAAAATGCATTCCTCCATCAATGACCCCCCTCACCTCTGCGACACCCTCAAAATGCATTCCTCCATCAATGACCCCCCTCACCTCTGCAACACCCTCAAATGCATTCCTCCATCAATGACCCCCTCAAGCGTGCCCTCAAATGCATTCCTCCATCAATGACCCCCTCAAGCGTGCCCTCACCTCTGACACCATTAAATGCATTCCCCCATTTATGTACCTTCATGCGCCCCCACGCTTCTGCGACACCCTCAATTGTATCCCTCCATTCATGACCCCCGAAGCGTGCTCTCGCCTCTGCGACACCCTCAATTGCATCTCTCCATCAATGACCCCCTCAAACTCGCCCTTGCCTCTGCAACACCCTCAAGCACGCCCTCGCCTCCATGACACCCTCAAGTGTGCACATAATTTTCTCATCTTTATCATTTTACTGCGACCACATGGAAGGGACCATCAGAGCCACAGCCAAGAAAGAGCGGTATGCATATACCATGGCAGAACCCAAAGCATTAACAGCCATGCTCGCAATCTGTACGCTCTTTAATGATGCCGCCTGTACCCCCCCACCCCAGGCACCTTGCAGTGTACACAAGGCAAGAACAGAAGGGATTAAATGAATAATTTATGCCAAAATAATATTCACGCAACCATGTTACATACCAAGGCTCCTCCTTCAAAAGGATCCATGTAGGACACAAGGAGGCAAGCAGGAGGAACAGAAAGAAGGAAAAATTAGGACATTGCATCTAAAAAGGCATACACACAGAAGGGGCAGACGGGAGGAACACAGCAGCAGCAAGCACATAGACAACAACAACTCCCCTTTATAGCAGTGGGGTGTAGAGATTACAAATACACTGTATATTCAGAAGACATACAAGTATACTATATATATATATATATATATATATATATATATATATATATATATATATATATAAAAAATCTCCATTTATGTCACTGTATAGTCAGCATATACATGCACATTTGATATATTTTGTCTCTCTAATTATATATATAAAAAAAAAAAATATGTGGATCATCAGAACCCCCCTCCATTGATATAACTACATTCACAGGGGTGTATGGCCATTGCACACACGGCTGTGATTGGAGTCACTTCCCCCAATGAGTGTAGCCCTGGGATTGTTGGCGTCCAGTTGCAATGGAAAAGCCATTGTCCCCGGATGGAGCCCGTCTCCCCAGTGCTGGCCATGATCTCACTGTACAGATGTGAGGCACATGAATGGAATGGCTGGAGTCGTATTGGTGATGTGGAGCGGCGGGCACTATGCTATTCCCCTGCAGTCACCCTCAATGGTCACCCCTCTGCACGCCGCCCCCTCCGCTCCATCCTCACAGCTCTCCCCACATGACTTCACTGGGAAAATATGACATGAGGCACCCTTCCCTGGACTGGCGGTGCCCTCACCTGGCTCAATGGTTCCTCTGTAGTCTCCTCTTGCGAGGCTTCTCTGGTACTGGGGTATGTGTATGGGGAGGAGCTGGTCGGCCTGTGTGTCCGGGTTGTAGGGGTCTCTCTCAGTCTCGCGTCTCCCCGTACAAACACTCTTCCTCCTCCCTCTTGCAACCGCACCGACTCTGCCTCGCAACCGGAAGCGCAGCACGCACCCCGCCCCTTCTGATGGACAGGTCAACCCTCCAATCGCGAACCGACAACCTAGGCACAGGCGCTCCCAACAGCCGGATCTAATTTGCCGGCCAAGTCCGCGCCGTGATGCGCCCACTAGGGAGGGAACGCGATATAGTCCCCATGTCTTCAGGCTCTGACTCAGTGATTGGGCTCCTCACGTGACGCTGGCTGACTGCTGCATAGCTTTAGCAATATGTATTGCTTGTTTCTCCAGGATTTCCGATGGTGGGTGTTCGGTATCCGACAGGGGGCGGTAGAATAAACAGAGAAAGCTGGCAGTGGCTCTGGAAAAGACACGTTTTTTTTGTGGCATATCCTGCCCAGTTCACATTATTAACAAGCAGAGGTGTGTGTGTTCTCTGTAAACCGTCATACATGAAGAGGGAACAGCAAACACAGGGTCACATTATAAAAAGGACAAGACAGGACAGGGGCCCTAAATGTCAGGGGCTTTACATGCCTGGGGCCCTAAATATCAGGGGCCCTACACAGGGCCGGTGCTACCACTAGGCAAACTAGGGCGCCCTGCTTCCTAGGGCGCCCGGCCACTGGTTTTCCTACTCTCTTCTCTCTGCAGCAAGCAACTAACTCTCAGCATCAGCAGGCAGCCGCCTCTCCATTCACACATAGTGTCAGAGGCGCAGCAGTGGTGGAGGACTGTGTCTGTGTTCCGACTCCTGCAGCAAGCAAACATTCATTGATGGGCACTGATAGGCTGCATTGAAGGGTGCTGGTAGCCTGCATTTGATGGGTGCTGGTGAGGCTACATTTGATGGGTGCTAGTGAGGCTGCATTTGAGGGGTGCTGGTTAGGCTGCATTGAAGGGCGCTTGTAGCCTGCATTTGATGGGTGCTGGTGAGGCTACATTTGATGGGCGCTGGTGAGGCTGCATTTGATGGGCGCTGGTGAGGCTGCATTTGATGGGCGCTGGTGAGGCTGAATTTGAGGGGCGCTGGTGAGGCTGCATTTGATGGGTGCTGGTGAGGCTGCATTTGATTGGCGCTGGTGAGGCTGCATTTGATGGGCGTTGGTGAGGCTGCATTTGATGGGCTCTGGTGAGGCTGCATTTGATGGGCGCTGGTGAGGCTGCATTTGATGGGCATTGGTGAGGCTGCATTTGATGGGCGTTGGTGAGGCTGCATTTGATGGGCGTTGGTGAGGCTGCATTTGATGGGCGTTGGTGAGGCTGCATTTGATGGGCGTTGGTGAGGCTGCATTTGATGGGCGTTGGTGAGGCTGCATTTGATGGGCTCTGGTGAGGCTGCATTTGATGGGCGCTGGTGAGGCTGCATTTGATGGGCGCTGGTGAGGCTGCATTTGATGGGCACTGGTGAGGCTGCATTTGATGGGCTCTGGTGAGGCTGCATTTGATGGGCTCTGGTGAGGCTGCATTTGATGGGCGTTGGTGAGGCTGCATTTGATGGGCGCTGGTGAGGCTGCATTTGATGGGCGTTGGTGAGGCTGCATTTGATGGGCGCTGGTGAGGCTGCATTTGATGGGCTCTGGTGAGGCTGCATTTGATGGGCTCTGGTGAGGCTGCATTTGATGGGCGTTGGTGAGGCTGCATTTGATGGGCGTTGGTGAGGCTGCATTTGATGGGCGTTGGTGAGGCTGCATTTGATGGGCGTTGGTGAGGCTGCATTTGATGGGTGCTGGTGAGGCTGCATTTGATGGGCGCTTTATTAAAAAGGTGGGATTTACATGGGCAGGGAAAAGGGGGCGGAGTCAGCTAGGGGGGGGGATTAGGTTTTGCCTAGGGTGTCAAAAATCCTTGCACCAGCCCTGGCCCTACATGCCTGGGGCCCTACATGTCAGGGGCCCCACTCCATAGGGATGCCAAGGTTCAGTACTCTTTTTTTCAGGCGATCAGCAATGGCAGCTTTCATGTATCACCTGTCCAGTCCATCATGTGTTAATGCACAGACATTAACCCCTAGGCGCTGACAGTACACAAATATGCAGCCTTTGTGCTAGTGGACCTTTGTGCAGAGCGACCGCATATATTTGCATGCCAGTTAGCCGACACAGCTGTGGGGGCACTCATGCGTACTCACTCAGCCCAGCTCCCGCCTCACTGGCTGTGATTGACAGTAACGGGAGCCAATGGCTCCTGCTGCCGTATCTCAGCCAATCAGGTTACAGAGAGCCACAGGTCTCGTGCACATCGCTGGATCAAGATCGGGCTTAGGTACGTACTAGGGAGGAGCTGCACACTGCAGGTTTTTTACATGCATGAAGGTAATAAAAACCTTCAGCCTTTACAACCACTTTAACCACTTGCTGAATGCTGCACGCTGATATATGTCGGCACAATAACAGCGGTGGGCAAATGGGCGTACCTGTACGTCCCCTTTAAGAGCGGGGGATAGCAGGCGCGAGCGATCGTGTCACAGAGCCTCAGAACGGGGAAGTGCCTATGTAAACAAGGCATTTCCCCGTTCTGGCTTGTGACATGACATAGATCAATGCTCCCTGTCATCGGGAGCGGTGATCGATGTCATGTGACTTGAAGCCCCTCCCCCCACAGTTAGAATCACTCCCTAGGACCCCTTCATCGCCCCCTAGTGGTTAACCCCTTCCTTGCCAGTGTCATTTACACAGTAATCAGTCCCAAAATAGTGTCCGATGTGTCCACCATAATGTCGCAGTCCCGATAAAAATCGCAGATCACCGCCATTACTAATAAAAAATAATAAAAAGGCCATAAAACTATCCCATATTTTGTAGACGCTATAACTTTTGTGCAAACCAATCAATATACGCTTATTGCGTTTTTTTTTTTTTTTTACCAAAAATATGTAGAAGAATACATATCGGCCTAAACTGAGGAAAAAAATATTTTTTTTTATATATATATATTGGGGGATATTTATTATAGCAAAAAGTTAAAAAGAATGTGTTTTTTCAAAATTGTCGCTCTTTTTTTGTTTATAGCCCCCTTCCTACCCATGCCAATTTACAGCTTTCAGCACTGTCACACTTTAAATGACAATTGCGCGGTCATGCAATACCCATATGTTAAATGACGGCTGGGTGGGATATTCTTTGCTCCAGGTGGACGTCCTCTTGAAACTTGCCTCCTGGCGGCCATGGGGCCGCACTGCAGTGCAATCTGCCACCGGACACAGCCAATGACTGATCAGTGTACCGACCCATTGCCGGTACCATGTGATCACTGTGACCAATCACAGCAGATCAATGTGGTAACACACCTCCTCTCAGAATGAATATTACTACACATACAGAGATACAAAGTTTTATATTACAAATCCCTTAAAAAAGACAAACTAGGGAAAAAAAAAACCTTAAAAACATAAATGTACCCCCACACTGTGCTCAGACCAAAGAGAGCAACCCTGAAAATATAGTTTCTCTCCTACATAACTAACATGCACATAGATGATCAAATCACAACTAGTAAGTTGTAGTACATATAACATAGCTCCAAACTGTCCCTGATTTCGAGGGATTGTCCCTCATTCGGAACAAAGTCCCTCTTTTCCTCTTTCCTCCTCATTTGTCCCTCAGTTTGGTCTGATCTATATAGTTGTATATAAAATGCACTACCTATCTATCTATCTAAAAAGTGTTTAACAGTGAAAAACCTTTCATCCAATTTCTAAATTGTTGCATTTGAAAATGTCAAAATCCAATATAAAGGAATAATAGTGGTAAAAAAGCACTTGTGGGTTTAACCAGGGCCGGTACAAGGGGTGGGCAGAAGGGGCGGATGCCCTGGGCGGGACAATTTTTTGGAGGAAGGGGGGTGCAGTAGAAGCCACACTACAGGCTGCCTGTCCTGGGGCCGCTTTGATCCTGTGGCTGCAGCGCTTCCCTCCCACCTCCTTCTCCTCCTGTTTTTGTCACACAGCACCAGGAGCGCTGTGTGTCAGGGAGCTGGATTTGTGTGTGTGTGTTCGCCAGCGCCGTAACAAGGTCCCGCCCCCCTAGACCAGCTCTTGTGATAGCAGATTGAATAAGTGTTCCGCCTATCACACAAGCCGGTCTAAGGGGGCGGGACCTTGACCATACACTCGCACTGGAGAAAAGTTTTAAAGCAAGCCACCAGGTATGCATCTCTCAGGGTTGGTGGTGGTGGATATGGCAGCTGGGTCCCGTGCAGGCTCTCAGCGTCAGAGCAGGCATCTGGCTCAACAACTGATAGCAGTTGGGGGGATGGCTCCATGTCAGATCCACGGGGGGTGCGGGAGATGATTTGCCCACAAAAGCCAGGATGGAAAGCCCTCCAGGCGGCGTTATATCGGCCGATGTGGTCAGTAGAGGAGGAGTGGGATTAGCCCATTATTTGCCTAGGGCACCAAAAAAGGTGCATACAAATAACAATGAAAACTGTGCCACAGGCAAAACAAAACAAAAGAGAAAAAAAAAATAAGGGAACACATTTGAATGTCATTATGGCTTGCTGCAGTCTTCAAAATGTGTCTAACTTCCACATTTGTGAACCCTTTAGTGAGGCGCGATTATGGGCACAGAGAGACTGCAATTATGGGCACAGAGAGGCTGCAATTCTGGGCACAGTGAGGCGGCATTGATGGGCACAGTGAGGCTGCGATTCTGGGCACAAAGAGGCTGCGTTTCTGGGCACAGAGAGGCTGCAACTACGGGCACAGAGAGGCTGCGATTCTGGGCACAGAGAGGCTGCGATTCTGGGCACAGTGAGGTGGCATTGATGGGCACAGTGAGGCAGCATTGATGCGCACAGAGAGGTGGCATTGGCGGCATTGATGGGCACAGAGAGGCAGCATTGATGGGCACAGTGAGGCGGCATTGATGGGCACAGTGAGGCTGCGATTATGGGCACAGTGAGGCGGCATTGATGGGCACAGCGGTAGGCTGCATTTGATGGGCACTGGTGAGGCTGCATGGATCTCTTGTCTTATATCATGTCTGCAGTCTCTGAGGGGAGTTTGCTTAATTAGCAATGGTATTGGTAATATGCAGCAGGAAGGGGGTTAATGCATTGTCACTGATGCATTAGTATAGATCCCATCGTCTGTAGGCGCTGTAACTTTTCACATCGGGGGGGGGGGGCCCAGTTTTTCATCTTCGCCCTGGGCACCGAATGACCTTGTCCTGACACTGGGTTTAACCAATCATTTTTTTTTTTTTTATACCATTCTCCTTTAAGGGGGGCGTTACAAGGTGTGTGTTCTATGTCTACATATTTTTACTAGTAGGTGTCCCTCATTCCCATCTCAAAAAGTTGGGAAGTATGCATATTATAGTATTCATATGTCAGAGCAGGAGGGAACTCGTCCCAAATTTGGGGCGAGTCCCTTCCTGCTTTGACATATGATTACTATAATATGTACTACAACTTACTAGTTGTGATATGATCATCTATGTGCATGCTAGTTATGTAGGAGGTAAACTCCATTTTCAGGGTTGCTCTCTTTGGTCTGAACTCAATGTGGGGGTATGTTTTTATATTTTTAAGTGTTTTTCCCCCTAGTTTGTCTTTTTCTTTATAAGATTTGTAATAAAAAACGTTTTATCTCTATATGTGTAGTAATATTCATTCAGAGAGGAGGTGTTTTGGCACTTATAAAGTCAATTACTTTCTTACCACATTGTTCTTCTGCTATTATAGGGATGTGATTTAATCCCAGCAGTTCACGTGACAAGTGTAAACAATGAATGGTTTAGATTTATGCTATTCATTATGTACAACTGCGTTGCTAGTTGTGATTGGTCACAGGGATCACATAGAACAAACAGGGCCAATTAAAACCCATCTGTACCATGTGATTAGCTGTGGCCAATCACAGCTAACCACAATATTAAACACTGGATGAATCAGTTTCATTCAGTAAAAATGGTTGCCTTTACTGAAATTCACTGGTATAAGCAATCATAATGTGTAAAAACAAAATAAAAATCCTGATTACTTCCCCAGAGTAGTACAGTGTTACTATAGTAACACTGTATTGCTCTGGTCACAGTGTGTTAAAAAAACAAATCATAAAAAAAAATGGAAAAAAAACATTCACTGTCACCAGTGTCCCTGATCACCACCACACCAGTTATGTGATGACAGCGTACTGCACGGGTGATTGTATGTAAAAAACAAAACAAAAAAAAAACAAATTTGTTAAAAACATTTGTTTTCCAAAAATTTGTGACAAAAAATGACCATCCAAAAAGGGGTCATTTGGGGGTATTTGTACTGTCCTGGCATGTTTTTCATTTATTTAGCAAACAATAAAAATCCCAGTGGTGATTAAATACCACCTAAAGAAAGCGTTATGTGTGTGTAAAAAATGATAACAATTTCATACCACGCAATTCTCATTCAAAGTGAGACAGTGCCGAAAGCTGAAAATTGGCCTGGGCAGGAAGGGGGTAAAAGTGCATTGAAGTGTTTAATTATCACTGGGTTTTTTATTTTTTTGAAGGTGTGAAATAAATATTATTTTCTGTAGTTTACATGTAATGTAATCCTACTTCCTGGTTGCTTGAGGCACTGGTGACATGGCCGGGGCCTCTCAGCTGGGAAGGAAGGCTGTGCATTTTGCAAGTTGCTGCAGAGCTTAGTAAATGGGAGGAAGGTATGCTGACTTCCATCATCCAATCATGTGCAAGCAAAAATGCTGTTTTTTTTTTTTCCTTGCATATGATTGAGTATTCTTTGCTAAGTGAAGCTTCGCATCAATTACTTAGCTCTGGAGCAACTGCACTTGCAAAGTGCACAGTCTATCTGCCTTTAGTAAATCAACCCCAAAATCTTAAAACAAAAAAGCCCATTCATTTTATTTTATTTTTTTATACGGATTTCATACACGCAGTTTACCTATGAAATAAAAAGCTGGCCACGATGAGATCTATGAATCAAAATGACAGCACGGGGCAATAGGAGCACGAGAAGAGGAACATCCGCATGTGGCAAAAAAATTAATAAATAGGAAATGTGATTATAATTAGATGTGTTTATTTGGCAATAATTATTGCAGTAATCGTTTCATTTTCAAATGTGTAGGAGAGGAAAAGGGAAAAATCCTCTTTAAAGTGGAGCTAAACTTACCTTTCCTTTAATGGTCCATGTCCCTCACCAGTGCTGGCATCTTCTTCTGTTTGCCAGTCTTTGGCCATCCTCATTGGCTGGCATGTGATAACGTCACTCTTGCGCATGTGAAGGAGTCAGTCATCTTGGTACACAGGGACTGTGCCCTGTGCACTCCCTCACTTCCATTTACTTCCCCATCCCCACTTGCAGGTCACCTCCCCATCCCCAAAGTATAATGCGCCCTGCCCTATGCACTCCCTCACTTCCATTTACTTCCCCATCCCCACTTGCAGTCTAGCAATACAGCCAATAGAGTTTACAGTTTGTTTTTTTATATTTTAAAGTTGCACTTCTGTTTGTCAAAAAGCAATATTTTTGTCTGTTTAACCACTTGAGCCCCGGAAGGATTTACCCCCTTAATGACCAGGCCATTTTTTGTGATACCGTACTGCATTGCTTTAACTGACAATTGCACAGTCATACAACGCTGTACCCAAACACAATTGACGTCTTTTTTTACCACAAAGTAAATATGGGGGGGGATATTTGGGACCTTAAATGAGGCACATAATAATGTGGAAAAAGAAAAAAAGAAACTGCGCTAGGATCTACAAATGCAACAATACTTATGTGCATGAATCACATTAAAGCGACTGTGAATGAGTATGAATATTATAAAAAGCAGCAATTCTCCTGCATAACATCAACACAGTGAATAAAAATAGAAAAAAATTGAATCGCGCTAAATATATGAGAAAAAATGAATATTTGTGTGGATCAATAAATGTAAATTACTGAGTTACCCCACTGTTTGAGAGATAATCCAAAATCCAACATAAAAGTGAAAAACCATAACCATGTTGTAAACATAAGTTAAGATTCTTATATACACAAAAACACATGGAAGGACCTTGATGCCCAAATTAATAAATGCTCAAAATCAAATAAATTAAGTGACTAAAAAAATAACAAAGATGAAGGTAAATAGTGTCCAATCATATAAATGGCAAAATATATGTGGCATCCACCCATGCAAATGAAATAAAAGTTCATCAAAAATTGTAATGCATCTTCAATATTGGTGCAGAGAAGATAGTGCTCAATCCACCACCGTTGTGTAGAGAATTACTTCTTACCAGAAGCCTATGATCCCCCATTACAGAAGATCGTGGCAAGCCTGTAATAGTAGATACTCTCCAGGGTATATCAGATGGAACCAAAATACTTCACATCGCCTGTGATAATCAAGCAGTCAAATGGTTGTGAACCCCCACTACAGAGGATCAAGACAGGCATATACTCTAAGCAAGACTGTGACTCCTGAATGCCCCGATCGTGCCTGCTTGCTCACCAGCTACTCTCCAAATAGCCTCAATGGTGGGTACATGGATAATGTGAAAAAAACATAGATGTTCCGATAGTGTAAAACCTTAAGGTTTATTAGAAAATTAAAACAGAAAACACACTTACAAAAATCACGTCTTAGAAAGCCTGAAGTCCGATGTGCCGGCCGGACACACTCGGACAAACCCGTCCTTCAGGATACACGGTAACTCGAGGTGACGTCAGCACGTTGTCCTGCTCAGCCCTACGGGTGTTCATAATAGAATTACGTCATCCAGGGGCACTAATAATAATGTGCCTCCATCCCTGGTTCAGGTACATAAGAAAAGGGAGTTTGGGACTTTAGATGAGGATATTGACTAGTGGAGGTTAGATTATAAAAAAATTTAATTGGCATAGATGGATGTATGAATACATAACAAATGATGCAAAGACGAGTAAAAAAGTACATATATATACAGTATGTGTAAATATATATATATGTATATATATATATATATATATATATATATATATATATATGTGTGTGTATATATATATATATATATATATATATATATATACACACACATGCATACATAGCATGGCCATCAAGAATACATGATTACATATTGGCTCCGCAGCATAAGATATGGAATGAATTGATGAGTAAATTTCATATATATACACACGTCATCTGGGCAGCATATTGCAATATTGTAAAAGGTAATGGAAATAGTATAAACATAATTAGTTGTAGATAGTGGATCTAGATTGATTCCTATTAGCAGGCATATGACTGTATCCTTGATGTCCGACGCGTTTCGTGTATAAAACACTTCCTCAGGAGCGGATGCTCAAAGATATCTACAAAAAATAGGGCATAGTTAGTCTACTATGACAATAAGAGTAACAGGAACAGGAAAAGTTGCCAATCCTGGGTACTTACATGTGATAAATAACATTAGTATGTGGTGAGTATGGAAATAGGGCCCCAAAGGGCTGCGCACCAGTAGGGCGTACACACAGGGTCCCCAGAACACAGTCTTCATGGTGTATTAAGGCGATGAACAAAAGTAAAAATATTCAGCGGATCTATGTTAAATAGAAATAATATCTGTGAATACTGTGTGGTCAGATAGGGTGAATTGAAGATAGATACTCAGATAAGACCATGGGGACAGTGAAACCTAGTGCAAATGAAGTTATAGTGTTTGAACCCAAACCAAATAGTAAGAAAGTAAAGTATACAGAAACACCATAACTAGGGTTGCCCCAATACCGATACTAGTATCGGTATCGGGACCGATACCGAGCATTTGCGCAAGTACTTGTACTCGCACAAATTCTCCAGATGCCTTAGCCGATACCTGCTTTAGGAGAGACAGGAAGTCAGCAGGCGGAGTGGAGGGCAGAGAGCGAGTCCTCAAGCAGGTAGAGTGCAGGGCACAGCTGCATCATGCATCGGGATCGGTGACCGGAGCCGTCACATTCGGTAATGGAAGTGACGCTCCGTGTTGCCATTACACGTCAGTGCTTGAAAATCCAGACGCCCATCTTAGGTACACCTTGCACTCGGCCACAGTATGCCAACAGCGGACATCTTGTTACACCCAGCCCATATAGTTCAGGCTGGGTGTAACAAGATGTCCGCTGCTGCTTTATTGCGGCTGAGTGCAAGGTGTACCAAGATGGGCGTCACAGAGGCAGCATAGAAAAATAAATCCTCTCGTGCCCATAATTGCCAGCCATCAATCAGTGCTGTTAGTGCCATCCATCATTGCCCATCAAGCCAGTGCCCATCCAGCCAGTGCCACTGCCAGCCACCAGTCAGTACCAGCCATCAGTGCGTGCCACCTATCAGTGCGTGCCACCTATCAGTGCCCATCAGTGCGTGCCACTTATCAGTGCGTGTCACTTATCAGTGCTCATCAGTGTTGCATAATCAGTGCCACCTATTAGTGCTCATCAGTTAGCGCCATCTATCAGTGCCAGCCATCAGTGCGTGCCACCTATCAGTGCCCATTAGTGTGTGCCACCTATCAGTGCCCATTAGTGCTACATGACATTAAAAAAAAGTATCAGTGATCTGTATCGGCGAGTACTGCAAGTATCGGTATTAAAAAAAGTGGTATCGGAACAACCCTAACCATAACCAATTTCAAGGCACCAAAAAAGAAAAAATGACCAGTGAAAAATAGCAAAGGGATAAAGTAGCATAGAAGTTACCTTGAGTGTGTGCATAAGGGCAAGGAGTTCCTGTGAAGTGCGGCCTGTCCAAGTATGTGATAGGAAGAACTGTGTCCGGGTAGGTACTAGATATACGCCCAACACGCACGCAGACCACCACCAGCGTCACACTGTTGCGACATGTGTGGGGAGGGGCCGCCGGTGCTGGTTGTGTTCACCGCCATAACCGACGCCTACATACCCCAGCTATGTTGGCTAAGATGGAAAAACTTGTGCCGCCACCATGACGCCTAGAAATGACATCACGCAGGAGACAGGGTACGTGACGCCGATGCGCTGAGGAAACCCGTCCAAAAGGGCCGGAGGAGAGGGGAAGTGGAGGGCATCCAGAGCGCATAGAGCTTTCTTTTGGTGGTATTTGATCACCTCTGCGTTTTTTGTTTTGCACTATAAACAAAGAGCGACAATGTTGACAAAAACATATTTTTTTTTACTTTTTGCTATAATACATATCCAAAAAATATATATAAAAAAACTAATTTATTCATCAGTTTAGGCCGATATATATTCTTCTACATATTTTTGGTATAAAAAAAAAAATCGCAATAGGCGTATATTGATTGGTTTGCGCAAAACGTACTGCGTCTACAAACTATGGGATAGATTTAGGGACTTTTCTTTTTTTTTTTTTTTTAGTTTTTACTAGTAATGGTGGCGATCTGCGATTTTTAGCAGGACTGCGACATTCCGAAGGACAAATCTGACCCCAAATGACACTTTTTGGGGACCAGTGACATTATTACATTGATCGGTGCTATAAAAATGCACTGATCAATGTAAAAATGACACTGGCAGGAAAGGGGTTAACACTAGGGTGGCGATCAAGGGGTTAACTATATTCCCTCAGAGTGTTCTAACTGTAGGGGGGGAATGGGCTGGCAGGGACATGACAGAGATCACTGTTCCCCATCACTGGAAACAGTAGATCTCTGTCATGTCTCCTGTCAGAATAGGGATCCGCCTTGTTTACAAAGACAGATCCCCATTCTGCCTCCGTACTAGGCGGACATCGAGTCCACCTGACCCGAGGGGGCACTCCCGCAGTACAGCTACGGCGATTTGTGCAGGAGGGCCAACCTGCCGCCGGCGGATGGTTGGCAAGTGGTTAAGAAAGTAGATTTTATTTATAAAGACGTTGTATATCACAACGGCTGAAACTGTGTCTATAGTGCATGTTCAAACCTTAATACCATAAATAATTATGTTATTAGATTTTTCCTCCGGGAGTATGTAATGATTTTGGCAAATGAAAATTGGAAATGATTTTCGTCATAGTTTTCATCAATTGACTTAATTCTAATTTTATTTTCGTTTAGTTCTCATCACTGAAAACATGCAGCTGACGAAAATATATTCGATGATGAAATTAACACTGCTACGGATTTCTGCGTGCTGCCAGCACACTCACCGAGCTGTCACTAACTGCTGTTGGTCACGGTTTCTGATTGGGAGCCAGAAACTCAGGTTTCCAATCATGTGACCTCTGTGAAAGCCAATCACAGCAGCCACTTGATAGAAAAGTCATGCTGCCTCATGGACATTAAAGTGCAACTAAAGTAATAAAAGAAAAACAAAAAAACATGAACAGTCTCTTTACTGCAGATGAGACATGCAATCTCTCTAATGCCGCGTACACACGTGCGGACTTTTGCCGGCGGACCTAGTCCAGCGGACAATACTCTGGACTTTCCAGCTGGCTTTGCCGGACTTTCCAAGCGTGTGGACTTGCCCACACACACCCGGACTTCTCCGGCGGACAATCCGCTGGCCAAAGTCCGCGGGACTTTTGAAAATGAACGGACTTGCCCACACACGGAGCAGTCCGTTCATTTAGAACGTAACTTCAGGTTACGTAGCTAGCGTAGGCAGTAAATGCCGGCGCGCTAGCTCCGCGACCTGGCATGGATTTAAAGGGAAACCCCACGCCGAAAAACGGCGTGGGGGTTCCCCCCAAATCCATCTCAGACCCTTATCCGAGCACGCAGCCTGGCCGGCCAGGAAAGGGGTGGGGACGAACGAGCGCCCCCCCCCCTGAGCCGTACCAGGCCGCGTGCCCTCAACATGGGGGGTGCCCTGGGGAAAGGGGGGCCGTGCGGCCCCCCCACCCCAAAGCACCTTCTCCCCATGTTGATGAGGACAAGGGCCTCTTCCCGACGGGTCAACATCGGAAGAAGAAGAAGAACAAGAAGAACAAGAAGTAGAAGGCGCCGGCGGCGCGGAAGACCCCCAAGACAGAAGAAGACCCCCGGAGCAGTGCAATAGTGCAATGAGATGGATTTGGGGGGGACCCCCACGCCGTTTTTCGGCGTGGGGATTCCCTTTAAATCCATGCCAGGTCACGGAGCTAGCGCGCCGGCATTTACTGCCTACGCTAGCTACGTAACCTGAAGTCACGTGCTAAATGAACGGACTTGCCAATGAGCGGCAAGTCCGTTCATTTTCAAAAGTCCAGCGGACTAGCCTACTAACGGCGGGATTGTCCGCCGGACTGCCAAGTCCAGGGGATAATTTTAAAACCAAACTTAAAACTTTGGTCCACTGGACTTTGGCGCCAAAAAGTCAGCCGGCGCCCACACACGAGGGGATTGTCCGCTGGACTTGAGTCCAGAGGATAATCCCGCGGGATTGTCCCTTCGTGTGTACGCGGCATAAGGCACTCTCAGCCATGGTCACATGCTCACCTTCTCTACATATTATACAGGGTATTAGCCCTGAATTGGACGTGATGAGGCTGAGGGACTGCCCACAGCCCAGTGACCCAATAAGAAGAGAACAGCACAGAAGGCATCTGGAGCACAGAGCTTGGTAATACAGCCTTTTCTGGTACACCTAGAAATAATGAGTTAACAATGCCAGAGTTCAGCATTAAGCAGACCAAAAAAGAGCAAATAAGAGAAGTTAAAGTGTTTGTTAACCTAAAAAAAAAAAAAAAAACAGATCCTGTTCCCTTAACCACTTGTCGACCTTCTGCATACAGTGGTGTGAAAAAGTGTTTGCCCCCTTCCTCATTTCCTGTTCCTTTGCATGTTTGTCACACTTAAGTGTTTCGGAACATCAAACCAATTTAAACAATAGTCAAGGACAACACAAGTAAACACAAAATGTAATTTGTAAATGAAGGTGTTTATTATTAAAGGTGAAAAAAATCCAAACCATCATGGCCCTGTGTGAAAAAGTGATTGCCCCCTAAACCTAATAACTGGTTGGGCCACCCTTAGCAGCAACAACTGCAACCAAGCGTTTGCGATAACGTGCAATGAGGCTTTTACAGCGTCCTGGAGGAATTTTGGCCCACTCATCTTTGCAGAATTGTCCTAATTCAGTTACATTAGAGGGTTTTCGAGCATGAACGGCCTTTTTAAGGTCATACCACAACATCTCAATAGGATTCAGGTCAGGACTTTGGCTAGGCCACTCCAAAGTCTTCATTTTGTTTTTCTTCAGCCATTCGGTGGTGGACTTGCTGGTGTGTTTAGGATCATTGTCCTGCTGCAGAACCCAAGTTCGTTTTAGCTTGAGTACACGAACAGATGGTCGGACATTCTCCTTCAGGATCTCTTGGTAGACAGCAGAATTCATAGTTCCTTTTATCACGGCAAGTCTTCCAGGTCCTGAAGCAGCAAAACAGCCCCAGACCATCACACTACCACCACCATATTTTACTGTTGGTATAATGTTCTTTTTCTGAAATGCAGTGTTCCTTCTACGCCAGATATACTTGGACACACACCTTCCAAAGAGTTCCACTTTTGTCTCATCGGTCCACAGAATGTTGTCCCAAAAGTCTTGGGGATCATCAAGATGTGTTGTGGAGAAATTGAGACGAGCTTTGATGTTCTTTTTGCTCAGCAGTGGTTTTTTCCTTGGAACTCTGCCATGCAGGCCATTTTTGCCCAGTCTTTTCCTGATGGTGGAGGCATGAACGCTGACCTTAACTGAGGCAAGTGAGGCCTGCAGTTCCTTGGACGTTGTTGTGGGGTCTTTTGTGACCTCTTGGATGAGTCGTCGCTGCGCTCTTGGGGTAATTTTGGGCGGCCGGCCACTCCTGGGAAGGTTCACCACTGTTCCATGTCTTCGCCATTTGTGGATAATGGCTCTCACTGTGGTTCGCTGGATTCCCAAAGCTTTGGAAATGGCTTTATAACCCTTTCCAGACTGATAGATCTCAATTACTTTCTTTCTCAATTGTTCCTGAATTTCTTTGGGTCTCGGCATGATGTGTAGCTTTTAAGGATCTTCTGGTGGACCTTACTGTGTCAAGCAGCTCCTATTTAAGTGATGCCTTGATTGTGAACAGGTGTGGCAATAATCAGGCCTGGGTGTGGCTAGAGAAATTGAACTCAGGTGTGGACAACCACAGTTATAGTATGTTTTAACAAGGGGGGCAATCACTTTTTCACACAGGGCCATGATGGTTTGGATTTTTTTTCACCTTTAATAATAAACACCTATATTTACAAATTGCATTTTGTGTTTACTTGTGTTGTCCTTGACTATTGTTTAAATTGGTTTGATGTTCCGAAACACTTAAGTGTGACAAACATGCAAAAGAACAGGAAATGAGGAAGGGGGCAAACACTTTTTCACACCACTGTATATACTGCAGCAAGGCGGCTCGGCTGCTCAAACCGACGTACCTGTACGTCGGTCGGTCTGTGCACGTGGTACTGCGCGTGTGTGCTGCAGGAGCTCGCCCGTGGGTTCGGCGGACCACGATCATGGGAAAGAGGGCAGGTTCTGACAGGGGAGGAGAGAGAAGTCAACTGTTGCTAGTGATCAGGCAGGGCTCGAGTCCAGCGGGAACGCGTGGGAACGGCATCCCTGCACTTTTTTCATAGCAGGAACGCCGTTCCCTCTCCTCTTTAGGACTAGAGCCGCCCGAGGCTCTAGATTTTAACAGGCAGAGTGGACCAAGTCCGGACCGCATCAATCATCTGTGCGGCCCCGCCGTGGTCACGCCATTAAAGCTTTTTTGTCATCAGCTGCCGCTGCCTGCTAGCTTTGTTTTTCTCACAGAGCTGACATCGGAAGAGCAGCACAGCGATGCACGGAAGGCAGGGGCTGGCCCAGTTAACTGATTGGTTGATAGAACCGCTCTGCAGTCTATCAACCAATCAGTTAACTGGGGCAGGTCCCGCCCTCTGTCCATCCCTTTGCTGCACTTCCGATGTCAGCTCTGTGTCTCTGATGTCATCTGTGTCCTGTGTAAGGTAAGACAGAGGGCACTGTAATGAAGGACAGAGGGGGAAAGAATCAGAAACTGAAAGGAATGAGGAGAGGTGATATAAAAGGGAGGCGGGACAGGAATGTGAAGGGGGGATCTACAAAGGGGGTGAGGACAGGAATGTGAAGGGGGTGAGGACAGGAATGTGAAGAAGGGTGCTATAAAGAGGACAGGTTTAAATTTTAAAACTGGCTACTTGGTCATCTTCTAGTATGTCGCATTCGCAGTCTGGTCATCTCCTGTAGTATGTCGCATTTGCAGTCTGATCATCTCCTGTAGTATGTTGCATTTGCAGTCTGGTCATCTCCTGTAGTATGTCGCATTTGCCGTCTGGTCATCTGTAGTATGTCGCATTTGCAGTCTGGTCATCTCCTGTAGTATGTCGCATTTGCAGTCTGGTCATCTCCTGTAGTATGTCGCATTTGCAGTCTGGTCATCTCCTGTAGTATGTCGCATTCGCAGTCTGGTCATCTCTTGTAGTATGTCGCATTCGCAGTCTGGTCATCTGTAGTATGTCGCATTTGCAGTCTGATCATCTCCTGTAGTATGTCGCATTTGCAGTCTGGTCATCTCCTGTAGTATGTCGCATTTGCAGTCTGGTCATCTCCTGTAGTATGTCGCATTCGCAGTCTGGTCATCTCCTGTAGTATGTCGCATTTGCAGTCTGGTCATCTCCTGTAGTATGTCACATTTGCAGTCTGGTCATCTCCTGTAGTATGTCGCATTCGCAGTCTGATCATCTCCTGTAGTATGTCGCATTCGCAGTCTGGTCATCTCCTGTAGTATGTCGCATTCGCAGTCTGATCATCTCCTGTAGTATGTCGCATTCGCAGTCACTGTATTTTCTGTGAAATATATATGCATATGAGCGTATCATTTATTTTTTTATTTTTTTTGGTGGTGGAGTGGATCTTGGGTGGGAGTTCCCACACTTTTTTCCCCAGGACTTGACCCCTGTGATCAGGAACAGCGATCTCTCTCTACTCCCAGTCATTCCGTCCCCCTAACAGTTAGAAGCACCTCCCTAGGGAAACTTAACCCCTTGATTGCCCCCTAGTTAACCCCTTCCCTGCCAGTGCCATTTATACAGCGATCAGTGCATTTTTATAGCACTGATCGCTGTATTGATGTCACTGGTCACCAAAAAGTGTAACTAATGCCGCGTACACACGATCGGAATTCTCGTCGGAAAAAGCTCTGACGGTTTTCCCGACGGAATTCCGCTCAAACTGTCTTGCCTACACATGGTCACACCAAATTCCGACCGTCAAGAACGCGGTGACGTACAACACTACAACAAGCCGAGTTCAATGCTTCCGAGCATGCGTCGAATTGTTTCCGAGCATGCGTAGGAATTTTGCGCGTCAGAATTGCTACAGACGATCGGAATTTCCGATAGAAACCTTTTCCGTCGGAAAAATTGAGAACATGCTCTCAATTCTTTGCTGTCGGAAATTCGGCCAGCAAAATTCCGATGGAGCCTACACACGGTCGCATTTTTCAATGAAAAGCTCTCATCTGTCTTTTTCTGGCCTGAATTCCGATCGTGTGTACGCGGCATTAGGGTCAGATTTGTCCGCCACAATGTCGAAGTCACGCTAAAAAAATTGCTGATTAGTAGTAAAAACATTTAAAAAAAATGACTAGTAAAAACATTAAACAAAAATGTAATTAAACTAAATCAATCTCCTATTTTGAAGACGCTATAACTTTTGCGCAAACCAATCAATATACGCTTATTGCAATTTTTTTTTTACCAACAATTTGTAGCAGAATACGTATTGGCCTAAATTGATGAATACATTTGTTTTTTATATATTTTTGGGGTATATGTATTATAGCAGAATGTAAAAAACATAGTTTTTTTTTTTCAAAATTGTCAGTATTTTTTTGTTTATAGCGCAAAAAATAAAAAAACCGCAGAGGTGATCAAATACCACCAAAAGAAAGCTCTATTTGTGGGAAAAAAATACATCAATTTTGTTTGGGTACAGCGTCGCACGACCACGCAATTGTCAGTTAAAGCGACACAGTCGTATGGCAAAAAAATGGCCTGATCATTAAGGTGGTAAATCCTTCCGGGGCTGAAGTGGTTAAAGCATGTTATACAGCTTGCCTTCAGGACTTCTCTAGAGTCTCTCCAATCCTTGGGAATACTCTACCCCAATCTGTCCGACTTTCTCCTACTTTGTCCCACTTTCAGACTATCCCTGAAAACTCATCTCTTCAGAGAAGCCTATCTGGCCCCCACCTAACTACGGAGCAGTATGGCGCTGAAACTAGGTTCTGTTGTTTACTATTCTCAAACGGTGTCTTGCCTGAGTTGCAAGTTCTACCCAGGGGCGGACTGACAACTCATGGGGCCCCCGGGCAATAGGAGATTATGGGGCCCCCAGGCAATCAGAGATTATGGGGTGCCCAGGCAATCAGAGATTATGGGGCCACACAGTATACAATCACACAGTATACACATACATGTACACACAGTATACACATACATGTTTCTATTGGCTGAGAAGGTACTGGAGAGGTGGGGCAGCTGTAATCTCTGGATTTTTAGACCAAAAGGATGTCGGTAAGGGACATTTCAGAAACCGATGTAAAAAAAAAACACAGATTTTTACATACTGTCCCTGGTTTTACTAAGGCTGCCAGCCCTGATGGGGCCCCCTAGTGGCCCGGGGCCCTCGGGAAGTGCCCGAGTGGCCGAATGGTCAGTCCGCCCCTGGTTCTACCTACATTTGCCATAAAAATTCTATGGCTGTTCTGTTCTCTATTTGTACTTACAGTAAAGCCGGACATAGACAGTTTGAATCGTGGCCGGATCAGCATGGACCAGCCACAATTCAAACCAAGTCGATCCATCGATCAGGGTTGCCAATTTTCAGTACATTTACTAACAGTTTGTAAAATAGTTTTTGCATCTGCCTGTGAATGTACCATGCACACTGCATATTAAAATGTCAGATTTTACAAACTGTTCGTGAATTTACTAAAAGTTGGTAACCCTGCCATTGATCGACTTGGGTACAACAAGCATGTCAGATTTTTCATGCGATTATTGCCAGTGGCTATAGTCACTAGCAATAATCACTGTGATTTGTTCCAGTAGGGGTGGCACCCCGTACCCCCTCCCCCCCCCCCCCCAACAGGAGAACATAATAGCTTCCCGGGAGGGAATTTATTTTATAACTTAGAACACTTCACATATTCTGAATAAACCTTATTAAAAGATTAACGTGTCAAAAATCAAACAGCATCATTTGTGTCCATCAACATATGCATTTTTTTATAACCTAGGTCACATGTGGTAAATTTTGTTGATTGGACGTGATTTGAAAAGGCACACACCTATCCACTTCCCGCCCGCCATATAGCAGAATGAAGGCCGGAAAGTGGTTGTATTATCCTGACTGGGCTTCATATGACGTCCAGCAGGATAAGCCGGGGGCACACAGCACGGCGGTCGGTGGTGTGGTGTGTCAGCCTGACACACCGCATCTCCGACCCCTGTAAAGAGCCTATGAAGTACGCTCTTTACCATGTGATGAGCTGTGTCCAATCACAGCTCATCACATGGTAACCAGGAAGTGCCATTTATCAGCTTTCCTCTACTCGCGCATTGATTATCAGTGCAGATTCATCTTGGGTGCCCACCAGGGATGCCCACTAGAGCCCACCAGGGATGCCAATCAGTGCCTATCGGTGATGCCTGTCAGTGCCATCTAGCAATGCTTATCAGGGCCGCATCATCAGTGCCCATCAGTCCCACCTCATCAGTGCCCGTCTGTGCAGCCTCATCAGTGCTCACCAGTGAAGGAGAAAACATACTTATTTACCAAGTTTTATAACAGAAATGAAAAAACCCAGTGATGATCAAATAACACCAAAAGAAAGCTCTGATGATAAAAATTTAGTTTGGGTACAGTGTTGCATGACCGCGCAGTTTGTCATTCAAAATGCAACAGCACTGAAACCTGAAAACTGGCCTGGGAAGGAAGGGGGTGAAAGTGCCCTGTATTGAAGTGGCTATATAAGGTCCCACAGTTAACAGTACATTCCGAGCACAAACTAAGCCATGAAGTCATGAAGTTCCAGGAATTGTCTGTAGACCTCCGAGACAGGATTGTATCGAGGCACAGATCTGGGGAAGGGTACAGAAAAATGTCTGCAACATTGAAGGTCCCAATCAGCACAGTGGCCTCCATCATCTGTAAATGGAAGAGGTTTGGAACCACCAGTACTCTTCCTAGAGCGGGATGCCCGGCCAAACAGAGCAATCGGGGAGAAGGGCCTTAGTCAGGGAGGTGACCAAGAACCCGATGGTCACTCTGACAGAGCTCCAGCGTTTCTCTGTGGAGAGAGAAGAACCTTCCAGAAGAACAACCATCTCTACAGTACTCTATCAGGCCTGTATATGCCTGTATGGTAGAGTGGCCAGACAAGAGCAAAAAAGCCCAAAACTCCTCAGTAAAAGGCACATGACAACATGACAGCCCACCTGGAGTTTGCCAAAAGGCACCTGAAGGACTCTGACCATGAGAATCAAATTTCTCTAGTCTGATGAAACAAAGATTGAACTCTATGGCCTGGATGGCAAGCATCATGTCTGGAGGAAACCAGGCACCGTTCATCACCTGGCCAATACCATCCCTACAGTATAGCAAGGGGGTGGTAGCATCATGCTGTGGGGATGTTTTTCAGCGGCAGGAACTGGGATATTAGTCAGGATCGAGGGGAAAATTAAATGCAGCAATGTACAGAGACATCCTTGATGAAAACTTGCTCCAGAGCGCTCTGGACCTCAGACTGGGGTAAAGGTTCATCTTTCAACAGGACAATGACCCTAAGCACACAGCCAAGATAACAAAGAAGTGGCTACGGGACAACTCTGTGAATGTCCTTAAGTGGTCCAGCCAAAGCCCAGACTTGAACCTGATTGAACATCTCTGGAGAGAGCTGAAAATGGCTGTGCACTAACGCACCCCACCCAGCCTGATGGAGCTTGAGAGGTCCTGCAAAGAAAAATAGGAGAAACTGCCCAAAAATATGTGTGTCAAGCTTGAAGCGTCATACTCAAAAAGACTTGAGGCTCTAATTGGTGCCAAAGGTGCTTCAGCAAAGTATTAGGCAAAGGCTATGAATACTTATGTACATGTGATTTTTTTGTTTTTAATAAATTTGCAAAGATTTCAAACAAACTTCTTTCACGTTGTCATTATGGGGTATTGTTTGTAGAATTTTGAGGAAAATAATGTAATGTAATAATGTGTAAAAGGTGAAGCACTGTGAATACTTTCCTGGATGCACTGTATTTTGGAAGGTGTACATCCTTGTTCATTGGTAACAAGTATCTCACATGGACAATACATCCTAACAAGCCTGACTTTGGATTAGGATTTTTTGTGGAGAAGACAAAGAAACCAAGGGTTTGCTTAAAAGAAAGGTTATCAGGAAAGAAATTTAGTGAATGCATTATATAAGAGCGAAAAGAGAATCAATACAATAAAGAAGTAGAGAAAGCCATGATGAAAAATTAGAGTGATTTCGACCTACGCTTGTATAGCAACAAGCATGATGAAATATCCAGAATACTGTCAAAACACTTGTCAATGTTTAAGAATGATGTAAGGTTATCTAAATTTATATCAGATAAGCCAAAAATGACATACAGGAAAGTTGAATCCCAGAGGAATATATATACCCCCTATAGTGGGGGGGGGGGGGGAGAAATGTGAGCTGCTGCACGGCTCACTTTGCAAGGGCGGACAGTCAGGTAAGTAACTTTAATGCAGAAGAGACAAAGCAAGTTTCTTCTGCATTAACAGCACGGCTGCATTAAAGTTCCTGTCTGTTCGCCTATTTTTAAATTTGGCCAAAAGTTCCTCTTTAAGCACTTCCCCTTAGAAAAACAACACTTTCATGGGCATTCAACAGGCTTACTTGCTGTTTTTTCAACACTTCAAACACTCAACAAAAATGTGTCAAAAACACATAATAAACACTATAGGCACGTTAATAAGTGTTGCTTTGGTCTTCATGATCAACACACATGTCAACAAGCCATTAGGGTAACAGAGACTCTTTGGCTGGCCAATAGATGGATTTCTCCATTCACACATTCGAGGTGAATGAAGGAATCCTCTCCAATGCCCTACTGTTTTCCGACAGAGGGGACTCCTCCATTGTCAGAATACACTGATCATTGCTACAACTGATTGGCTGCATGCTCTGATCATGTGAAAATTTCACAACAGTCCTGTTTGAGAAAAGCCGATCATGGAGTGGGAACGGCCATTGGATCAAAATTTGTCCTGTCCCTACTGAACTGGCTGAATTTTGATCCATCTATGGCTAGTTTTAAGGTGGACATAAAGCAGTGTTGCCAACCATCAGTGTTTTAACTAGCAGCCATTAAAAAACTAGCACTTTTCTCCTGCCAGTAAATGCCAGTGATAGGAAATGCAAGTAAAAAATATGGCTGTGACGCTTGGCTCCTGGCTTTAAGAGCATATGTAGCACCAATATTTTAAAAAGGGCCAAGATATATCCCTGGAAACTACAGGCCAGTTAGCCTAACATCAATAGTTGGCAAGCTTTCAAGAGGGGATTAAAGGGACTATATACAAGATTTTAGTAATAAAAACTGTGATATTAGCAGTAACCAGCATGGATTCATGAAGAATCTTTCTTGCCAGACCAATCTATTAACCTTTCTATGAGGAGGTGAGCTGCCATCTAGATAAAGGAAGGCCTGTAGATGTGGTGTATCTGGATTTTGCAAAGGCATTCGATACAGTTCCCCATAAACCTTTACTGTACAAACTAAGGTTTGTCGGAATGGACCAAAGGGTGAGTACATGGATTGAAAACTGGCTACGGGGGCGAGTCCAGAGGGTGGTGATAAATGGGGAGTACTCTGAATTGTCTGGTGTAGAAAGTGGGGTCCCCCCGGGTTCAGTCCTGGGACCAATCCTATTTAATTTATTCATAAAGGATCTGGAGGATGGGATAAACAGCTCAATCTCAGTATTTCCAGACGATATCAAGCTAAGCAGGGCAATAACTTCTACGCAGAATGTGGAAACATTGCAAGAAGGTCTAAACAAATTAATGGGGTGGCCAACTACATGGCAAATGAGGTTTAATGTTGAAAAATTTAAAATAATGCATTTGGGTGGCAAAAATATAAAATGCAATCTACTCGCTAGGGCAGTGACGGCCCATCCATTCCGATGCCACCCCCTCTATCCACGGCCACCACACCCTATTCATGCATCCTGCCCCTTTTCAGGGCGCATGAATTACAGCGGCAGGGTTTTTTTTTTAAGCACCCGATTAGAGCCAGAGGCTCAAATAGGCTTCAAAATAGGGTGGGCCCCGGGCGCAGAGCATTGCACTACGAGCCCACCCAGGTGTTACAACAGCGAATTAATATTTGCTATTGAACCACTGATCCTCAATCTGGCCAATCAGAAGCGGGTCTAAGACCCGGTTTCCGATTGGCCGAAAAGAGAAGAGTCCCGATAGGCCGCCGGGGAGGAAGGAAACGGAAGCTGCCGCCACCGTGATGCCCCGCCTGTGGAGCGCAGGGGAAGGGTAAGCCACTGCTGCCAAACAGTGGAAGCTGCTGATAAAGCCCTGGAGAAGCGCTGCCCATCATAGATGGGTAAGTGCTCCAGACTCGACCGACGGGGAGAACCTCTGGGGGAATCTAGGATGGAAAAGGACCTGGGGGTCTTGGTAGATGACAGGCTCAGCAATAGCATGCAATGCCAGGCTGCTGCAAGAAAAGCCATTAGAATATTGTCATGCTTACTCTGGTCCAGCCACACCTGGAGTATGTCGTCCAGTTCTGGGCACCAGTCCTCAGGAGGGATGTGTTGGAACTGGAAAGGGTCCAGAGAAGGGCAACAAAGCTAATAAAGGGACTGGAGGATCTCAGCTATGGGGAAAGACTGAAAGCATTGAACTTATTCTCTCTGGAGAAGAGACGCTTGAGATGGGATATGATTTCAATGTACAAATACCGTACTCGTGACCCCACAATAGGGATAAAACTTTTCCACCCAAGGGAATTTAACAAGACATGCGGCCATTCACTAAAATTAAAAGAGAAGCGGTATTAACCTTAAAATGTGTAGAGGGTTCTTTACTATAAGCGCTCCAGAGCCCCCAAATCAACCCCACTGTGTCTATCTATGCTTTAAATATACAGAAACTTCAGGCAGACATTGTAATCTGAGCAATGTATTGTGAGCTGACACTCTGGATTTACAGGGGTGCAACAGAGTGAAGAAATCCCCCAATACCAAACCTCTCTGAGGTTATCACTGAATAATATTAGACTATGATTAACGAAAAATTATATTGATACCCATGAGAAATTCCTCCAATGTTCTCCTACTCCCAAACAGATTAGCAGGCATTACATCTCTGAGATACGCGAGTGAGGAGGAAACTTATCTACTTCCTTTCTTTCCTTCCCATTTTCCCCTCTCCCTTAGTCCCCGCCACTCTCCTTTTCTCTCCATTGTCCTTTCTCCCTTTTGTATTCTCTCTCTCTCTCCCTCCTTCTTTTCTCTCCTTTCTTCATTCTTTTCTTAAACTCACTTCAATAATAAAGCATCCCAGTAATGATGTCAGATACCCCATCAACCTGTATTAGATCGAATTTTAAACCCCCCCATCTAACTTTCAATATTGCCTATTTCAAAGATCTGCACGCATGGTTCTATAGCTCAATGGCAACATTGTTGATGTTGTAATGGAAATGTATACAATCTATGGATGTACTGTGTTGGGGAGTCCCCCGTCCCCCCTTTCCTTTCTTCCTTTTTTTTTTTTTTTTTTTTAACCTTAAAGGGGAGCTACACTGCCCCTGATGTTTTTTTTTTCAATGGTGATTAATAAAGAAATTCATTTGTAATTTAGTAACTCACCTGTCCTGTTTCTATCACTTGTGCCTTTCGTTTTTTAGCTCCTAAAAAGACTTTATAAAAAATTCCGGTTCATCCTCCATCTTGCCTGTGGGCATTTGAAACCTCCAGGCATTCTCTTCCTGGATTTCATTGACTCCTCTCATTGTAATCTCGCGCATGCGCAGTACAAACTGCATAGGAGCGCCGTCAGCAGCTCCTGTTGCCACCACAACGGCGGCGGCGTCGAAAGTCCCGCCCCGTTGTGATAGCAGAGACCGAACGTGACTGTCGTGATGACGTCACGTTCGGTTTCAAGTCTTGCGCTATCTCGGGCCAGGCCGCGCACTGACTCCTGGGAGCTATGACACAAGCTCCCAGGAGACAGTGCGGGCTAGGGGATATTACGAAATAGCCGTAATATCCCTGCCCATATCCGAGGGAAGGAGAACCGTAAGTGATGAATAGCAAGAAGAAAACAACTAAAGGTAAGTAAAAAAAAAAAAAAAAAAAAAAACTACCGTTTCGGATCGAGGAAGGTGAGTATTATTTTTTAGATCTATGTATTAAAAACTAGTGGAGCTCCGCTTTAAAGAAAAAATTTGAACAAGAGGGAGGAAAATCTGCTCTAGGCTGTCCAGCATTGGGCTCCATAGTCACTGCACTGGCTACTATGATAATTGTTTAACTACATATAACATCTAAAGCTTTCCCCACACATTGCAATCTAAGGGCCCATTCACATCAGCAAATTGTGGTAAAATGCTTAGGTTACAGTAACATGCGATAATGCAGCCAATGCACATTGTGCATTGCAGTTTGCTGTGTTGCAAATCACTGCAGCTATTTGTATGAATGGGCCCTAATTACACATTCTCCATTGTTACCAATAATAGCTTGGAGCAAGGAACTACTACTATACATAGATTGTAGAATCAGATTGTATCATATACAGTGCCTTGCAAAAGTATTCATTCCCTTGGCATTTTTTGTGTTTTTGTTGCCTCACAACCTGGAATTAACATGGATTGTTTGAGGATTTTCATCATTTAATTTACAGAACATGCCCACCACTTTGAAGATTTTTTTTTTTTTATTGTGAAGCAAACAACAAATAGGACAAAATAACAGAAAAAGTCAATGTGCATAACTATTTACCCCCCTAAAGTCAATACTTTGTAGAGCCACCTTTTGTGGCTATAACAGTTCCAAGTTGCTTTGGATAAGTCTCTATGAGCTTGCCACATCTTACCACTGGGATTTGTGCCCATTCCTCCTTGCAAAACTGCTCCAGCTCCTTCAAGTGGGATGGTTTGCGCTTGTGAACAGCAATCTTTAAGTCTGACCACAGATTTTCTATTGGATTGAGGTCTGGGCTTTGACTAGGCCATTCCAACACATGTACATGTTTCCTCTTAAACCACTCAAGTGTTGCTTTAGCAGTATGTTTGGGGTCATTGTCTTGCTGGGAGGTCCTGCTGGAAGGTGAACCTCCGTCCTAGCCTCAAATCACACACAGGGTGGTACAGGTTTTTCTCAAGAATATCCCTGTATTTAGCACCATCCATCTTTCCCTCAACTCTGACCAGTTTCCCAGTCTTGACTGCTGAAAAACATCCCTACAGCATGATGCTGCCATCACCGTGTTTCACTGTGGGGATGGTGTTCTTTGGGTGATGTGATGTGTTGGGTTTGCGCCAGACATAGCGTTTTCTTTGATGGCCAAAAAGGATAAATTTTAGTCTCATCAGACCAGAGCACCTTCCTCCATACATTTTGGGAGTCTCCCACATGCCTTTTCGCAAACTCAAAACGTGCCATTTTTGTCTTTTGCTGAAAGTAATGGCTTTTTTCTGGCCACTCTGCCATAAAGTCCAACTCTATGGAACGTACGGCTTATTATCGTCCTATGTACAGATACTCCCGTCTCTGATGTTGAACTCTGCAGCTCCTCCAGGGTTACCTTAGGTCTCTGTGCTGCCTCTCTGATTAATGCCCTCCTTGCCCGGTCCATGAGTTTTGGTGTGCGG
The DNA here is from genome assembly GCA_028564925.1 of Lithobates sylvaticus. Classification (NCBI taxonomy): domain Eukaryota; kingdom Metazoa; phylum Chordata; class Amphibia; order Anura; family Ranidae; genus Lithobates; species Lithobates sylvaticus. Next base: position 254,026,318 of record CM053026.1, on the reverse strand, counting down.
GTGTCTCTTGGCAGGTTTGCTGTTGTGCCATGTTCTTTCCATTTGGTTATGATAGATTTGATGGTGCTCCTAGGGAATCATCAAAGATTTGGATATTTTTTTATAACCTACCCCTGACTTGTACTTCTCAACAACATTGTCCCTTACTTGTTTGGAGAGTTGTTTGGTCTTCATGGCAGTGTTTGGTTAGTGGCGCCTCTTGCTTAGGTGTTGCAGCCTCTGGGGCCTTTAAAAAAAGTGTGTATATATAATGACAGATCATGTGGCACTTAGATTGCACACAGGTGGACTTCATTTCACTAATTATGTGACTTCTGAAGGTAATTGGTTGCACCAGAGCTTTTTATGGGCTTCATAACAAAGGGGGTGAATACATACGCACATGCCAATTATCATTTTTTTATTTCAGAAAAATAGTTTTATGTTTATATTTTTCTAATTTGACTTCACCAACTTAGACTAATGTGTTCTGATCCATTACGTATAATTACGATTAAAAAAAACATTGAACTAAAGGCTGTAATGTAAACAAAATAGGTAAAAAGCCAAGGGGGAGCGGGGGGGGGGGGGGGGGTACTTTTGCAAGGCACTGTATGGCTAGCTTTCTTCAGATTATTCATGACTTTCTGTGGCCAGCAGAGGTGGCAACTTAACTAAAGGACATACTCATAGAATTGTAAGAATTTGTTTTATCCTATAAATAATGCACAAACAAGTACAGCTCAGGGTTTCATTAATAAGATGTAATTTTTAGGTCAGTATCTGCAATGCATTGGGAGTTATGACCTACTTTCATCACCTTAGCACAATGACAGCTAACCCTAGTTAGGTCTGTTTTTTTTACAAGACATATTACATGAAAAAAAATATTTGAAAATGAATGTTGGTATGAGCTGTGGTACGTGATTACATTTTTAGAAATTAGGTTCACTGAGCCCTAAGGTGTACTGTAGCAATAAATGATAGGTAATCTTATCAGGCTTGACCATTGTGCAGAATAAATATATTCAAAGACTGCTTTGTCTGCAAAATGTTATGTAATGATATAAAAAATATTAAATCAGAAGCACAACTAAACGTATTCAATGGGATAAATGTACAAGATACCATAATGGTAAACTTAAATTGAAAGAAAAACTATAGTGAATTTTGGTTTAATTTATTTTACAATTTTTGTAACATTTTTAAGTTGTTTAAACTGATTTATATACAGTAGTTACTAAGATCAGAAGCACGGGTAAAAGTAGGCAGTGGGCTAGATGTACCAGAAATGGTTGGTTACATAAATTGAAAAGGAAACTATAATGACTTTTGGTCAATTAATTTAAAATCTTTGTAATATTTTTAAGTTGATAAAACATTTTGAAACTACATAAATATTAGTTGATTTGTATAACATTTTAATTTCACAAATAAATAGTTTTTACAGGTTGTCTTATTTTCAGTGTGTGTATAACATGTCAAGCTGCCTAATATAAATGCTCAACACTAGGTGTGCATTTATTGAGTTGGTATATTGCTGTGTCATTAACAATTTCAATGTGGGTGCATTTATGTTGTTTTTTTTTTTTTTTGCAAAAGGCTTTTAAAGAGGAACCGCAGTCTGCTCACATAATTTGTAATAAAAACATCATTGCCATTCTGAAGCTTCCCTCCAACCACTTTGCGTATTATTTTATATATACTGTGATTCTGTACTTGCCAAATATGCTGCAGTAATCTCCCTCCACTGAGTCTGGCTGCATCCATTTTAACTGTGGGCAGCTGAAGCTGCTGCCTGTTCACTTCCTGGATTTACACAGAGACACAGAGGCACACCTCCAGCTCTGCAGCTCTCATTGGCCTTCTTATGATTCACCCCCCTCCCTTCCTGGCAAACTCTCACGTGAGAGCTGTGCATGATGTCAAAAGCCTAGACTGGCAGAAAAATGTTTTACTAATACTAAGTTAAAACAACAGCGACAGAAGATCCGCTTTAAACTCTTTAATTCAGCTGTTTTCTTTTTTTCCCCCAATTTTGAATTTCATTCAGGTGCATATCCAAATTGCAATAAACAGCTGTCTAAAGAAACACTGGAGCACCATCTGCCGTAAATATGATATTATGTATCTAATACTTTGTCTTTTTGCAAAGTAAAAAAAAGAAATAAAAATTGTGTTTTACTCCTGGCCAAAATGTATAAAGAATATTTACGATTTATCACTGTACATTAATATGTTTAATCTGTTTACATTTTTGAGATAATATACAGATTTAGTTAGAAAAATAATTGTCTCCCTCTCAGATTTTTTTTTTTACTTGATAGGTAAAATACTAGCAATTGTGTTCCCCTTCCTTGGATGGGTAAGAACAAAAGTGTGACTGGAGCACAGCAGCACAGATCAGGGTTAGCTATACATGCAGAAATGTAACTATGACTAATGTATTTTTAGAAATGTGTAAATGTATACACATTTACACTTTACACGGCATGGGTATGTGACATAATAAAAAAGTGTCCATTTACCCCATTTTCTACTATGCATGCCTCACTGCCATTTTGTTTGGTTTTACCCAGCCCTTCTTAAATGTTTAAACCATTGTTAATTTTGGCATCAAATTAAAATTTTGTTTTAGTCATAGTCTTTTGACTAAAGTGCCATTTTAGTTTTAGTCCTATTTATTCATCTGCAATTTTTTAGTCGTATTTAGTCTATTAACCCCTTCACTACCCGCCCATAGTCATAAGGTGGATCTCCCATCCTGGGTGGGCATCATATGACGTCCTCCCATTCCCGGCCGCCTGGGGGGCGCACGCGCGTGCCCGCAGCGTCGCTCGGGACACGGTGCGAGTGCCCGGCGGCCACGATGTCCACCGGGCACCCGCGATTGCCCGTTAAAACAACGGGACCGTGCGGGACCGTGGAGCTGTGTGTGTAAACCACAGCTCCAAATCATGTGATCCCAGTACGGAGGAACACATGATCGGTCTCCTCCCCTTGAGTCCCCTCCCCCCACAGTTAGAATCACACATATAGGGAATACATTAACCCCTGCAGCGCCCCCTAGTGTTAACCCCTTCCCTGCCAGTCACATTTAAGCCCCATACACACGGTCGGACTTTTTCATGGATTCTGTCCGATCGGACAATGTTGTTGAAAAATCAGACCGTGTGTATGCACCATCGGACAGTGTTCGTCGGTTTGTCCGACGGACAAAGTCTTATCTCCTGCTGGAAAGATTTGCCGTCAACCCGGTCCGATCACACCAAACCCGATCGTGTGTACGGTTGTCCGACCGGACAAAGTGCTACGCATGCTCAGATCACATTACAAGACCAAAGCTATTGGCTACTAGCCTCTACGTTGTCCCGTCGTAGGCAACAAACGTCACCACGTTCAGAATGATCGGATTTTCCGACAACTTTGTCCGACCGTGTGTACGCAAAACCAACATCGGACAAAGTACGACGGACATGATCCGACGGACCTGGTCCGCGGATTGTCCGACCGTGTGTATGGGGCTTTACACAGTAATCAATGCAATTTTATAGCAACGATGGCTGTGTAAATGTGAATGGTCCCAAAAATGTGTCAAAAGTGTCCGAAGTGTCCGCCGCAATGTCGCAGTCACGAAAAAAAATCGCAGCTCGCCGCCATTACTAGTAAAAAAAAAAAAAATGCAATAAATTTATCCCCTATTTTGTAGACGCTATAACTTTTGCGCAAACCGATCAATATACGCTTATTGCGATTTTTTTTACCAAAAATATGTAGAAGAATACGTATCGGCCTAAACTGAGTAAAAAAAATTGTTTTTTTTTTTAAAAATTGGATATTTATTATAGCAAAAAGTAAAAAATATTGTTTTTTTTTTCAAAATTGTCGCTCTTCTTTTGTTTATAGCGCAAAATTAAAAACCGCAGGGGCGATCAAATACCACCAAAAGAAAGCTCTATTTGTGGGAAAAAAAGAACGTCAATTTTGTTTGGGTGTAACGTCGCACGACCGCGCAATTGTCAGTTAAAGCGACGCAGTGCCAAATCGCAAAAAATTGCTCTGGTAAGGAAGGGTGTAAAATGGCCCGGTGTTGAAGCGGTTAAAATCTCCAATGCATTTTAGTCGACTAAATTCGAATGGGTTTAGATAAATTCGAATGCATTATTTTAAAAAGGTTCTAAAGGCAGAACATTTTTTTTATCTTAATGCATTCTATGCATTAAGATAAAAAGCCTTCTGTGTGCAGCAGGACCCCCAGCCCCACTAACACTTACCTGAGCCCATCTGGATCCAACGATGTTGCAGGAGAGACTCGGGTGTCTGGGACTACTCATTGGCTGCTGCTGTCAAAGTCAGTGAGCCAACGAGGAGAGAGAGGGGGCGTGGCCAGGCAGTAGCTCCATGTCTGAATGGACACACAGAGCTGCGGCTCGACTCGGGTGCCCCCCATAGCAAGCGGCTTGCTGTGGGGGCACTCAACAGGAGGGAGGGGCCAGATACTCCGAAACAGGACCCGAGAAGAGGAGGATCTGGCCTGCTCTGGGCAGAACCACTGCCCAGAGCAGGTAAGTATAACATGTTTGTTATTTTTACACCAAAAAAAAAACAAGACTTAAATAATCACTTTAAGCATTTCGCTATAATTTCCGAACTCATTATATACTCCTGGAGTAAAAAAAATCTAATATGTAATTGTTTTTGGTATTAAGGTTTAAACAAACTACACAGACACTCTGGACGGTGGTCTGAGGAGGCCTGTAATTCTGCACAGTGCTCTAGACGGTGGTCTGAAGAGACCTGTAATGCACAGTGTGCTGGACAGTGGTCTGAGGAGGCCTGTAATGCACAGTGCTCTGGGACGGTGGTCTCAGTAGGCCTGTATTGCTACACAGTGCTCAGGGCGGTCTGAGGAGGCCTGTAATCCACAGTGCTCTGGATGGTCGTGTGAGGAGGCCTTTAATGCTGCACAGGGATAAGCATGCCACACCACAAAGCACGCTATGGTCGCTACCATGCTTGCTGGGAGGGGAAGCACTCACAGCTCTACAGACGGAGCTCCAAGGAAACAGGAAGTTCACATTGGTAAACCTCACATCCTCACATTTTCGTTCTGTTGTCGTTTGTTGACGAAAATGGAATTGATTTTCGTCATAATTTTCTGCACTGGAAATATGCCTCTGATGAACATTATGACAAAAAAATTTTGTCTATGAAATTAACACTGGTTTAGACACTTGAAATAACTTTCAGATCTAAAATCTTCTAATAACATATTCAGATACAATTATTATATCTTCAGCTCATGGTACGTTAGCGTAAACAGTATTTTGAAATGTAAGAATAGATAAAAAAGCGAGGGGGTATACAAACCACACCAAGGTATGAGTTTATGTGGGGGAGAATGATGTGGATACAATAAAGATATGTAGAAGCTCCTGCGTGAGCTGAATAGAGATTGAATGTATGCGTTGTTACATGTATATTGAAATAATCAATAAAGAAAAAATAAATAAAAAATGCAACATACCTTGTGTATTTGACACCCAGGGCTACTCTATAAAACAAAGTTATTCAGTAATCTAATTTAACAAATAATAAATATAGCCAGAAAAGTTCTGCTAACGGTGAAAGGGGCAGTGTTCCCTAATATTGGTGGTCAGTGCAAAAACACCTGTAAGTGGAGGCTTGCCTTCTTACACTGGTGCTCAGTAAAGTGCCCCCTTACACTTGTGATAAGTGTATTGTTCCTTTACAGTGGTCCTTAAATTGCTTCCTTACATAGGTAGTCATTGGAAGAAGGGTCCTGTTACACTGATGGTCAGTCAGAATTTTGTTCCCATATTGGTGGACAGTAGAAAAAATGTTCCCTACATTGGTTATCAGTGTTAGGAATGTCTCCTTTACACATAGCATTATTGTCAGTGGTTAGCTCATTGCTGAGTTCATTTCTCAAGGAACCCCTAGTAACCTCCAAAGGAACCTTGGTTGAGAAAGGCTCAATGCGCACATGATCATTTTTGTCTAATAGGCACCACAAGGTTCAATTTATGCAGGGGTATAAAAAAATAGACAGAATGTGGCATGTAAAAAAACATAAAAATGAAGGCAGTACATACAGCATGATGCTTACAACTCAGAAATGTACTCTGAATTTTAAAGTTTCGAGTCAGAATAGGGATTAGGAGGGGAAGGAAGCATTTTTAAGAGTACTTTGGTTTTGCATGTGTAGTGCTGGCTCCTGACGAGCACACGCTATGTGTTTTCAAAGTTAATATTCCTAAAACCACAGTTGGGTTTTAGGGCTAATTATGGTCTCAGTATCAGTCTAGCTGGAATTGCACTGAGTTCTCCTTGACCGCAGGTGTCGCTGTCACCGCCGGCAAGTATGAGAATGCAGTTTAGCTGGGTGTATTGGATACCCTTCTTTCTCTCGGAACCAGCTTAGTGGGAGTGTTTATCCTGCTGTGCTTTCTGTGAGAAGGTATTTAAGGTACTGAGATCACGTGTTTCAGGGTTCCGGTTCAGTCCAGAAGATATCTTCTGTCTGTTTGGTCCTGGTCCTCCTGACCAGCCCCCGTGGCCCTCCTGGCCTGGGGTGCGGATCCGAGTCTCGGGGGTGGATAGCCCGAGGCAAAGCAACTGCAGGGACAGGCCTGAATGGAATTCGGGGCCGAATTATCCAAAAGTGGTCCGGTGCCGTCTCATCTGAGGAGAGGCCCAGCAACTGGAGAAGCATCCAGGGTAGGACTCTTCGGGAGAAGGCCATGCGCTAAGGTTGGCTTCTCAGAAGAAGCCTGGAGGCTCGGTTGAAGGACACTAAATGGATCTACACTCATACGGTATCGCCGTACCAGCTGCAAGATACTGGTACTGTATGATAGCTCTCTAAATTTGTCTGAGTCCCTCAGTTACAACCAAGACTGTGGCAGAGACTTTTGTTCAAGTGTTCTAAATTCAAGTCTGTGGCAGAGACTTTGTTTTACCTAACATTCTACCGGCTGCTAGGCCTAGTGAGAGAAGGTCTATCGGGTGGCTGTGGGAATCCAGCTGTGAAACGGTAATTCTCTGGATTTCTATAGTGAGAGACTTCCCATCTTAGCATCCAAAAGTACCTGAACTTTCATCCTAACCCTCTACCCTACATATAAGAGACCTTTTTATCTTTTTGAATAAATAACCCAAAAAAGGAAGATAAAGTGTCAGTTTCTACATTTCTTTGGGCCATCTACCACGGGAACTAGACGGAGACAAGGTGAAGAAGGTAACGGTAAGCCCAATAAAAACCAGCAGCTCCTTCAGGGGTTAGTGCTACACATGGAATTCTAATTTAAGCAAGCATAACATTATTTAGAACTGTAGCCATTGAAAACAGCATCCGCATCAGTGGGAGAAATAATCCCCCTCCCACAATCTACATCAGTGGGAGGAAGGATCCCCCCTCCAAGAATCCACATTAATAGGAGGTAAACTCCCCACCGCATCAGCGTCTGTGGGAGCAAGAATCCCCTCACCCAGCATCCTCCCCTCTCCTAGCATCCTCATCAGTGGGAGGAAGAATCTTCCATCCTAGCATCTGCATCAGTGGCAGCAAGAATCCCTTATCCCAGCATCTGCATAAGTGGAAAAAATAAACCCCCTCTTATGCCCCGTACACACGGTCAGAAATTCCGACGGAAAATGTCCGATCGGACCATGTTGTCAGAAAATCCGGCCGTGTGTGGGCTCCATCTGACTTTTTCCGTAGGAATTTTAGACTGAAAAAATTTGAGATCCTGCTCTCAAATTTTCCGACAACAAAGTCCGATCTGACTTTTTCCGATCGTGTGTAGAGAATTTCGACGGACAAAGTGCCACGCATGCTCAGATCAAATTACGAGACCAAAGCTATTGGCTACTAGCCTCTACGTAGTACCATCGTACGCAACGAACGTCACTACGTTCAGAATGATCGGATTTTCAGACAACTTTGTCCAACCGTGTGTATGCAACACCAGTGTCGGACAACATCCGGATTTTGTGGTCGGAATTTCCGACCGTGTGTACGGGGCATTAGACTGCATCAGGGGGAGGAAGAATCCCCCTTTCCAGAATTTACATCAGTGGGAGGAAAAAAAAACCTTCCCAGAATCTGCATTAGCAGGAGAAAAAAAAAATCCCCCCTTCCCAGAATCTGCATCAGTGTGAAAAAAAAAATCCCCCTTCCCAGAATCTGCATCAGTGGGAGGAATAATCCCCACTCCCAGAGTCTGCATCAGTGGGAGGAATAATCCCCACTCCCAGACTCTGCATCAGAGGGAAGATGAATTCCCCCTCCCAGCATCTGCATCAGTGGGAGGAAGAATCCCCTCTCCTAGAATCTGCATAAATGTGAAGAAGAATCCCCCCAACAGCAAATTATTGCCAAAATAAAAACAGAATTTTTTTTTTTTTTTAAATAATAACTTAAAAATCTGAATTAGTAGGAGTGCTTGTTTTATTGTGTACCTGCATGTCAGCTTTCAATGCTAAAAATAAATTATGCATCAAACTTATTTCCAGGTATACTATATGTTGCTAAGCTCATTTTCCAGGCACACCAAGGATGACTGACTCTTCATCAAGTGTAGTTTTATTATTTAACTGTGAACACCAGGCAGGTGTAAAAAAAAACCGAAATAAATGAATAAACTTGTTTTGTTGTCTGTTACCTAAAGAAAACATTTCCTTATTACTTGCCAATTTGTAAAATAACATAACTGATTCCAATTACTTCTTCATTAAAGCAAAACTCCAAAATTAACAAGCTAAAAACACACAGCCAATTAAAAGAAAAAAAACAGAACCAATTCTGAATAAATAGTCAGAGATTTCCCCTGCAGTGCTTTTTTTTCCAATAGATGTCCCCAGTCTGTTGGCCATCATCATTTAACCTATCTCCTCTGAGCCCAGTTTGTTCTGGACCTACCCCAGCCAGTTACTGGACAGTGAAAGGAAATACAGCATTGGTGAGCTTATCACTTTGTCACCTTTTGTACTTCTTCTTCCTCTCACACTCCAGCTCTACTGTACAAGGACTGCAAAAGGCTGATACCAGGTCATATTCAGGTACATATACTGCTCACAATTTGAAAAAAATACATTTAATGATAAATTAATAATTACAAAGCTGCAAATATTTGTGTATTTTTATCTGCCTACAGTTCAGATATAATAATTAGGGCTGTGGAAATAAAAGATTAATTCCTCGATTAATCGCTTCATTTGTTTGATCGATCAAAATTCTTTCGATCGGTACTCACCTCTCCGCCGGCTTCCGGGTCTTCGTGGAGTTCCGTCGTAGATCCGGTGATGTAACGGACATCGACGTCACCGGACTCCTCCCCCCTTCCCCAAGTGCCTCCGTCTGCCAACGAAGGGAAGGGGGGAGGAGTCCGTGATGTCGAAGTTCTTATTGAACGTAACGCATACGGGGGAGGAGCTACGCATGACGTCACCCACTGCTGCCCTAAGGAACTAACACAATTGTCGGCTTTACATGCTGTGTTTTTATCATCTTTATGTGAGTAGTTTGTGTTTGAACACAAAAATGAAATCTTATATTTAAGCAGTGAGCACTTAGATCTTTTCTTTCTACCCATGACCTGGCGTCCTTGCTGAGATCTAAGGAGACGTGAGAGAAGTTTATGGTCCATGTTAACCCTTTTGATACCCGCTTGCATGACCACCTGTTTGCACAGGGGTCCATGCCATAAGGTGAGAGTGATTAGTTAGACCGGAGGTGGAGGGATTGTCACGCTACTGTGGAAAAGAAAATGACTTACGTCAGTGCTACAGTTTGAATTTAAAACATATTTGTGTGTCAGGTGATTGTATATAGTGTATACCACATTTACCAATGACTAATGCAGAGTTGCAATGCAAGGAGATCAGCTAAAAGTAGTTGGATCTGTATGTGCGTTATAATTAATCGAAATTAGTCGATTAAAAAAAATTGATTAATCGAACACGAAAATTAACAGCCCTAATAATAATCATTTCTATTTTTACATAGAACTAGCATCAGTATCAGAATCTCTCTTGAAAAAAAGGCCTCCTGCAATACCCTGCACAGCCACACACTGGGATAGGAGGGTTAGAATTTTGAGCTAATTCATAAGCGTGATTCCACCCTAAAGTGGAACTCCCGCTTTTCGGAACCCTTCCCCCCTCCGGTGTCACATTTGGCACCTTTTAGGGGGGGGGGGTGCAGATACCTGTCTAAGACAGGTATCTGCACCCACTTCCGGCATAAACTCCCACGGGAGTTTACGCAAGTTCCTGTCCCGGCGCGCTGTCTGCCGGGACACACACGTGTCCCGGCAGACAGCGCTGAAGATTCTCATTGCGCCGCGCGACTTGCGCATGCGCAGTAGGGAATCGGGAAGTGAAGCCACTTCCTGATTCCCTCACCGAGAATGGCGCCGGCTACAGCAGAGAGCCGAGCGATCGATCGGCCTCTGCTGCCGACACCGCTGGAACCTGGAACAGGTAAATGTCCATTTTTTTAAAGTATTTGTAGCTGCTGGCTTTTAAAAAAAAAAAAAAATTCAGTACAGTCCCGCTTTAAGCTCTATTTTATGCACATTACTATCTGTGTAGCATGCTAGTGGAATACAAGAGGAAGGGGATGACCTAATCAGTGTACTGCTGCTCTCCATTCACAGGCTGAACTGCATCCTGGACCAGACTATATTATTTAATGTAGTGTAGTCTGTAGAGGTCCTGGACCTGGCTGTGCTGTGCTGTGCTGTGGAACATGGAAGTGTGAATACCAAAACTGGTTATGCAGAATTACAAATCCTTTGTCAGACAAAACAGTTTACATTTGCATTTAAGTTTTGTATTTAGCTGCTTTTCTAAAGCTCAGCAAACACAAATGGTTGGTTTGTTAGACTGACTAACCAATCATATTTCAACTTTTGCTTTTAAGTGATATAAAGTACATATTTCATAGCAATAAACGCAAAGCACAAGTCCATTTGCTATGGCTACAGCTTTATGATTTTGTAGATAAATGTTTTATGAAAAGGATCCTTTGCATCTACTTTGTATCAGACATTTTAGCTATATATGACACTGCAGACAGAAATGTTTTCTATTGCTGTCTCCCTTGTAAGTAATGTAACACAATGTGCTTTGTATCTTTACAGCCCTAAGCAATATCTGTTGCTATACAGAACTGGAATGTCATACCTGGTTAGTTAGCATTTGTAAGAGCAGCAAATGATTTTAAAAACTAAATTATTCTCCATGGTATTTAATAGTAGCATAAAGGCTAACATATCAAAAAACAACAAACTAAAATTCCCAGTTCACTTACCAGCCAGCCTGCAACAAACCAAATTAACCCTGTCTAATATTTTACATTAAAACAAGGCTTGCACACATTTGCACATATAAATGCGTAAGCTGCAGAGGCCACATCACGGCACCCCAGCAATAACCATGGATAGATTAAGGGCAAGTATGCCTGGAGGTATAGGGACGCACTGGACACCCAGCTATAGCACAATGGCAGTGAAGGTATCCAATGCGTTCCCTCACCAATTCCCTAACAGTACAAACAAGTGGCAACCACCCCAACCTATAACTGGCCTTTGTAGCAAGGAGCACATGGAAGGGTGACGCATGTCAAAAAAACAACAAACAAAAATTCCCAGCTCATTTACCAGCCAGCCTGCAACAAAGCAAATTGTCCTTACAATTGTAAAATTGTCCCTACCCTAACAGTTCCCATTAAAACAAGCGGTTTATTTTGCACACATTTGCAAATATATGCGTAAGCTGCAAAGGCCACGTCACGGCACCCCAGTGTACTACAGTCCTAACTCTATACATTTTGAGAGTCTCCAAAGTTGCAGCACATATATAATAATGGATAAATTAAGAGCAGGTATGCCTGGAAGGAGGATATATATATATATAACAACGAATATTAAACCTTATCTAAATCCACAATTAAAAAATGTAACATATCGAAGTGTATTATAGATGTGCTGGCTGCATTGTTTTTTTTTTTATTAAAATGGTTGTTTTTTTTTTATCCTAAAATAAATGTTATACTTACCTGCTCTGTGCAATGTTTTTTCACAGAACAGCGCTGAATCTCCTCTTCTAGAGTCCCCGTCTTTGCTGTCCGCTCCTCCTCTTCTCTGAGTGCCCCTATAGCAAGCCGCTTGCTATCAGGAAACTTTTGCAGGCACGCTCCTGGGCTGGACTGTGTGCGTCCATCTCCATTACCTCCTCACAGAATTGAATTGACATCAGCAGGAGACAATGGCTCCTGCTACTCTCAGCTGGGCCTGTGAGAGAGGGGAGAGGGTAGAAGAGCTGCTGCAGACAGGACATCGCTGGATCAAGAACTCAGGTCAGACTCAGGTAAGTGTTTAAGGAAGGGGTTGGGGGGAGCTGCTATTGAAAGTGTTTTCATCTTAATGCAGAGGATGCATTTGTTTTAAAAAAAAAAAAAAATAACAAACATGTCATACTTACCTCCTCTGGGCAAGGTTTTTGCACAGAGCGGCCCCGATACCCCTCTTCTGGGTGCGGTGCTGCTGGCTCCTCCTCTTCTCGAGTGCGGCCATGGAGAGCCGATTTCCATGGTGTGGGCGCACTCCCGAGTCCTGCTGCTGCATCCATTAACACAGACAGCAGGACTCAGTCCTGCCCCCCGGCTCTCATGTCACTGGATTTGATTGACAGCAGCGGGAGCCAATGGCTCCCGCTGCTATCAATCTAACCAATGAGGACCCAAGACATCGGCTGGAGCTGCTGGGCTTGTTCTCATCTCTGGAAAGATCGGGTTCTGGAAAGTAAAAGGGGGACTCTGGGGGGGGGGGGGGGGGAGCTGCACCACAGACGGTTTTTCACCTTGCATTAAGGTGAAAACTGTGAGGGTTTACAACCCCTTTTAGGCAAAAAAAATTTTGCCTTTATAAATTATTTACGTTTATTTTTTCCTTTAGTTTCACCTGGTGATCCTGCAAATAACACATATTGTGCCCCTATGTATCTACACTCACTTCTAAATGGTATCTGTGGTAGGAGCTATGCTTGTCAAACAGGCTGAAGGCTTTATTCATCTCCATTACATGGTGGATTAATGTGATTTGTAGTTTACAAAAGAGAGATAACATGGTTTATGATGTCTTTTTACTGCACATCTTCTCACATCAAGTGACAAGGACACTGCATTTCTGGCCAGATCAACACTATTTTTTATACTTGCTAGAAATGTTCTTGGCCCAAAAAATGAAAACGAATGCAACTACCACAATTTAGCGCTAGTAACCTGCAACATATTGCCGTTTTGTTTTTGGGTTTAGATACACTTTATTATTTTATAGAACAGTACTCATGGTTACGTCTACTGTTATAATCCTTTGAAAGTTTGTTTAAACCTATGCAGCTGCTCAGCAAAAGTGCATTTTAAATTCCTGCCCATGTTCGGGAATGAAACAGATCACAATAGAGGAATGGTAGTGAAGTGCATTCTGCAGGGTGCCTGTGCCTAGCAGTATGGGTGTGTGTTCCTGAGCTACCAGTTATACCTCTGTTAGGATGCCTATTACCTGCAGATTTCCACGCAAAGGTCTGAATGATGCCAAACACAGCCATAGATAGCTCTAATTGCTGCTGATTCATGCTGATTTGGCGGAAGTTCGAGCCATAGGTGCCCCTGTCAGCACCAATTGTATAATGGACTTTTGTCGCAGGGTAGTGTCTATTGGCCAAACAGAGCCAGCATCCAATCAGTTGCATGCACTATTGGAGTATTCTGACAGCTGCTGGAGCCAGATGTCAGAATGCAATAAATATCAGGGAAGATTTGTCCATCAGTGCTGTTCCGCGTGAATGGAGGAATCTGTTATAGATGTTTTTCATTCAGCCAAAAGAAATCTAAGTGTATGGCCACCAACTAATAAAATGGCTTTTAATTACATCAAAAATGTAACATTTTCTTTGGATAGAATGGCCAATTGAAGGATCCGTGAAGTATAAAAGAAAAAGATAGGTGATAAATTCTGTGTTTTTCTACCCTTTTTTCTTATTCGCCAAAAAAAGGACCTTAATGGTTAAAAGGAGAATCACTCACCCCATTTTAGAATGGAAAACTGCCCAAGTTTTGCATTTAGAAGAGCTGGAGACCTCAAAGGCTTTCTTGGCATCTGCCACAGACAGCAGTTTCTTCTGGTCATTTAGTGTATGTATGATATTAAATTGTATGCAAAGCCAAAACTTTTTCTCTTTGGATAGAACAGAAAATGTTTAAGACCCCATGTGTGCTGTAAGTGTCCTATTGGGGAGATTTCTCTGAAGTTCTTGTCCCAAAGACACAGCAGGAAGTTACGGGAGATCTCTTCAAAGTGAGGGGATATACCCTCTTAGACAGTTATCACCACAACATGTGTGCCCATTTATACATTTCCCCGACCCCATGTTCATGTTGGATTCCTTATCATTATATGCACAGAAGACAATGGTGTGATAAAGGGTTAGACATAAAAGTTCCTATGTTTAACCTTTCACATATGTGGATATGGTACAATAATTTTGCAGTGGCAACCCGTCCATTAGGGGCGCATGGGCGCTGCCCCTCCTATCCATGCCTCCGGCCTCCTGATCTACATGCAGGGCATTCCAATCAGGGGTTTGTTTTTTTTGAAGCACGTGATTAGAGCCAAAGGCTCTAATAGGCTTCAAAAAAGGATGGGCTCAGGGCGCAGAGCACTGCACCCGAAGCCCACCCAGTTGTGTGAAAATAGCAAATGATTATTCACTATTGTACCACTGATTCTCCTCCCAGCCAATCAGGAAGTGGGTCATGAGACCCATCATCTGATTGGAGGAAATGAGATCCGACCGGGTTGGCCGCCAGGAGGAGGAGGGGAGGAGATGCAGGAAAACCGAGAAAGCAGCTGCCCGCAGCCGGGAGAGAAGCCACCGCCGCCCACCAGCCGGAGCACTGCCAGCCAGATGGGGTAAGTGCAGGGCCCTGACTGACTGACCCACTGGTGGGGTGGCGACCATGACCTCCGTGGCCTGGCCGGCTGACTGAGTGGTGGGGGTTGATGTCAGATGGATCGTTTGCCGCCCCCCCTCAAAGAAGAAAAAAACACCAGCTGCCACTGTTAGCTTAGTTTAAAGATGTATTAGGCTAATTTCACATTGGGGCGTTGGGGGCATCAGCGGTAAAGCGATGCTATTTTTAGCGGTGCTTTACCATCATTTTTGCAGCACTTTTCAGCCGCTAGCGGGACACTTTTAACTCCCGCTATTGGCCGAAAAAGGGTTAAATGTGCCCACAAAGCGCCACTGCATCCATGAAGAGAGTGAGGTAAGCGTGGGTAGAATAAATGGAAAGCTGTTTTATTTTAGCAAAAGAAG
This sequence comes from Lithobates sylvaticus, assembly GCA_028564925.1. Lineage (NCBI taxonomy): Eukaryota > Metazoa > Chordata > Amphibia > Anura > Ranidae > Lithobates > Lithobates sylvaticus. The sequence goes on along the minus strand of CM053026.1, from coordinate 254,010,934 downwards.
TACAATAATGCTATATTGGTACATAGGGGAGCAGGAATTTAGAAAGAAAAAAAAGGTGAACTTATCCTTTAAAGTGGTTCTACAGCCAGGGCCGGTGCTACCACTAGGCAAACTAGGCAGCCGCCTAGGGCGCACTGCTGCCTAGGGGCGCTCGGCCACCGGTTTCCCTCCGTGTCTGCATGCTCTGCAGGCTGCAGAATGCAACTAACTAAGTCTGACCGGTAGTGTTATTGGAGGCGCAGCACTGGAGCCAGTGCTAGAGGAAGCAGAGCCGATGCTTTCTGTATAGCGCCGCCTTCTGTCACAGGGACAGTGTAAAGGGGGTGGAGCCAATGGTGGCAAAAAAATTAGGTTTTGCCTAGGGTGTCAAAAACCCTTGCACCACCCCTGTCTACAGCCTTAAAGTTTTTCACCTTACTGCATTCTACCTGAGCCCTATCCAATCCAGCGATGTGCACGAGCACAATGGCTCCAGCCGCTGTCTCTCTCCTCATTAGACAGATTGATAGCAGCAGGAGGCATTGGCTCCAGCTGCTGTCAATCAAATCCTGTGACACCGGAGCGAGGGGGGGGGGGGGCAGAGTCCTGCTGTCTGTGTCAATGGATGCAACAGCAAGGCTCGGGAGCGTTACGCGTGCCTCCAGGAAAAGTGGCTTTCCGTGGGGGCACCCGATGAAGAGGAGGAGCTTGGAGCGCCAGCGGGGGACCCCAGAAGAAGAGGATCGGGGCTGCTCTGTGCAAAACTATTGCACAGAGCAGGTAAGCATAGACATGTTTGTTTAAAAAAAAAAAATGAAAATAAACCTAACGGTTTACAACCACTTTAATAGCCAGAAAGAACTTCCATAGCCCTTTGTCTTCCAACCATATATATAGCAGCCCAAAGACTAGTCAAAACCGGTTTGAGCCACATCACAGAATTGAGAGATCAGATGTTCCCAACTTTCCACAGAAACATTTAATCACACGTCTCATTATACATTAAACATGTTGCATATAGATAGAAGTGATTACTTATACACTAACATAATTGATAACATTAAACAGTTACTAAGTTTCTTCTAAATCAATAACTAAACATTCACTGCAAATGGTCATCAGAGGGGGTGAATCTCTCTAACACAGACAGCAATAAAAACCTGTCTGGGGTTCTAACCCTTCTAAAATGTATTACAAACGAATATAAATGGCTTTGCATACACTTTTAATTGCATCGGAAATGTTATATTTTCTTTGGAAAGAATGGCCAATTGATGGATCTGTCAAGTATAAAAGAAGGTGATAGGCGATTAATTCTGTTTTTATATCTCTTTTTCTTATTCACCAAAAAAAAAAAAAAAGGACCTTAATGGTTAAAAGAAGGATCACTCACCCCTTTTAGAGTGGGACACTGTCCAGGTTTTGCGTTTAGAAGAGCTGGAGACCTCAAAGGCTTTCTTGGCATCTGCCACAGACAGCAGTTTCTCCTGGTCCTCTGGCTCTAGTTTGGTGTTCTCCTGGATTCTGGGTGCCACTGAGAAGACCCCTTTATTGCTCTGTATGGAGTGGTCGGGAGGAGGAGGTCCTGTGTCCCACAATGTAGCCTCCTCTCCAACATTCTCCACTCCAGCATCCTCATGGCTATATATAGGCGGCTCATCTGCGATGTCACTGCTGCTAGAGCTTAGACTGTCCCTAAACAAGGGATCCAGCTGGTATATACGTTTTGGAGGGGCTCTGCTCCCGGAAGCACCCCCCTTTTCTTGCTCATAGGTATGAAGGCTGGTCTTGGTAGAGTCCAGGTGACTTTGACAGCTGCCAGGTGTCAGCCTAATTCTAGTGCACCCCATAGCATGCCGATGATGATCAGTGCTTAGAAATTCGTCCTCGTTGGTCATCAAGTGGTCAGTACTGAGAGATTTCTCCAGACCACCTTGTAGGGACAACCTGCTGACCTGTCTATGTCCTTCACTGCTCTCTGAAGCTGATCGGGTCAACCTTCTGATGCTGCCCTGTAGATAGGAGATGAGGTTGTCACTCTCTGCTCTTCTGTATAGCTTCACCTTCCTCATCCTGTGTTCTCCTGATCCCTGATCTCTCTCTATATCCCTCTGGAGTTTAGAAGCCTTGTCACTAGTTGTCTCCTCCGAGGACCTGGAGAGATCATGTCCTTCACTCCACCTTCTAGACTCACCTTCTTCCATCTTGCACACAATGACATTCAGGTTCCTGCCATGATTGCTGGCTGTCACTTTCTTGCTCCGCTTCATATCCATCATCTCACTTCCATGTTTAGCTACCAGCTCTACAGGGAAGCCCCCGCTGTCTAGCAGATCCCAGCTGACACTCCTTTCTTCTACTTTCCATTTTCTTCTCTGAATGAACTCCTTGCTGGACATATCCACAGCTCGGTCCCCTGTGGCAGCTGTGGCATGCACCCCCTCGCCCCAAGAGCTTACACCTGCTCCTAAAGTTTTGTGATGGCCAAAAAGCGTGCTTTCATCTGATGTCCGACCGCAGAGAAGACCTGGGTGTCCTAGGCTGGCATAGTCCGAAGTGCCCACCCTTGCTTCTCCTGCCTTGTCATCCAGTATTTGCATGCTGACCTGTGAGCGATTGTGATCGGAGGACGGATGAATCGGATCCATGCCGTATATACAGGACGTCTGATCTATCGCCTTTCCACCTGCACCCTACACCAGTGTTCCGATCTCCTCTAATTACAAGGAGCTTCTATCTCTTCTTTTCCATTAAGATGTCACATCCCCTCCGCTCCTACTTATTTATTCATGCCAAGGAGAAGCTGATCCTTCCAAAGCAGCACCGTCCAGTTGATCTGTCATCTTCAAACGGGTTTTAATGTTCCTGCCATGGTGCCCCTCTTTGTTTACACCGATGCCAAACTTTGTCTAAACTTCTCCAAGGAATTTTAGGAAGGGAAATGAAAAGGAAGGTGATGTCAGTATACAGCTTTAAGAATGTGATGAGAAGAAGCGGTGCCATCCAATATGGGGACATGAATCTGTAATGAAGATCTTCAGGTTTCCTGCGACTTTGGTTGAGTTCTAGCAACCGCCTGACTTCTAGATGAATGTCAAACATCGCTGAGCACAAAACGATTCTACAGCCAGAAAAATATTCTTAGGCTAAACAAAAGGAAGGGACAGCCTAGGAGGGCTGCATAATCCACCTTCTTGTTTTTTTTTTTTTTTTCTTTTTGCACAATGGATTTGCAAAATAGGTCTTGGTAAATCAGCAGGGGCGTTGCTAGGTCCACAAAGATAGAGCCCATAGCAGCGAAGTAAAGAAAGTCATACGCTTGAGCAAGAAAATACGTATATATATATATATATATTTATTATCATTACATCAGGGTCCCCAGACAGCCACCCCATTACATCAGGGTCCCCGGAGAGACGCTGCCTGCACCCCGCCGCCCGCAAGGACCATGCTGGAGTACACCACAGCCCTCCACATAGATCGGGGGGAGGGTGGGGGTTGTTTGTTTGCCGCCCCCGCAAAAGAAAAACCCACCAGCCGCCACTGGTCCCCAGAGAGCCCCCACTTACATCAGGGTCCCCAGAGAGCCCCCCACTTACATCAGGGTCCCCAGAGAGCCCCCCCTTACATCAGGTTTCCCAAAGAGCCTCCCCCTTACATCAGGGTCCCCAGAGAGTCTCCCCTTACATCAGGGTTCCCAGAGAACCCCTCCTTACATCAGGGTCCCCAGAGAGGCTCCCCCTTGCATTAGGGGCCCCAGAGAGCATCCCCCTTACACCAGGGTCCCCAGAGAGCCTCCCTTTACATCATGGTCACCAGAGAGCCTCCCCCTTGCATCAGGGGCCCCAGAGAGCCTCCCCTTACATCAGGGTCCACAGAAAGCCTCCCCCTTACATCAGGGTCCCCAGAGAGCCTCCCCCTTACATCAGGGTCCTCAGAGAGCCACCCCCTTACATACGGGTCCCCAGAAAGCCTTCCCCTTACATCAGGGTCCCCAGAGACCCCCCCCCCTTACATCAGGGTGCCCAGAGAGCCTCCCCCTTACATCAGGGTGCCCAGAGCCTCCCCCTTACATGAGGGTCCCCAGAAAACCCCTCCTTACATCAGGATCCCAAGAGAGCCTCCCCTTACATCATGGTCACCAGAGAGCCTCCCCCTTACATTAGGGTCCCCAGAAAGCCTCCGCCTCACATCATGGTAACCAGAGAGCCTCCCCCTTACATCAGGGTCCCCAGAAAGCCTCCGCCTCACATCATGGTCACCAGAGAGCCTCCCCCTTACATCAGGGTCCCCAGAAAGCCTCCCCCTTACATCAGGGTCCCCAGAGAGCCTCCCCCTTACATCAGGGTCCTCAGAGAGCCCCCCTTACATCAGGGTCCCCAGAGAGCCCTTCACATTGCATCAGAGTCCCCAGAGAGCCCCCCCCCACTTACATAAAGGTCCCCAGAGAGCCCCCCACTTACATCAGGGTCCCCAAAGATCATATCCCTTACATCAGGGTCCCCAGAGAGCCCCTCCTTACATCAGAGTCCCCGGAGAGCCTCTCCCTTGCATCAGGGTCCCCAGAGAGCCCCCACACTTAGTTTTAAGAGTAGTTAGGTTTAATCCTGGAATTCCACTTTAAAGCCAAACTCTGAAAAATCTTCATTGGAGTGCATCTGTGCATGCGCTGCAAGGGTTAACTGCTCATTTATTCTAGGGGAGATTAAAAGCACCTTTACCTACGCAATCAACTGCTCCCCCACGTTATGGCAGTGGACTGTCCCCTCTGTGTCGTCTTGTCCAGTGCCCTGTATTTGTCTTACAGACTTTAGGATCTGTAGCGCCACCCCCTAGAGGGCCACTGGATTTTGGGTTCTCCTATTCCTGCAAAGCCAATCAACACGCATTTTCCACCTTTCATTCAGAGACAGTAAACAGCCCATGTGCTTGTTTTTGTTGTTTTATTGGGGGGAAAAAAACTTGGCTGGAGAATAAGGCTGGATTCACACCTATGCAGTGTTAGTGCTTTTTTGCATTTTGCAGATTTGCACTACAGAATGTGTTCCATAGGAAACCATGTTAAATGGACTGTAGTGCAAACCTGCAAAAAGCACTAAAAATGCATAGGTGTGAATCCAGCCTTTGGAATATAAACTTCACTCAAAAGAATGACTTGAGCCCCTTTCAGGATGCCGGACGCATGGATTCCTATAGCGGTGGTGGGAGGGGGTGGTACTTTTTGAAGCACCTGATTAGAGCCAGACGCTCTAATAGGCTTTAAAATAGGGTGGGCTCGGGGTGCAGAGAGTGTGCCCTGAACCCACCCAATTGTGTGACGATAGCTAATTAATTTTTGCTATTACCACACTAACCTTCCTCCCCGCCAATCAGGAGGCAGGGCATCAGACCTGCTTCCTGATTGGCCAAAGTGCCGGGCAACCCTATTGGATGCCTGGTGCTTAGGAAGAGGAGTGGAGAAGATACGCGCTGGAGCAGAGGTCGCCGCAGCGCTGAGAGGAGCTGCTGCAGGGCTGCGGTAAGTCCCCTCGGTGCGTGGGGGGATGTGCTGCTAGAGCCACGATCTGCTCAGTGGCTGCATATGATGGGCACACGTGGCTGCGTATGATGGGCACACGTGGCTGCGTATGATGAGCACACGTGGCTGCGTATGATGGGCACACGTGGCTGCGTATGATGAGCACACGTGGCTGCGTATGATGAGCACACGTGGCTGCGTATGATGAGCACACGTGGCTGCGTATGATGAGCACAAGTGGCTGCGTTTGATGAGCACAAGTGGCTGCGTTTGATGGGCACAAGTGGCTGCGTTTGATGGGCCCATTGGCTGCGTTTGATGGGCACAGTGAGGCTGCAATTGATGGGAGGGTTTCAGTATTTTTCAGTTTGTTTGCGCCCCCCAAAAACTTTGAGCACCAGCTGGCACTGGACTTGACGAATACTTGCTTCACTCTGGACACTGAAAAAATAGCAAATTCTTGACTGTAGTCCCTCCGGAACACCAACAGTGTCACTTGCTTTGGCAAAGAATTCCCCTCATAGGAGCTCTGTATCCCCTTAGTGGAATTTAGCAAAGTCCCACATTGCAGGAGATCTATGTCCCCTCTCTTAAAGTCACCAGTGCACCTGGCTGCTTGATAGAGCAACCCTGATCAAAGGATTGGGTTAGGCTTGTTGGCACTGTCCCAGAAAAGCTTGCTGGATATTGGATATTGCATCTGGCAGCGTTCTCCTCCACTGGGGGGTTTAAGTACTCACACTGTCCCTGGTAATGAGAAGACTGCTGTTCAGGCCCCCTGCTGTCCAGGTCCTCCCATGCTGTCCAGGTCCCCCCATGCTGGCCAAGGTGTCCCCCAGAAGATACTGTAGGATAGTGGAGGTCCCCTTGTCCTATCTTCCTCAGCCTGGAGACAGAGCCCCCCCCCCCCCCCTCAGCCCTAGAGCCCCCTCCCAGGCTACACGACACACCAGCTGCCACTGGTCCCCAGAGAGCCCCCACCACTTACATCAGGGTGCCCAGAGAGTCCCGCCACTTACATCAGAATCCCCAGAATCCCCCCACTTACATCAGGGTCCCCAGAGAGCCCCCACACTTAGTTTTAAGAGTAGTTAGGTTTAAGCCTAGAATTCTACTTTAAAGCCAACTCTGAAAATTCTCCCTTGGAGTGGATCTGTGCATGCCCTGCAAAGGTTAACTGCTCTTTATTCTAGGGGAGATTAAAAGAACCTTTACTTACGCGATCCACTGCTTCCCCACGTTATGGCAGTGGACTGTCACCTCTGTGTCCTCACATCCAGTGCCCTGTATTTTAGGATCTGTCATGCCACCCCCTAAAGGGCTGCTGGATTTTGGATCCCCCCCTATTCCTGCACAGCCAATCAACACACATTTTCCACCTTTCATTCAGAGACAGTAAACAGTCCATGGGCTTGTTTTATTGGGAAGAAAAAAAAAAACTTGAATAGGGAATATAGGATGCCAAACTTGACTCAAAAGAATGACTTGAGAAATAATTCCTTCACACTGGACACTGAAAAAATAGAAAGTTCTGGACTGTAGTCCCTCCAGAATACCAACAGTGTCACTTGCTTTGGCAAAGAAGAATTCTCCTTATAGGAGCTCTGTGTCCCCCTTAGAGGAATTTAGCAAAGTCCCAAATTGCAGGAGCTTTAAGTCCCCTCTCTTAAAGATACCAGTGCACCTGGCTGCTTGATAGAGCATCCCAGACCAAGGGATTGGGTTTAGCTTGGTGGCACGGTTCCAGAAAAGCTTGCTGGATATTGGATATTGCATCTGGCAGCGTTCGCCCCTGCTGGGGGGTTTAGGTACTCACACTGTCCCTGGTAATCCTGCTGCTTTTTAGAAGACTGCTGTTCAGGCCTCCTGCTGTCCAGGTCCTACCATGGTGGCCAGGGTGTCCCCTAGAAGATACTGTAGGGTAGTGGAGGTCCCCCTGTCCTATCTTCCTCAGCCTGGAGACAGGGCCTCCTCCCAGGCTACACAACACAGCCTCAGCCCTCCATCTTCCACCCAACTTCCCTGCTGACAGAGGGCCACAATATTTATGGGCTGACCCAGCGCTCCTGCCTGAGGGTTGGTCAGATTCCAAAAAACATGCAGATGATGTCCTCTTGGCCTCCACCCACTAGATTCTAGAAATTACCAGCAGCTTCTAGAACCAGTGGGGAGGTACCAGAGGCCTGGTAAAATGATATATATTTTCAGTGTTCTAATATGTAGACCCCAATTTGTATTTCAGTAGGTCATACATATAAAACAACAAAAGGGCTGGGTTCACACTATGGCCGCATACGGCACACAGCAGGGGTACCTGTTCACTGTTTCAGGTCCAAGTTCAACCCAAATTTTTGGCTGAATTCGGTCCTGAAACAGACCAAAAGAGGCACAGGGCTCCTGTGCAAATTCGTAGTGGACATATGTGAACCGGCTCCATAGAGAGCCGGTCAAAATCTCCTGCTATTGCGAATTGGAAGCAGTGAATCCGCATCCAATTTTGCAATAGTGTGAACCCAGCCTACTTGTGTCTCAGCACACAAAAAACAATCAAACATAAAATGCAGTGGTGATAGCTTTGAAAAGTCCAACTCTACAATGACCTTGAAAATTTAGTGGATAGCCCTCCACTCAAATAATAAACTACAATTCATGCCAAAATAACATAAAAAGTGATTGCGATGTGCTCCACCATCCACCTCTGAGTGAATTGGCCACTCATCTTATGAGAAGACCCTTAGGGTCTGATAGATCGATAGATAGGCAGGCTAGATAGATAGATCGATAGATAGATAGATCGATAGATAGCTAGGCAGGCTAGATAGATAGATCGATAGATAGGCAGGCTAGATAGATAGATCGATAGATAGGCAGGCTAGATAGATAGATCGATAGGCAGGCTAGATAGATAGATAGATAGATAGATAGATAGATAGATAGGCAAGCTAGATATTCAGTTGTCAGGAACACCACTTCATGTAGGCTGGAGCGTAAATATACCACGCGTGGAAATCACTTCTTGCTAATGTTTAGTATATATAAAAAAAATGTACATTGCGCAAAAACTTTGAAAACCACAGTTTGTTTTTTAAAACCGCTTGCCGACCGCCGCATGTAGATTTACGTTGCCAGAATGCCACGCCTGGGCAAATGGGCGTACCTGTACGTCCCTTTGAATTTGCCGCCATGCCATTGCGTGCGCGCCGCCGCAAGCTCCGTGAGTAGGATCGTGGGTCCCACGGACTCGATGTCCGCGATCGTCTCATGGAGAGGAAGAACGGGGAAATGCTGATGTAAACAAGCATCTCCCCGTTCTGCCTAGTGACACTGTCACTGATCCCCCGCTCCCTGTAATCGGGAGCAGTGATCAGTGTTTTGTCACACACAGCCCCTCCCCCCATAGTTAGAATCACTCCCTAGGACACATTTAAGCCCTACAGCACCACCTAGTGGTTAACCCCATTCACTGCCAGTCACATTTACACAGTAATCAATGCATTTTTAAATCGTACTGATCGCTGTATAAATGTGAATGATCCCAAAAATGTGTCAAAATTGTCCTATGTGTCCGCCATGTCGCAATCACGTTAAAAAAAATCGCTGATTGCTGCCATTACTAGTAAAAAAAATATTATTACCGTATTTTCCGGTGTATAAGATGACCTTTTACAGTAAAAAAAAAAAAAAAAAAAAAAAGGGCAAAAAGCGTCTTATACGCCGGGTATAAAGCTGGGGTTACCATATGCCAGCCGCCCGCTGGGTGTTAAGCCCTCCGGAGTGTGCGGTAATACTGTATACATACATACATCGCTGAGCCGATCCCGGCGAGCGATGTATTCCATTAATGAATACAGCGCCTCTGCCAACCTCTGCCAATCCGAGCAGGCTACATACAGTAGCCTGCTCGGATTGGCTGTGAGAGTCAGAGGCACGGCCTGATGATGTTAAAGCCTCTGCCAATCCGAGCAGGCATTGTATTCAATAATAGAATGCATAGCTCGCCGTGATTGGCTCAGGGCGGTATACTGTATGTAGACTGTGTTACCCGGCGCCAACTTCGTTTCTGAACATACGGTATTACCGCACAAGGGGGTCGTCTTATACAGTGAGTACAGCACAAAACCAAAGTTTTAAATCGAAAAGTAGGGGGTTATCTTATATGCCGGGTCGCCTTATACACCGGCAAATACAAATGCCATAAAACTAAATGCTATAAAAATGCCATAAAACTATCCCACTATAAGTTTTGCGCAAACCAATCAATAAATGCTTATTGTGATTTTTTTTTACCAAAAACATGTAGAAGAATACGTATCGGCCTAAACTGAGAGGATATTTATTATAGCAAAAGGTTAAAAATAATGTGCTTCAAAATTTACACTCTTTTTTTTTTTTTTTTTATAGCGCAAAAAATAAAAACCACAGAGGTTATCAAATACCACCAAAAGAAATCTCTATTTGTGGGAAAAAAAAGGACATCAGTTTTGTTTGGGAGCCACGTCGCACAACTGCGCAATTGTCAGTTAAAGCGACGCAGTGCCGAATCGCAAAAAGTGCTCCGGCCTTTGGCCAGCCAAATGGTCCGGGGCTGAAGTGGTTAAACATAAATAAATTGTGCACTTACATTTTTTTCACATCTTGTATATTTGCAACTACAATCTCCACAATAGGAGCTCCTTGCCTTCTCACCACTGATTCCAAGTGTACGAGACACTAGAAGTGACAGCACCGTGACAGGTGACGTGTTTGGTGGAGTCGGTGACGTAACCTCCGCTAACCAAGCTAAACAGGCTTGGAATTGGCGAAAACCTACTAAAGCCACCTAAAAGTTTGAATAAATCTACAGCCAACATACCCACTAAGATAGTGTGTACTGTACAGTTCTCCCATACTAGAATAAAAGTCTGCTTTTAACTGCACCAGTGCCCAGACTACTGACAATAAATAATTGACATAATCTTAAACAGTAAATAGCTTTAAATCAAGCCATGTCTAACCTCTCTAGCTGCATGCAATGTAAATTATTTAATTCCTAAAGATCACAACAAAGACTCCAAAGTCAGGTTTCAGCAATTTCAACCACCTGCTGAGTGTACATTAGAAGGTTTGGAACACTCTGTGCATTACATACTCCTGAACCCACCTTGTGTTTGTTATGTACTCCTAAAACCGGCACTAGTTCTTTGCACTCTTTGCAATACGCATTGCTGACCCCTGCACTCTTTGTATTAGATATTGCTGACCTCTGCACTCATTATACACCCTTGACCCCAAGCACTCTGTGTATTAAAAACTCCTGCACTACTATACACTATATTGTACATTACATATTGCTGACCTCTGTACTCTGCATTACATACCCCTAACCCCAGCACTCTGTGTCTTACAAACTCCTGCACTACTATAAACTATAATGTACATTACTTATTTCTGACTAAAGTGTTCATTGTCCCACCAGTTGCTGGCCTATTTTATAGTAGTTCATCTCTAACCTCCTGCCGACCACTCATAGTAAATATACTGCGAGTGGGTGACAGGTGCGGGCTTGGCAACATACATGTACCTTGCTGGCTTGCTTAAGGGTTTGCTTACAAACGGTGCTATGACTGTACACAACAAGAGTTTGGCCGCAGATTTCAGGTGAAACCTGCTGATTGTCCAATCACACACAGAGTTCTGTGTTTACAAACCACACAGAACTCTGTGTACAGTGAACAGCAATCTGACTGTTTCTTCTCCTTGAAAAGCAGGGAGAAAAAAAGTCAGATCAGAAAGTAAAAGCAGGACACATTACACTTGTTAGGCACACAGTTATACCTAGAAAAGGTCACTTACAGCCATAGATCAACAAGCACCTTCATCCCAAATAATAATATTTTTTGAAAAAATTTAAAGAGGAGATTTTTATGGTGCCAAAAAGACAAGAATTTTTTTTTTTATATAGTAAAACATTACATTTTATTTAAATTTAACAAGTTAAAAGAACACTAGGTCAGTATAGTTACTGGCCTTAATTCATAAAAGAATTTGATACATATAACACATACAGTATATACATTTTTCTTATGCCTATCAATCACAATGCTTGTTGCTTGACATGTTTTGCTTGTCTGCTTCTTCAGGAGCTGTAAGGCATGTGCAACAAGCCACGCTTGTTTGTTTGGAGCCTGTTGATGTGGTTATGGGTACACAGTGGCGTATTTGATCCACACGGGGAAAGGATTTTGGCTGACCCTATCCAGTGGTGCCTTTTTATCTTCTGCAACTAATTGTGGATTATCTTTGGAGGGCTGGACTTAAATGCCCCCCTTTTTTCTGCCTGGCTTTTTTTCCTTGGGAAGGTTTTCCTTTATTTATCCAAGCTGCACTGCCTCTGTTTGCTTTCCCTGCGCTCCAATGTTGCCGCATCTGCTGACACTCCTCCTTATGTCTATTGTAGGATCCCTAACAACGTTCAATTGATCCATTACAAACTTTCGTATATATATATTACACATGCTTTACAGCTCCTGAAGAAGCAGACAAGCGAAACAGGTCAAGCAACAAGCATTGTGATTGATACAGTATAAAAATCTCTCTTATGCATATGTGGTATATGTATCAAATTATTTTATGTATTAAGGCCAGTAACAATACTGACCTAGTGTTCTTTTAACTTGTTGGATTTAAATAAAATTGAATGTTTTACTATCTAAAACAATTTTTTTTCTTGTGTTTTTGGCACTATAAAAATCCCCTTTTCATTTAAAAAAAAAAAAGTTTTTGTTAGGCACACAGTTAACCCCTTCCCAGCCAGTGTAGTGTACTATCACTGTATTAGTGTCACTAGCATCATCAGTGTCCGTTAGTGGCTCTTTCAGTCAGTGTCTGTTAGTGCCAATTGCCCACCACCCTATCACAATCGCACTATAAGTCGTTGATCACTGCCATTACAGTATAGTGTCTGAAGATGCATGAATTCCAGTATATATACCATAGTTTGTAGATGCTATAACTTTCACACAAACCAATTTTGCCCTAAATTTATGAAGAAATTTGATTTATTTGACATGTTTTATAACAGAAAGCAGAAATTATTATATTTTTTTTTTCCAAAATGTTTAGTATTTTTTCTTAAAAAACACAGGGGTGATCATACCATCAAAAGAAAGCACAGTGTTGCATGACCACGCAATTACCAGTTAAAGTAGCGCAGTGCTGAATGGCAAAAAAAAAAAAATTCTGGTCACGAAGGGGGTAAAACCTCCCAGAGGTCCAGTGGTTAAGTTAAGCTCAGACAAAGCGTTATCTCGCTGACTATTTTTAGTGTCGACAAAATCATATGTAATGGAAGGGTTTAATTGAAATTTTTTTTTTTTTTTAAGTATTATGCTGAGGTTTATACCAGTTTTTCAGACTCTTCATTGTGGCACAGCAATCAAAAGGAGACTTGGGTTTTAAAGTAACCATGTCCTTATAAGTGGTTATACCAGTTTGGCCAGACCCACTGTGGCGCTTCTTTGGTGCCCAAATTTCTTTTACAATCCTAGCAAAGCCCTTGCTTGGGAAACATAAAGCAATGAATTGACTGGGGTGGTTGCTATTTTTGTTTTGCTTGTAGGAACTAATTTGTCTTCTCTAAAAAGGACAGACAGTACAGTACCAGAAGAGACCATAAAATTACAACACAGTTATCTAGAAGCCAAATTTTATAATTGCCATGAAAATAGCAATTTTAGATATTTAAAAAAGACGACTTCTTATATCTAGTGTCTGTAGATGCAGTTGCTTTGCAGTATGACATTCTTCATTACAGCCTCACTTGGCTCAGATAAATATTGACTTTGAAGCTCTGCAAAGTAGCTTTCACTGTTCCACCATCCCTCTTATTAAAAAATGGAATGTGTTAACGGTAAGATTCAGGGCATAAAACCATTTCCTTAAATGGCCAGCTAATTCTGGCTGTCATTGCTTGTGCTCAGTGGACTGAAAACTCTACAAAGCACACCCTGCCCAACAGGCCTCAAAGTTCTCAGGCCACAGAATTATGGAAAATGAAAGCTGTACTTTATAGATTGAATCTTTGGATTGCTATGCGGCTGTAGACATCATAGTCGCACTTCTTTTGGAACACTGTTAAAGGTGAACTCTAGAAAACCTAAAGTCCTCCACTGCAGAGGGTTTGCACCTGTACTACAAGGGTTAACTGCTCGTTCCTGTCTACGGGATTTGGAAAAGCACTTTCATTCACCCGATCCCTCTGCTAGACCAGTCCTTGCTGCCTCTTCTTCATCATGCTCCAGCGGTCTAAGGTCCCCTGATGTCATCAATATCAATGCAGGGTCCTTAGTCCTGCAATGAATGTGAAGGCACTAAGGGACAGTCAAGAAAAATTGTAGCAGCACTAAAAAATATTTTTTTGAATACCACAGGTGTCAGTGATAGCCATATAATTTAAAGAGTGTAATACCACAGGTAATAGTGATGCAATTATCAAACTGATATTAAAAAAAAATTGATAAATAAATCAAAAAAGTGAAAATTGATGAAAAAAAATATTATTAAACAAAATCATATGAGTGAAAAAAAATTATATATATATATATATATATATATATATATATATATATATATACACACACATACATACACACATACACACATACATATATACATACACATACACACACACACACACACAAAAGTCCCTGATTGTGGAACAAATCTAAATAAGTGGTTCATTCCGTGACCACCAAAGTTCATAAATCAAATATTCACAAGAGAGGTGACAGGGTGTTTGAGCAAAACAAAAGCTGTCCCCAGTCACGCGGCCCCTCCTCTAAGGTTCCCTCTGCTCTGGGGCTGATCTGGAACCAGGTATTATAGCCGAGCATTGCACCCAAGAACTAGATGGCACTAGCTTAGGTGCAAACTGGAACTGACCTTACTGTAAATTCACACAAAATATATACAATACAAGATAAGGCTGTGCCTTCCTTACATACTGTGAACGAGAATCTGCTCTGAAAGCTCAAAGTGCTCTGCATGAACAGAAGACTCTTCCTGGGCTGCAGATTTCATTTTTTCCTTAGCAAATTGGGCTCCTGAAACAGGTTACCTTTGATCGCCCCTGGAGTGTTTATTGCTCAAGAGAGCCTATTGAATTATTTCCCTAATCGGTGGAGTGTGGTCCCCTGGTGATATTTGCCCTGGTTTGAGAAAAGAGTCCAGGATTGGAGGCACCTGCTATACTTTTCCACTAAAGGCCCTGACCAGGTTTAGGTCACAAGCTTTATTTGCTTGCTAGTTGGTAAGCATTCATTTCATATGGTGGTCACATATGGTGGTGGATCAGTCACGGATTATTACTTCGTTTTGCTCAAACACCTTGTCACCTCTCTTGTGAATATTTGATTTATGAACTTTGATGGTGGTCACGGAATGAACCACTTATTTAGATTTGTTCCACAATTAAGGACTTTTGTATTTGTATTTATATATATATATAATAAATATGTAAGTTTTTTTTCACTCATATGATTTGTTTAATAATATTTTTTTTCATAAATTTTTATTAGTTTTCCACTTTTTTGATTTATCAATTTGATTATTGCATCACTATTACACTGTTTAAATTATATGGTTATCACTGACACCTGTGGTATTCAAAAAATTTTTTATAGCGCTGCTACAATTTTTCTTTATTTGTCCTTGTGTGTATCTTACTTCTAGCAGCTGCTTTTGTTTCTGTTTTTTCTTTTATTATAGAGCAGTATTTATCTTTTTCTTTACTAAGGGACTGTCCACTGCCAAAAGGGATTGCAGGATCAGGTAAGTAAAATTGATTGTAAGCTGGCCTTAGATGGTTTGAAAACTCGACCGGTTCAGCAGGAACCAGCAGAGATTTTAAACACGTATGGGCAGGCTGAATGTACCCAAGTCAATCCATCGATCAAATTGGGTACAACCAGCATGCCCCATTTTTACATGAGATTATTGCCAGCAGCTATAGCCACTAGCAATAATTACTGTGCATTCCTGTCCGGGATCCACTCCCTGCCCCCCCCCCCCTCTGCCTGGAGAACACAATAGCTCCTGACTGTGTTGATGGGGGAAATCAAGGGATTTTCTTTGGGTTTTAGGGTTGCAGGGAAGAAAATCGCATCATCTGTGGCCGGCTTTACTGTCCCCTTGACTAAATGAGCATTCAACCTTTGCAGAGCAGGCACAGCCCTACTGCAAGGGTGAATTTTTAGGTTTCCAGGAGTTGGGCTTTAATGTAACTTGGAGACCTGCATATAGAATAAAATACATATCAGCTATTGCCCTGATATTTCCAGATACTACCCGACAGTCTTTATTTTACATGAACATTCCAAGCAGTCCCAGTGGGAGTCCCTTCCTTCAAAGGGTTTGTTTTTGTTTTTTTATACAGACATTGTTTCCATCAGTACCACATACTATACAGCTACCCAAACCTCAAAAGTGTGACCACATTTTTAAACCCTCTTACTGTTTATCCATGTGGCCTGACTTGGGACTGAATGTAAAGTGCTATTTAAATGACTTTTACAGTACCATAATTCAAAGTGTAGCAGGCTCAGAGTTAATAAACAAGGAGGGAATGATTTACCAGCAAGTTACATTTTTCATTAAAAAGGCAGTAAATGATTTATTGTCACTAGATAAACACAAAACACATAATGCAAGCCACACCTTACTGATAGAAACTTAATTAAACAGAGCATTGGGGCCTTGATAGAAGAGTAAAAAGTTTATTAGCACATTTTTTATCTACTGGAAAATAAAATAACCAATCGATGCAACAAGCGACCGATTGACGCCTGATTCTTTGCAACAGTTAAAAAAAAAAAAAAAAAAAGTAAACCCAAGAACAAACATAATTTATTGCAGCCTACCAATTATTAGATGTGATTTCAAGCTAAAAACATTTCAAATGTACATAATATACCTGTTGGCCTTGCCAGAAATACAGTATCCTTCTCCAATCCTTTGAGCTGAAGAGAACGCAAAAACAAGGTTATCTTTCTGTTGCAAGATTATGTATTTTAGTAATCATCTTATAACTGAGATGAACAAAAATGAAAATGTGTTTAAA
Organism: Lithobates sylvaticus; assembly: GCA_028564925.1. Classification (NCBI taxonomy): domain Eukaryota; kingdom Metazoa; phylum Chordata; class Amphibia; order Anura; family Ranidae; genus Lithobates; species Lithobates sylvaticus. The sequence continues at coordinate 253,994,342 of CM053026.1, read as the reverse complement.
GTCCAGCCTGAGTAGCTACCATGAGTTCCTCCCATAGATACAGTGGAATAGGGAGCTGTTCCTGTCCCCACACCAAGGGAAAGAAAGTGTTAGGCCCCTTTTACACTAGTGGACCGATCTTCTGCCACACCAAGGCAGATCTGATCGGACCCTCCAGTCTCCTCTATGGAGCGCCGGGTGTAAAAAGGACACATCTGTTTGTACACGCCAACGTCCAATCCTATTTGCTAAAAACAGACAATTGGGCATACGATCTCCATCTGTCTGGCAGATCAGATGGCAGTTAGGTGTAAATGGACAGGTGATCTGTGTACATCCGACCACCCATAGAGGAGAGCGGGCTGTGTCTGCCTCCACGCTGCATAAGTGGAGCGCACACAGACCAGCTATCCACCTGCTCAGCAGACAGACTCCCTGACGGAGCTCGCCCCACATGTTAGGGGCCTTATTTGCAAGATTACCAGCTAAAAATAAAAGGAAAAAAAAAACACAGTCACCAAACCTAAGGACTGGTAAGCTGAAATAAGTTTTTGGGTTTAGATATCCTTTTAATAAGCCTACCAAGCTACAGATGTGAGTTAAAGATACCTTCAACCTAAATAGCAAGGTCTGGTCTACTCAGTTAGCCCCAAGATCAATTCACTGCACAAAATGTATAAAAAGAAACATAAAAACAGCAAGGGGGTGTCTGATCGAATATACTCACCTTACCCGCACAGTGCCTAGAAAAAGGACTGTCAGCTAGCCCAAATTTCGCAGGAAAACACTGCTGCACTTAAGTTGTAACTGAATTATAATTTCATCCCAAAGGATTTTGAGGTACTCGCCACTCCCTGGTATCTCGTTTGTCAGATGGCGATGTCACCCCCTGCAGTAGGAAGCCGAGGGCAAGGCAAGTATGTAGTAAACTTTCTACCCCATTCTTTGTGCAATAGATTAAGATGTAGATCAATGGAGGGGTGTAGTTGATTGCATAGAGTGGGATGTCCCCTTTATTCTTGACTGCTTCTAACCATTACTTTATTATTTTATTAACTAGCACAAACAAATGGCTGCAAATATCTGAACTAGCACATTGGATTAAACCATCTAAATCTTCTATATTTTCCACATATACCTAGCTAAAAAAGAATTTAAAATAGGAGGTACTAAAGGCTGTCAGGTCATGATGGAACTTGCATGTGTCCAATTACGGAAAATATTAGTCCCCCGTGTTTAACTTTCAATAAGCATTTCCAAAATGTTCAATTTACTATACAGTTATATATTAAAATGTGTACGTTAGAAGGGAACTCAGAAGCCAAATGTCATGTTTCTTAAGTCTTTTAATTGCTGGCAAAATAATTCAACAAATTGTATATAACTGCTCTTACATCACAAAAATATTTAAAGTCTTTTTGACGTAAATATTGCACACATACACAATACAAGGCATTAGGTGCACTATGCTTCTGCTAAACATGGACGCATGATCCTCTTTGTAGGTCTATATAAATACAGCAGTTTGGTAAAAATAAAATAAAAATAATATATAGATTTAGATGCACTTTGTTGCAATCACTGAGGATTGGCGGCAGGAAGAGAGTCTTTAACAAGCACAGTAATGTTCGTGCTGGAGGAGTCCTGCTGTGCTGTCTCCGGTGGGCTGGCCCTCACCCTCCTACTACCTTGTCCCCAAATCTTGGGAACAGATTTCCAAATTGCGATGTGAAGTAAACCTGCATTTGAATAACATCCAATATCACGTTCAAGATAAGCTTACATTCAAAATTTCCCTGCATGCAACCAGATGATGTTATATGAAGCATAGGAAAAAAAATCACAGGGAAAGTGAATCTATGTTCAGATCAACTGTAGTAAAATCTGACTTTTGAGGCAAAATGTATCAGTAAGACCTGGTTTACACAGGCTACCTTGTGTAAGTGCATCGCAAACAGCAAACTTTTACAAAGCAATGGCAGAGCTTTTGGCAAGCGTTGTTGAAGCCTTTAAAGCACCAGTTAGCTTTAGTTTGGCAACGTTTAACATAAATCTTAATGGAAGTGCTGACATCATTTAAAAAAAGTTGCAAGCAGGGTTCAGCTTTAGCACTACTTGAAGCTTGTTGAAACTCTGTTGAAGCCTGTTAGCAGCTTATTTATTTATTTAAAATGGCTGTAAACCTCTGAAATGAAAAATTAACAAAGCATATCCTCTTATAGTGTATATAGGCAATGGTATATAGCCTCAATCCAAAGCGCCTAGTGCCATTCCTGTCTGATTTGTTATTCCTCTGCTATCCACACAAGTCACTTGATAATTTTTCCTCACACCAGGGAATCTCCGAAGTAGCCCTCCCCCTCCAGCACACAGCACGTGATTGGCAGCCTTAGCTGTGCATGTTTTATTATGAGACTGTGTAGAGGGGGTGTGTCCATTCCCTCCACTCAGGTCTCAGATTACACTCTGCTCTCCTCTCCATGCTGTACAGTGTGTGACATCAGATCCCTGCCCCCTGCAATCTGAAGCTCAGAAATGCTGTGCTAAATATGGACTTTGAATAACTGTAGAGGAGGCAGGGCTCAAGATAAACAGGTACAACATATGTAGGAGGATTTGTGTATCACCAGAGGCTTTTCATTTCAGTGGGTGTATAAAGGGTTTATAACCATTTTAAATTGACAGTCAGCACCTACCATTAACATTCTTAAATTGGGACTTAAGAATTTATTAAGGTCTTGTTCACACCAGATGTAGTGGCGGTACATAGCAGCTATTTCCATTCTTTCTATGGTGTCTATTAACACCACTGAGTTTCTATGGTGTGCACTAAAAAGGTACTGCATGTAGTACTTTTGTTTTAGCGCAGCAGGTTGCGACCTAGACCAGCTTATCGCAACGCGATCTATGAAGAAAAAATAAAAAATAAAATGGTGCAATGTGCCAGGATCCGAGCATCAGCACACTCCAACCATGCACTCAATATGGCTTGCTGGTGTGAACAGGCATTTGAGGTTTCAACAAAGCTGCTTAAAGTACTTTGCAAAAGTTTGCCAAACGTTTCACAAAAGCTTCCTGGACCCACTGCTCTTATGCAAATAAAAGCCTAGTTGAGCAAGGTCTAAGAGTCGGGGGAGTCCTGTGATTTCTATTCTTCAAAAAGGAGAATGGAGAACTGACGTTATGGAATCAAATCTGGCAGGTAGGTGCATCACAAAAAACATTGAGGCACCAAAAAGCAAACCAGAAGCGGTCACAAAGTTCCTGTCAACGTTGAATTTTCAATGTTGGGTGGAACTGTTCTTTAATACTGAACTGCATTTACGCACAGTGTAATACACTTAAAGTAGAACTATTGGCAAAACTTTTTTCCATTGTGGATAGAGTCTGGGAGGCTCAGATTTATTTTTTTGTCATCTGTGTCCCATTGAGGGAATTTACCTTCACTTCCTGTCCAATATCCTAGCAGGAAGTGAGAGAAAATCCCTGCAAATTGAGGGAATCTCTTGGGGACCCCCAGGTCATCAGAACTAGTGTTCTCCATTGGAATATTTCCCATCTTACTTTTCTGGGGGGCAACCCGAAATTAGTGAGATTTTCTTTTTATGTTCACTTTCAATTCATTTTTTCCTTTAGTTATACCTCAACCCACAATATATTTATACATTTAATGCCTGCCAGAGTCAGTCTCAGAATTTTGGCCAAAAAAATACGATTTTAATTCTAGTACTGCATTTAAGTTGGCCATAGGCTAGAATCTCATCGCATTCCTGCTGAATTGGCTGCAATTCGAGCTGCGGGTGGATCTGCAAGCACCACCCTGCTAAACAACAGTCAATTGAAAAATCATCTGAGCCAGGTAGAAAATTATTGGCCAGACAGCAACAACACCTTTTAATAGATGCAGTCATCTTTGGGCAGTGTCACTGTATTCAGACAGACAGAAGTGCCACTGCTGTCTGAATACATTTGCCAGCAGTAGTGATTTGCTCAATCTATGCTGTTAGAGTAGATGGTGAACATGAGAGAAAAATCGAGGTGAAGGAGCAAATTTAAGTTGTGTATCCCAAGTAACCTGCAGACCTCGATCCTGTTGTAATAGATACAATTTTTATTTGGTCACTTTTGTGGTGCATTTGTGTAATCATGGCATTAAAGTGGTTTTAAACCTCAGTCATGAAATCTGAACAAAGCACGTATACCTGTAGTGTATATTTCTCCAAAGCTCTAAGACCCCTTTTCCACTGGAACCGCAGCCGCATTAGCACTAAAGCACGTTTTAGCTGTGCTTTTCAGACGCTATCCGGGCGCTTTCAACCCCAAAGAAGGGGTTTAAAACTCCCGTGTTGCAGCGATTCCAAAGCAATTTTCAGTCGCTTCGGAAGCGCTGCCCCATTCACACCAATGTTTGGGAGCGCTAAATACAAAACTCCCAAACTGCCCCAAAGATGCTGCTTCCAGGACTTTTTGGAACTTCCCGCAAGCACACCGCCCCAGCGTGAAAAGTCGCACTTGAATGAATGGGAGGTGGTTTTCAAGTGCTTAGCAGGGGCTATTTCCAGCGCTAAAGCACCTGAAAACCGCCCAGTGTGAAAGGGGTCTAAGTGCCCTCACTTTCTGGTGTTTCGTTCCTCTGTTATCAGCATGAGTTACTTCCGACAAGCTTTCTTGACACATGAGATACATTTGTGGGAGGGGGGGGAGCTCAGCAGGGAGCTTTTCTATTTAGAACACAGCTCTTTCCTCTGGTCCTGTTTGCTGTGTGCCTTTCCTCCAATCATCTCCCACTCAGTGTAACTGCAGCTCTCCATCCCCTCCTCTGTTAAACTAACAGATGGAGAATGATTTTAACCAGATTCTGCCCTTTTAAAAAGGAGAAGTATGGGTTTTGTTCCCCCCCCCCTCCCTATTATACTTACCTAGGCGCATGCAGCATCAGACTGATGCTGCATCTGTCCCCCAGCATCTCTGCACTGAGAACCGAGCCATCGAACACCGCCGATGGCTCGGTTCTTACCGCTGCCCGAGTACAGAGCTGCTAAATTTCAATCAACAGCTCTCCTGCTCTGCTCACTGGAGCGCTGAGCTGTGGAGGGGCGGGGAGCAGCCATCTCAGCAGCTCGCCGAAAGGCTGAACAGCCATCAATCCAGGCACCTGGCAGATCCAGACTTCCAGAGTCGGGATGACGCAGTGCTTGGACTGATCTGTGTGACGTCAGCAGAGAGCAGACTTCAGACCGATCTCTGCTGAAAACGGGTTACAGTAGTGCAAAACGAATTGCACTCCTGTGACCCTGTAGGGGAAGCCCAGCCAAATGAGCTCAGGCAGGACTTCTCCTTTAAAAAGGGGTGTAGGGAAGTAAAGACTGCAGATAAAACAAGTAAAACCTATGTAAGAGGATTTGTTTCATCACTGTGCATTACCTGAGGCTTTTTACTTCACTGTGCATACAAGAGGGTTCACAACCACTTTAAACTCTATTCTCTTTTACAACAAAACAAACAGATATATGCTAAAAGATAAAGACATAAGGAATGTAAACAACTGGGGGATTGCATAGCTCAGATATCACTTACATCAAACAAATCCAAAAACAGCTGCTATATTCTTCAGAATGATACAGCCTAAACCTGGATACACAGATATTCATATCGGTAATACTGTTTAAAGTAGTCTACACAAGTAGAAGTAAAGCAACTCTTCTGCCATAGAACAATCCAAAGCAGATATAAAGGGAAACTTAAATAATAAAACAATTTGGATGAAGTAGTGCGTGTCCCATTTTATTATTTTTTTTTCTAAGAAATGGCTACGAAGGCCCTCGATGCCCATTTCTCTGGTCCTTAGAATATGTGTTCAAAGCACAGTACAAGATTAACTGCTTATTTCTATAACAATTACATTTGTCTGCCTTCCTACCAAAAAAAAGGGGACACGAAAGAAAGCTTTACAGGTTGTTTGCTGCAATAAACCAAGACAGGCAATATTCTTTTTACTTTACCCTAATTCTATTTTAGCACTGGTTGGTACAAGCCTCTAATTAAACATTGTACAAGCCCAAATCCAAAAGAAGATGGCAAGCTGTGTAAAATCTACATAAAAACAGAATACAATGATTTGCAAATCTCATGCCTAACTTTATGCCCTATAAAAAAAAAAAAATTTGAGAAAACATATCAAATGTTCGTGACGTGTTGCTGGCATGAATTTCAAAATGACCTTATTTTTTATTTTATTTTTAAATGGTACATTTTCACAATTTAACATTTGATACGCTTTCGGTTTTCTATTGTGAATAAAAGATGGGTTTATGAGATTTGCAAATCATTGTTTAGGGCACTTTCACACTGTGGCGGTGAGAGCGTCGGCGGTAAAGCGCTGCTAGTTTTAGCGGGGCTTTACCGTCGTTTTAGTGGCACCTTTCGGCAGCTAGCGGGGCGCTTTTAACCCCCGCTAGCGTCCGAAGGGGTTGATAGCACCCGCAAAGCGCCACTGACGAAGCAACGGCGCATACTGCCTTTGCTTCAGTGCGCATGGGTTTACTTCTGCTTTAAACAGCATCCCACATTTTTTGGAATTAGAGTTGTAGAACACTTATATGCAAACTGGATTTAGCCTAATAGTGTCATGCTGCCTATATTAGCCAATACAATTTAATGCTGCCAGTTCTGGTTAGAAAAAGAAAAGTGGCCATCTGCCAGATACTTGTATATGAAGCATGGATGTTTTAAAAATATAAAAAAGGATCTTTCTACGCAAGTATACTAGGGTGTACTAAAGGTGCCATAATTGTAGCCTGCATAATCAATATTTTCTATTTAAAAAAAAAAAAAAAAAAAAAAAATCGATTGTTAGAGATTTGGTGTGTTCACTTACTGGCTTTCTATTTACCTGCAGATTTTTAGTTACAAAATGTACAGGTTTGAAGCACTATGTCATGCTCCTTTCACAGCTAATCATTAAGCAAGACAAAATGTATACTCTTCCACAGAAATCTTAGAGCCCAAGTTAAGTAAAAAAAACAAAAATCAGCACATGGGACATTAGTTACTATTAATCCAATGAGTCCTTTGTACTGCTGGCTCCTGCTTTCCTTGAAATCTTCATCCTCTAACCACCCCCCAAACGTCAAGTGCAGCAGGGGCTAATAGAAAAGAGGGAGCTGTGACGGGCACTCAAGATTGCCCGACTATGCCCACCCTTTCCGCATTCACAGAAGCCATATCAGCTCTTTTCTGAATGAAACATGATTTATGAATGGAGGACCAGCAGATGAATGTGATTTTAGAGCCTGGACTGCCGACAAGGGACCCAAACAGAGGACGAGGCTGCTCTGTGTAAAACCATTGTACATAGTAGGCAAGTATAACATGTTTGTTATTTTAAGAAAAATATCCTTTCCTTTAAGCTCCGTTCACACATAGGCGTTTTGGATTCACGTGGCGCCCCCATGATTCTGCCAGCAATTTCAAAACGCGATGTTAAAATGTCAAAATCGGACATCAGCATGTTCAGGTGTCATTCATTTCAATTCTGCCACGATTGTCGCGCTGCAATGGCGCAAAACAAATCTTTAGACTTGTCTCGGCCAAAAAAGTTCTGTAACTTTTTTTCTGCAGAGTTGCGTTTTTAGGTGCCATTAAAATTAATGATACCTGAACACGCTGATGTGCGATTTGACATTTTATCAGCGCGTTTTGCAATTGCGGGCAGAATCAAAATGCCTATGTTTGAACGGAGCCTTATAACAACTACTTTAAGACATGGTAAAGATTGATATGGCTGCCACTTGAAGTGAGCACCGAGCTTGAGCAATAGGAATGAGCTTCTGGGTTGGATTGTACAGATAATGCAAGAAGACATGAATCGCTGTGAGGCTAGAGTGGTGCTCACTAAAGAGGGGAGCCCAAGCATTCACTCAGCTCAGGCAATGTCTGCCAATGTTATCAATGCAGGAGAACAGCTCAGGAATGCCTGGACATGAACCTCTCAAGCCTAAAGTTAACACACCACATTTCCTTTAAAAAATGCTGAAAGTACAGAAAAAGAACAAAATACCTGCTGATCTTTCAGAATTCAAGTGAGCTCCCAACTTCCTGTTGTGCACTTTGCAAAGTGCAGTTGCACTCTGCAAGAACAGTCGCTACAAAGCTTAGTAAATGAGGAAAAGTTTCACTTTGCATAGAATACCATAATCACGTGCAAGGAATAAAAAAACAAAAAAAAACATTTTTGCTTGTATATGGTTGGATGATGAAAGTCAGCAGAGCTTCTGCTCATTTACCAAGCTCTGGAGCAACTGCACTTTGCACAGTCTATTTTCCTTTAGTAAATCAAACCCAGTGTCTCTGCTGCAGCAAGCAGTTTTGTCAGGTCTTCCCAGTTCTCATTTGCTGGACTACAGAACACCTCCCCCACATCTCATCTCCATAACAAAGGGACGTTTTCTATCGTTGAGCATGTGAGAACATGCTTGGAATATCACTGTAGCAGAGAGACAGCTGTCAGCTCAAACAAGAAGTTGGGCGCTTCATGGATTTTTTTTGCAAGATCAACAGGTATTTTGTTGTATTTGCACCCAGACATACATTGTAAGCAAAATATATGAATAGTTAAAGCATCAGAGTGCTAATTAAACAAGAAAAAAAAAAGGGGGGGGGGTTCAAGTCAAGGTCTCCACATTGAATAGTGAAGTTTCATGTAACTTTATATACCATACAGATATTTGGATAATAATCAGTAATGTATTTCTGTTGAATACTACATATTTATAACAAGGTCTTTACCAAATGAATGTGGAACCACAGAATTCTGTCATCAAGTTTGAAGCCCTGCATATTGGAGTGTCATTGTAAAATATCACACTAGAGCCACAGAAGTAGAAGTAGGGTACAGTAAATGTTAGGTGCTCGTATCTTCAAATATACATATAGCCCTTGTGTTTCTCCACAAGTTTTTGTGGATCTCAATCCAAAATTAAATACAAAAATTGTACCATTTCTTGGCAGCAACTATAAAATAGAAAACATAATACAAAATTAGGAAACAAAAAAGTAAATATTTCTCAGTGATATTTATCTTTTTTGTACAGTTAGCAGTGAAAATTGCCATGTGAAGTAACTGGTGTTCCGCAGACCTGTGCCTCACCTTTTATTCAGAAGTACAATAAAAGTAACAATGGCTATAGAAAGTAAACATTAAAATAAAATAAAAATAAAAAAATCATCATCTTTTATCGGTCTCAGTCATGGATGAGTTAGTGGATTCCGTTCGAACGGATATAGTTTCTGTTGTTCCTGAGGATGATGGTGTTTCTGTGCAGACACTGTGGTCTCTAAAACTGGTGCTCTTATAGTCGATCTTTGGGAAAATATCTGCATCACACGACAGGTCATCACATGAAAAATTTAAACTTCCTAGTTTGGCAAGAGAGTGAGATCTCTTCAGAGGGGAGGAAAGAGTAAGACCTGCCAAGCGCATCCTCATTTCAATCTCTTGAGTCCTCTGTTTGACGAGTCCTGGTTTGCCACGTACGCTGTGAATGCTGTCACTGCTTGAACTCCGGGTGAGATTGGAACTAATAGAAGAGGACGTTGGTGTATAGCAAATGGTCTTTAGAAAGTCTTTTGTAAAACTACTCAATAAATCCATTTTACAAAAGCTAGGAGTAGAAGTTTTCAAAAAAACTCCCTCCGATACATCAGACACTTCTAGTTTTTCCAAACTATTTATTTGCTTATTAGGCTTACCAGACTCTGATTGTCCTTCACTTTCTTTATAGTCACTGGAATCCGTCTTGTCTTGGGGACATTCTTTAATCACAGCAGAGCTTTCACTCCTCAGCCGTTCCAGTTCTTTGGTATGTTTTCTGACCAACCCAGCTTTTTGTAGCTGAATAATGGATTCCTGGTGCTGCATTAAATAGCTATGCATGGCAGGTTTTTCCAATTCTCTGCTAAAAAATAAATACTTAAAATCCTTAGCATATTTGGAATCCCTTTTAGAACCAAGGTTTTCAAAAGAACCTACATGACCAAACACATCCTTTAATTCAACTGAATTGTTAAAGCTCTTAGCAGTTTTTGAAGGAGATGCAAGAAAGTCTTGCGAGTCTGTTTCTCTCTGCGTTCCTTTAGAAAATGTGTGTCCATGCATCCTGTTTAATACTATTGAAGTCATATGCTGCAGAAGTGCTGGCTGACTGCACACGGTTGGGGTTTCCGTAGACTCCAGCTGCTGAGGTTCTTCATATGCGTCAGATGTCATGGCGGCTGATGGGTACATGCAGTCTGTACACGAAGGATATCGAGGTTTAACTTTGCTTAGGATTCCAAAAATGGCATCCTCCTACAGTATAAAGAGATTCATTAGAATGCTGATTAGAAGCTGTACAGAAGCAGTAAAACAAGTTACAGTGACACAAAAGGAGCCTAAAATATAAATAAAGTAAAAGATATGCTCGTCAAAGTATTTTAGAGAGGGGACATGCAACCTTCATTCCCTGAACGAATTCAGGTTCTGGATATTAGCAGCTTGATTTATTATGGATATCAAAAGCTAAATATGAATTGAAAGGTCTGAGCTATAAAACAAAAAAAAAAAAGTCACAATTACAACTAGCCTCTTACACTGCAAAGTTCACTTTAAAAGAGAAGTATATTTTTAAAAAATAAAAATAAAATGATACTCATAGATGCTGCATCTGTCCCACTCCGACTCTGCAGTGAGAACCGAGTGATCAAACACCACTCAGTTCTCCCCCCTCCACTCTGAGCAGAGAGTAGCGACTGTCAGTCTCCAGCTCTCTGCTCTGCCCCTCCAGTGCTCACTGGAGCACTGCGAAGGGGGCTGGAGGGGCTGGCTCAGGCTCTCGGCAGATCGCCGAAAAGGCTGAGCTCAGGTGCCGATCCAGGGTTCTGGGTGGATCCCGACCATATGGTAGGGATCTTTGCGGAGCCTGGACCGGCTGAAAAAAGTCAACCAACAGCAGACTTTAGCCCACTGTCAGCTGAAAACGGATCACATAAGAAGTATAGCCAAAATAGCTTTGGCTATACTTCTCCTTTAAAGTAACTTTTTATGCGACTTTAAAATGTTGACATATGTAAAAGTTTTTCATTTATTCCAAATATATATTCAATAAAATAAATAAAATGTGTGCATATACAATTTATTAGGTTATACATTCCCTTTAAAGGCCTCACAGAATATAGGACAGAGGTAATACGCCCTACAGCTTTAGTGGCCGAATTTTGCTGTGATCAAGTATGTCCTGCAGGCAGCTGGATTCCTAGAAATTCCTGCAGGGATGCCCAGTCCTCTTCCTGCTGCTAAGCTTCCCGTGGTGCGGCAATGGTTAAAGCTTCAGATCTTCTGACTGAATTCAATAAAAAAGGCTCTCAATAGGTACCTGCCCCCCTCTCTGAGAATAGTTCTTTCATTTCTTTCACTGCATATCACACAATATCAAAATAGAGAAGATCTGGATGTATGAGAGAAGTCTCTCCTCCATCCAAGGATGGCGTTACATGCAGTGAAAGCAATGAAAGAAATGTTCTCATTGGTGAAGGGAGGGAGGAGGGGGTGCGGATTTCCCATTGAGAGCCTTTTCTTTTGACTTCAGCCAGGAGACCTAAAACTATAAGTCATTATATGTAATTGCAGCAGTGGAGGTTCGAAGCCAGGAAGAGTATTGGCATCTCTACAGTGAAGATTTCACACACATACTTATATATATCAGTGCTCGACAAATCCCGGTCGACAGGTCGCATTGGCGACTAGAATTAGCGACCTGGCGCCTCCATAGTGCACCCCCCTGCGCGATCGTGATGGGCCGCGCCGGCCGGTAATTGAGGCCCCGGCTTTGCGGCCTTGTGCAGTCCTATGGTACCTTCTAGAATCTGGCGCCCTCTTGTGGTGGCCGTTGGCATGACACCCAGCAATGCTAATGGAGCAGTTTTGTTTTCACTGCCTGCCCATCTCCTTCACTTAGAACCCCCAAACATTATATATATATTTTTTTCTAACACCCTAGAGAATAAAATGGCGGTCGTTGCAATACTTTCTGTCACACCGTATTTGCGCAGTGGACTTAAAAGCGCACTTTTTGGGGAAAAAAAATATTTTTTTTAATTAAAAAATAACACAACAGTGTTTGCCCAATTTTCTTTATATTGTGAAAGATAATGTTACGGCGAGTAAATTGATACCAAAACATGTCGCGCTTCAAAATTGTGCCCGCTCGTGGAATGGCGACAAACTTTTACCCTTTAAAATCTCCATAGGTGATGTTTAAAAAATTCTACAGGTTGCATGTTTTGAGTTACAGAGGAGGTTTGGGCTAGAATTATTGCTTTCGCTCTACCGATCACGGCAATACCTCACATGTGTGGTTTGAACACCGCTTTCATATGCGGGCGCTACTGACGTGTGCGTTTGCTTCTGCAAACAAGCTCGGCGGGACGGGCGCGTTTAAAATTATTATTTTTTTCTTATTTATTTTAACTTTTCATTTTTTCACTGTTCTTTTGAAAAAAAAAAATGGTGTCACTTTTATTCCTATTACAAGGAATGTAAACATCCCTTGTAATAGAAAAAAGCATGACAGGACCTCTTAAATATGAGATCTGGGGTCAAAAAGACCTCGGATCTCATATTTACACTAAAATGTAAAAAAAAAAAAAAAATTGCCATTTGAAAAAAATAATAAAATTTCCCTTTTTAAGAGCTATGGGCAGAAGTGACGATTTGAAGTCGCTTCTGCCCTGCAATGACTTGGAGACGGGCGGGGACCATCTTCCCCTCACTAGTCTCCATGTCGTTAAAAAAAAAAAAAAAAAGAAAACCTGGCTCCTAACTTTTTTATCTGGCTCCTAGATTCCAAGCAAATTTGTCAAGCCCTTTTCTTGTTAAAGAAAATTTGTCAAGCCCTGATTATATATATATATATATATATTTTTTTTTTTTTTCACAAACATTTTGCCTTCCATTTCTATTTTACACTGAATGGGTTTGTTTTACAAAAGGTAAGGGTTCACTTATATTTAAACCAAAAAACTGAAGTAATAACAATAACATTGTGAATGTGCTAAAGGACCTATTGGTTATGAAATTCTACAAAAACAAATACATTTTGCAGTGATGAGAACTGAGAAAAGGCAACACCAAGGCTGGGTTCACACCAGAATCGGGTCGCATGGGCGTTCACACCCATGCAATCCGATTCCTGTCCTAACTGACAGTTCACACTGTGATGTGCGAACTGATCTGGGGGTGTCATTAACTTTGTATTGTCACCAGTAGTGGTTTGCATAGGGCAGTGTGAACTGCCTGCAAGTTTTATGCAATGTAGGAACCGCACTGAATTCAAACGGGTTCTTGCTGCGCAGCAGTGTGAACCGAGCCTAAAATAGATTCATTTTCTGAAAATAAAAATTTAAAATAAAATATGCAAGAGGAAGAGTGAAAAAGAATCAGTCAAAGATCCAGAGAATAAAAGAGCAAGGAACTGAAAATCTCTCCAATTTTTTTTTTTTTTTTTTAACAAAGAAAGACTGCAAGATAAAAATAGAAACTTAATTTGAGACGAAGAAAAAAATAGGAGAATGCTGAATACTTATCTATTAAAACACGCACATAAATCAGAGAACAGAAATAAAAGGAGGCCTATTTTACAGTTCAGAAATAGAACTCAAAATGCCACCATATGACGAATTAACCACGGCCATCAAACAGTGTAAAAAGAATGAATCATTGTAAAAAGATGGTGTAGGATCAAAATAGATCAAGCAGGCAGAACTGACTTTATGAAGGTATATGAAGGTATATACATGAACTAACAATGGATGTATGCCAGAAGAATGGAAAATGGGAATCATCTATAATATCCTGACAATTAATAAAATAAGATTTTATTTACCTTACATCTACCAAAACAAAACAGAATGAGGACCTACCTAAACTATCCAATTAATTTGTATCCAATCAGGTAGTCTCTTTCACTACATAATTGTTGGTTTATCTAAAAGAGATTTTACAGATTGTAATATATGTGGGTGACCCTTAAACCATCCCCTGTATAACCCAACCTCCAACCAACACACCTAAGCAAGCAGTATATAAGGCCTAATGACACAGAGGGCCGGGACCGGTGTCCCACAATGGACTAAAAAGGTTTTACGATAAGTAAACAAAAAAAAAAAAAAAAATTGAATTTTCTTGAGGGACAGGGGAAAGCAGTAGATTCTTCAGACATGTGGGATGTCCAAAAGCAGTCCAACTGAGGGGTGGGCAACAGCAATCCCACAGAAGTGAAAATCAAACATCAAGGAGTATCTGAGGGGATAAACACCTGGAAAAAGGGATAAACCCAGGATTACCCTGCAGCTCCAAACTAGGACAAGTAATTGCCAGCAAGGGAAAAATGCTTACTGAAAAACGACAGGACTTCAAAAGCAATGTAAAAGAGCAACCAATTGAAGAAAAGAAACTTGGACCCACAGTTAAGGTGTTTCACAATACAGGAATGTGAACTAGGGTAAAGGCCGAAGCCTAAAATGCATAACCCCTGACTTTAGCTAAGAAAGTTATGATAAACAAGGTATAATTAGAAAAAAAAAATGTCCAACCACTACAGCCGGAGTACCCTTAGAACATTATTTTATGGAAAGGGAGGTTCATAATAAACATAATGTTACCTGCTAGACAAGTAATCAAATAAGGAGAAATCCATTAATATAGAGAGTATCCTCTCAGAAGTAATTTTAGGGAAAGAGTGAAAAGAAACCCTAAGCTAGGGAAAATAAAAAGGGTAGTAACCCAGATAACTTTGAAAAAAGATCGTGGAGTGAACCACCGCACCTGTATAAAAAAAAAAAAAAAAAAGCGTCAGGTAAGGAATAAACATATAAAACTAAAAACGCAAAAGACTTACATGGAAGTCATGACTTAAAGGGTTAGTTCACCTTTTCCAAAAACTGCAGATAAGGGACATCTATAGATAAAAACCCAGCTGTGCAGCTTTCACCAAAGTTAAATAATTTCCTTGCTATAGGTGGAAGCCATTTTACGTACATCATTAAGATTGACTGGAAAACACCTAGCTGTTACTGTTCACCTTCACAGGAGTGAGCTCTCCGATTCAAACCCACTCACATGTGCTTTTTCCCCCCTAATGCAGTAGTTCTGAGCTCAGCATTTGAGAGCTTGGACCTGTGATGGTAAAGTTGAAGAATAACAGCTAAGGCATCTATTAGCAACGTCCTTAGCAACATCCTAAGGGTTTTCAGTCAGTCTCTCAAAGGGCCAGGAGGAGGCCAGCGGGAAGGGGTTTAAGCAAAGGAAAGACCTACTGAATCAAACTTGAAGGCAAATTGAGAAGTAAACCTGCCTTACCACTTTAAAAAACATGACTGCATAATTAATTTAAAAAAAAGAAAGAAAAAAAACACTTAGCCCAGTAATGGGTAGAATCCTCTGTAGAGGAAGTAGCTGTAGAAAACCTAGTAGAAAACACTAGGAATATTAGTTTGACAGAAAATAGGAAGAGGAGGGCGTGTGATGAAACTTCATTAGAAGATTGCAGTTTAGTTGCAGAAAACGTCCCATCTTCCAGTAACCAGGTTCCACAAGGGCCTTCAAAACTCCTAGCATTTTGTTTAGGGAAATATTGCAGCGGGGTAATGAAGTATTCTGGCTGCCAATTCTCCTGGTAAGTACATATTTTAGCATTTAGGAGGAATGAAGGTACACTAATGTGTAGAACCCTCAAAGTGGGGCACATTAGATGCTGAGATCTGAAGGCCAATATCTAGATTCCAGGAATTATGAATCATGTGATCAAGACAGACACCCAACAGTAACACGTCAGGAATAGATAACCCTGTTAAATACAGGGGAGTCCTCAAAAGGTTTCCAGGGATGCTCGGATGGGGGAAAGAATACATTTTCACACTGGCCAGAATCAAGCATTAGTTAGAGCAGGGGTGCGCAACCAGTCGCCCACGGAGTCCTCTGATGTGACCCTCGACCTCCTGCTCTAAGATGGCAGGTTGGCAAGCCCAGATCACGGGTTGCTGACCAGTCATCCCAGAGAAGCAGTTTTGTGAATGAAGCTGCTGGTAGTAGAAGCAAGTGGCTGCGGAGCAGAGCCACATAAGCTAATGCTTCCTGTATATCGCCCGCTCGTGTCACAGGCGGAGTGATACCATATGCGCTCCACCTGGGACATCAACAGCCAGCAATACCAGAATGGAAGACGGTTATTAAAGGTAAGTTTACTACTAAATTCACAGTATATATGGATATATCTGTTTTGCAGTGGTTACTGGGCTGCTTTCAAACTGATCCGCAGGTGCAGAGCAGCTGTGGGTTACCTGCATTGAGCCATAGACTTCTGTTATTACCTGCGGGTTTGTTGAGCCTTCAGAAAGTGCGCCACACCTGCAGGATATAATAGAAGTTTATGGCAAAGTGCAGCTAACCCGCAGAAAATGCACAGGTTCACTGCGCTGCACCCACGGTTTGGGCAAATCGCAGTGCATCAGTGTGAAAGCAGCCTTTGGGCTCTTTCACATGATCGGTCCGACCCAATTGGACTTACTATTCACCTCTATGGAGCAGCAGATGTAAACCGACTTGTGTCTGTTTACACCGGCCTACCTAAAAAAAAAAAAAAAAAAAAATAGAAAGGGATCTGCCCCTTCCGTCTGGGCGAATCGGATTGGATCAGAGGGCCCATAGAGTAAAGTGGGCTGTGTCCGTGGACACGGACCGGTCATCCTCCCGCTCCGCTCATTGTGGCCCCTGACCATTTACCAACTCGCTTAAGTGGCCCTCGCTCTTCAAAAGGTTGGGCACCCCTGAGTTAGAGTAATGCCTCGTACACACGTAGGGACTTTTGCCGGCGGACCTAGTCCAGCGGACAATCCCGCGGGACTTTCCGGCTAGGTCCGCTGGACTTTCCGAGGGTGTGGACTTGCCCACACGCACGGACTTCTCCAGCGGATAATCCGCCGGCCAAAAGTCCGCGGGACTTTTGAAAATGAACGGACTTGCCCACACACGGAGCAGTCCGTTCATTTCGAACGTAACTTCAGGTTACGTAGCTAGCGTAGGCAGTAAATGCCGCCGCGCTAGCTCCGCAAGCTGGCATGGATTTAAAGGGAATCCCCACGCCGAAAAAACGGCGTGGGGGTTCCCCCCAAATCCATGTCAGACCCTCATCCGAGCACGCAGCCTGGCAGGCCAGGAAAGGGGTGGGGACGAACGAGCGCCCCCCCCCCCTCCTGAGCCGTACCAGGCCGCGTGCCCTCAACATGGGGGGTGCCCTGGGGAAAGGGGGGCCGTGCGGCCCCCCCACCCCAAAGCACCTTGTCCCCATGTTGATGAGGACAAGGGCCTCTTCCCGACAACCCTGGCCGTTGGTTGTCGGGGTCTGCGGGCGGGGGCTTATCGGAATCTGGGAGCCCCCTTTAATAAGGGGGCCCCCAGATACCGGCCCCCCACCCTATGTGAATGAGTATGGGGTAAGATGTACCCCTACCCATTCACCTAAGGTGTAAAATGTAAAGTACAAAAACACACACACTTTTGAAAAAATATTTTATTGCACTGCTCCGGGGGTCTTCTTCCGTCTTGGGGGTCTTCTCGCCGGACTCCTCCGCTCTCTTCTGCTCTTTTACCTAGCTCTTTCACGAGGGGAGGAGTCCGGCTACCTTCTTCGTCGTCGCCGCCGTCGTCGTCTGGGGGTCTCGATCCGCCTTCGGGGGTCTTCCGGGGGTCTCTTCTGTTCTTGCGGCGGTCGTCGTCTTCCGCGCCGCCGGCGCCTTCTCCTTCTTCTTGTCCTTCTTGTTCTTCTTCTTCTTCCGATGTTGACCCGACGCTCTCTCTGCCCGGAATGCCTGTGCCGATCTGCGCTCGGACTTATATAGGGACATGGGGGACAGGGTCACATGCACATGTCACATGGTGACCCCGCCCCCTTGTGTTGTCACAGTCCCGGAGGATGCTGGGACTGTGACATCGCAAGGGGGCGGGGTCACCATGTGACATGAACATGTGACCCTGTCCCCCATGTCCCTATATAAGTCCGAGCGCAGATCGGCACAGGCATTCCGGGCAGAGACAGCGACGGGTCAACATCGGAAGAAGAAGAACAAGAAGGACAAGAAGAAGGAGAAGGCGCCGGCGGCGCGGAAGACGACGACCGCCGCAAGAACAGAAGAGACCCCCGGAAGACCCCCGAAGGCGGATCGAGACCCCCAGACGACGGCGGCGACGACGAAGAAGGTAGCCGGACTTCCCCCGCTCGGTAAAAGAGCTTGGTAAATGGCGGGGCAGTCCGGCGAGAAGACCCCCAAGACGGAAGAAGACCCCCGAAGGCGGATCGAGACCCCCAGACGGCGGCGACGACGAAGAAGGTAGCCGGACTTCCCCCGCTCGGTAAAAGAGCTTGGTAAATGGCGGGGGAGTCCGGCGAGAAGACCCCCAAGACGGAAGAAGACCCCCGGAGCAGTGCAATAAACTATTTTTTCAAAAGTGTGGGTGTTTTTTTTTTTACACCTTAGGTGAATGGGTAGGGGTACATCGTACCCCATACTCATTCACATAGGGTGGGGGGCCGGTATCTGGGGGGCCCCTTATTAAAGGGGGCTCCCAGATTCCGATAAGCCCCCGCCCGCAGACCCCGACAACCAACGGCCAGGGTTGTCGGGAAGAGGCCCTTGTCCTCATCAACATGGGGACAAGGTGCTTTGGGGTGGGGGGGCCGCACGGCCCCCCTTTCCCCAGGGCACCCCCCATGTTGAGGGCACGCGGCCTGGTACGGCTCAGGAGGGGGGGGCGCTCGTTCGTCCCCACCCCTTTCCTGGCCTGCCAGGCTGCGTGCTCGGATGAGGGTCTGACATGGATTTGGGGGGAACCCCCACGCCGTTTTTTCGGCGTGGGGAGTCCCTTTAAATCCATGCCAGGTTGGGCACCCCTGAGTTAGAGTAACTGTTCTTTAACAATCCCATATGAGTGGCCCATATGGGTCCACAGTGAGTGCAAATCATAGGAAAACGGGCACTAGGGTGGACATAAGGTGCATTGCCATAAGCAGGACCAAGAACAACTGGAGGCCACTGAATAGTCAAGTGCTTACAAAGTAAAGGGGCAGTAAGAATTGATCCCTGTCTATCCTACAGACTATGAAAACCCTCAAGAGGCCTGTAGATCTGTAAATCATCAAAGGGTACAATCATCAGCAATTGGGAAAAAAAAAAAAAAGTGTTCTCCAGGAGGGTGTCCAATGTGGTATTCAATGTGAAAGGGTTCCCAAGGGTATGGTGCAACCGTAGTAATAATGAAAGATTACGGGGTGCAGAAAATCCAACAAATCTGGAGAAAAATATGGAGTGCAGCAATCCCAAAAAGGAAGATGGTCATTAATTCAAGGGTCTACAATGGAAATACAAAAGGTGAAGCTTGAGCCTCTAAACTACAACAAGGTAACTACCAAGAAACCCCTACAATGAATAAAGAAGCCCTTTATTTGGCAGAATAGGTGTGTACTTTTATGCAATGAACTAAGCAGCTATCCTGTGACCCAGAATCAGCAGACAGTGGCCTAAAGCTCGCCGATGGCTGATGTCACAGAGCCGCTCCAGACTCTGGAAGAATCCTGACCATACTGGTCGGGACCCTCCCAGTTGCACCAAGGTAATCCAGTGAGCACTGGAGGGGCAGAGCAAAGAGTGATGATTGACAGTACTCTGCTCTGATATGACCTATAGCTGAGCGATCATGTTATTGCTTAGGTCTCGGTCTCAGAGCTGGCGGGGTACAACTGCAGCATTGCTGTGAGACCAGAGCATGTAGGTTTGTTTTTTTAGTTATTCCATACATCTCCTTTAGGCCCATGCAAGAAACAATGTTAGATGCCTGCAAGAGACCATCACAGCTGAACTGCAGGGCTAGACATTTATTCTTATGCACACACAACCGGTTTTCCCATCAAAATAAACTCTGAAGGTTTTTCCAACGGAATTCCGCTGAAACTGTCTTGCGCACACACGATCACACCAAAGTCCGACCGCCAAGAACGCAGTGACGTACAACAGGTACGACGGGACTAGAAAAAGGACGTTAAATAGCCAGTAGCTTCCATCTCGTACTGGCTTCAGAGCATGCGTTGTTTTTGGTTCGTTGGAACAGCATACAGGACGAGCAAACTGACAATTGCGCGGTCATGCGAAGCTGTCCTTTCTTTTCCCACAAATAGAGCTTTCTTTTGGTGCTATTTGATCACCTCTGCGGTTTTTATTTTTTGCGCTATAAACAAAAAAAGACTTTTTGAAACAAAATTTTTTTTATTTACCTTTTGCTATAATAAATATTAGGGCTGTTACCGATTAAAATTTTTGTGTTCGATTAATCGATTTTTTAAAATCGATTAATCGACTAATTTCGATTAATTATAACGCACATAGTTTTTTTCAAAAAAACTTTCCCCCCATACTGTACTGTCCACATATCCCCCATAATGTACTGTCCACATCTCCCCACACCTTAATATTCACGATTGTCTGCTCTGTCCGGAATAGACAGCAGGCAGACCTGTCCGTCCTCAGAGTAGACGGCACAAGCAGGCAGGCGATGACGTCAGCGCGCCACTACTAAGCCGTCGTCGCGTGGACCAAGATAGCCACGGCTCCGGAGCTAGGCCAAAGCCGCGGCCTTTCCTATGGGCGAGACCACGGAGATCACTCCGCGGATCGTCCTCGATCAAAATTATTTTGATCGATCAAAGAAATTAACGATTAATCGAACAATTAATCGTTAATTTCCGCAGCCCTAATAAATATCCCATAAAATTAATTTTAAAAAACTAAATTTCTTCATCAGTTTAGACCGATATATATTCTTATACATATTTTTGGTAAAAAATAAAATAGGGGATAGATTTATGGCATTATTATTATTATTATTATTTTTTACTAGTAATGGCAGCGATTAGCGATTTTTGGTGGGACTGCTGCATTTCGGCGGACAAATCAGACACTTTTGACACGTTTTTGGGACCATTGACATTTATACAGCGATCAGAGCTAAAAATAGCCACTGATTGACTGTATAAAGGTCACTGGCAAGGAAGGGGTTAACACTAGGGGGCGATCAAAGGGGTTAAACATGTTCCCTCATGAGTGATTCTAACTGTAGTGGGATGAGACTGACTGGAGGAGGAGACATATCGCTGTTCCTAATTACTTGGAACAGCAGATCTGTCTCTCCTCCCCTGTCAGAAAGGAAATTTGTGTTTACAAACACAAATCCCCATTCTGGCTCTCGTGCACGCTGGACACCGCAGCCACCAGCAACGCACAACGGGTCCCCCTCCGTGCAGAGAGTACATGTACCTGCTATGGCTCTTAAAGGAGCCAACGTACCGATTCAAGACGATTCACGGGAACGAGCCAACTTGCCAATGTAAATGAGCTTGAGCTGGTCGGCAAGTGGTTAACTGGTAATTGCGCGGTCATGCAATGCTGTACTTAAACGAAAGCTTTCTTTTGGTGGTATTTGATCACCTCTGGGATTTTTACTTTTTGCGATATACACGAAGAAAGACCGTAAAAAAAATATATTTTCGACTTTTTGTTAGAAAAAAAAAAAATACAACAAACTCAATTTTATTCAGCCACATGTCTTGGATAAAAAAAAAAAAAATTCAGTAAGTGTATATATATTGGTTTGCGCAAAAGTTATAGCATCTACAAACTATGGTACATATACTGGAATTTACGCAGCTTTTAGTTTATGACTGCCTATCTCATTTCTTGAGGTGCTAAAATGGCAGGGCAGTACAATTACCCCATTTTGGAAAGTAGACACCCCAAGCTATTTGCCGAGGGGCATGTTGAGTCCATGGAATATTTTATATTTTGCCACAAGTTTCGAGAATAGGACAACGTTTTTTAAATGATTTATTGCTCACACATACCATGGGTATATGTGGAATTACACCCCAAAATACATTCTGCTGCCTCTCCTGAGTACGGGGATACCACATGTGTGAGACTTTTTGGGAGTCTAGCTGCATACAGGACCCCGAAAACCAATCACCACCCTCAGGATTTCTAAGGGCGTGAATGTTTGATTTTACTCCTCACTATCTATCACAGTTTCGGAGGCCATGAAATGCCAAGATAGCACAAAACCCCCCCAAATGAACCCATTTTGGAAAGTAGACAACCCAAGCTATTTCCTGAGAGGCATGTATTTTGCAGAGCTTGCTCTTTGTCACAAAGTTTTGAAAATTGAAAAAAGGGGGAAAAAATAAATAAAAAAAAAATAAAAAAATTTCCAAAACAAAATGAGTGCGAAAATACTCACCATGCCTCTTGGCATATAGCTTGGGGTATCTACTTTCCAAAAAGGGGTAATTTGTGGGGGTTTTTAACTGTCCTGGCATTTTATGCCCAACATTAGAAGCTTATGACACACATCACCCACTCTTCTAACCACTTAGAACCACCAAGTCCTTTCTGACACTTTGTTTACATGAAAATTATATATTTTTTTTTTTGATAGAAAATTACTTTGAACCCCCAAACATTATATATTTTTTTAAAGCAGAGGCCCTACATATTAAAATGGTGGGTGTTGCATTTTTTTTTTTTACAAAGTATTTGCGCAGTGATTTTTAAAACGCATTTTTTTGGCAAAAGAACTTTTTTGAATCTTAAAATGCACAAAAACACACTATATTGCCCAAATGTTTGGTGAAATATAAAAGATGCTCTTATGCCAAGTACATAGATACCAAGCACGACATGCAAATTATGCACACCCAAGCAGCGGTGACAAAATATATACAATTTTAAAAGCCTTTAAAAGGTTAGCACTTTAGATTTACAGCGGAGGTCTACTGCTAGAATTACTGGCCTCAATCTGACATTTGCAGTGATACCTCACAAGCATAGTGCAATTGCTGTTTACATACAACATGAGACCAACGCTTGCATTCACTTTGCACATGTGTAAAGTGAAGGGTGCTTTGAATTATAATTTTTTTTTTTAATTATTAATTTTTTATTTTACACTGTCTCTTTCATTTTTTTTCTTTTTTATTGTTATCACAGGGAATGTAAATATACCCTATGATAGCAATATGTAGTGACAGGTACTCTTTTTTTTAGAAAAATTTGGGGTCCATTAAAACTTCAGATCTCTTCTCAGCCTTTAACGCATCTGACCACACCAAGATCGGTGTGATAAGTTGCTTTCATAATGGCGCTGTTTATATCCTGCGAAACCGAAGTCATGCAATGCTCGTAGCTTCCGGTTTCTTAGGCTATAGATCCGATTGGAGCCATTCTGATCTCTGATCAGCTCTATGGTCAGCTGGCCGATCCACCGGCTGCATTCTCGGGTTCCCTGGTGGGACAGGAGAGCATGAAAAAACAATGGAAGACGTCGGGACGACGTTCACTCCCACTGCTTGTAAAGGCAGTCTAGCGGCTAATTAGCTGCTAGGATTGCTTTTACATGAAAGCCGACCGTCGGCTGAAAAAAAAAAAAAAAAACAATACCAAGATGATACCTAAAACTGCAGGCATCATTTCTGGTATAAAGATTTTTTTCTTCATGCATCCTGTGGGTTAAATGAAAAAGAGAACCTAACAGATTCCTCCATTCACATTGATCGATGTGGATGAAGAAACCTCTGGCAAGAAAAGTAAATAAAAATATATATATATATATATATATATATATATGTCGAGGCATAGGGGCAACCCACCCCTATGCTTTGGTATATACGCTCTTTTTTTTTTTTTTACTGTGGTGGTGAAATCACCTCATACAGAACTGGAGTCACGGATTTACGTATCGTGAGAGCAAACCATGTTGCTGTCAAAATAAATAAACCCGTGCTGCAACTGAATGGCATATCTGCAAAGCAAATAATGGTTAACAATAAAATACAGTAACAATACAGCATAACAGTAGAATGACATACCTGCAAAGCAAACACGATAAAACACAGAAACAATAAAATATTACAGTTAAGCATAAAATACAGTAAAACAGAGCAGAACAATAGAGAGAGAATGATAAAACGACAACTATTTTTATTTTCTGTTTGAAAGCAAGGCGGCCAGAAAATCGAATCAGGGACTCATCAACGCAGACAACTTGATTGGGAATAAACAAGGCTGCAAATTGTTGGTTGAAGCAGTTTACGAGAGGCCGAATTTTGTGGAGCTGATCATATTCAGGCTCACCCAAGAGTTCATGGTCGATGAGGTGCATGAACCGCAAGATTTGCTCGTATCTAGTCCTGGTCATGGAAGCAGAGAACACGGGCATATGGTGAATTGGTTCAGTGGACCAATATGACTGCAACTCATTTTTTTTTAGTAATGCCCATGAGGAGGGATAGGTCCAGAAAGGTCTTAAATTCAGGAACCGTTATAGGTTTCCAGCCAAATTCTCTGGTAAGGGTCAAATTTGGACTTGCGGCGATAAATTTAACAGCATATAAATTGCTTTGGTCCACAATAGATCTGTACAGATCTTCTGTGAAAAACAGCTTGTAAAAGTCAAGGGTAATAAAATCAGCTGTTTTCACCTGAATTCCAGGTTGGTCAGTGAATGGGGGAATTTGTGGGCTGACAATCAGGATTTGCAAATGCATCAGGAAGGGCATTATGGGCTCTACGGGCCTGTCTTTGAATTCTTGGTGGCTGTGGGGCACTACTTGTGCTAGCTACCGCACCAGATTGAACTGCACTTAGGAGACTCACCACGTCATCAAGTGATACTGCAGTGCTGGTTTGTCTACGACCAGGACGTACTAGGCCGCTGATGCTTGCCAGTTCACCAGAAGGTTGAGTACTGGCTCTCTGCTCCATACGAGAACCATGCGGTTGTTGCGCCTCAACAGAAGAACGGGGTCGGGTACGCCTGACCTTAGCTCTGACGATGAGGTCCCTGCTATCTGTCAGGGTGCCACTGCTCTCTACAGGTTCATATACTGAGCTTGAATCTGACAGGGAGGCTTCCCCTTCTCTCTCATCTGTCATGCTCAGTATCATGTCGGCCTAGTGTACATCGTGTACCTCTGTTTGGACATTTTGGCCACTAAATTTATAGTTACAGCAAGTGTGACTCACAGGTATAAGAGCACCTGGTTGTCAGCTAGTGCTTGATTCGCTACAAAAATTAACTGTTGGCGCTAGCAGGGATCAGGCATGTTTTTTGTAAGTGACAGTGATCTATTGATAATGCACTTGGGTGGGCTGGGCTGGGCGGAGGTGCTAAACGCAGGTGTTGGCAGGTGTCTAGGCTGATCCTGCTAACACCATGTTTTTGAGAACACTATACTATTAGGGACGCTAGTATAGATCTGATTAGATCAAAGATATTGATCCGTTCAAACCCTATTCTAGTAAGGGAGTTGTATAGTGTGTGCGTGTGTTAGTGCTACTGGCAATCAAAGGGTTAAAACCTGACGCTGTCTGTGATTGAAGCTAACTGACACTGACACCTGATGCTAACTAGCTAACCGTGACACTAATACAGTAAATCAGAAAAAAAAATCTGTACACAATGCCACAGTAACAGGGAGTAAAGGGTTAACTGGGGGTGATCAAGGGGTTAAACCTTTATTGGGGACTATATGGCGGGTACCCTAAACTTATCTGAGCCTACCACTGTTGCTAACTGCCCTAACGCTGTTTAGTGTCACAAGTGACATCAGTACAGTGATCAGTGAAAAATCTGAAAACTGCACTTAGTGGCACTGACAGGGAGTGAAAGGGTTAATTTGGATCAGGGGTTTAAAAAAAGTGTGCCTGTGTGTCTTGGTGTTAGTGTAGTGCTTGGTGTACTCACTATGGAGGTCTTCTCCTCGATTTATTAAAAAAAACACCATACTTATCTGCTCTGGTTTTGCACAGAGCGGACCCAAAAATCCCTTCTTAAAAAAATGGTGTGACAAGAAAGAGAGAGAGAGCAGTGCTGTTGCTCTCAGTCACAGCGTCAGATTGAGATTGGCTCAGAGTGAAAAATCTGAAAACTGCACTTAGTGGCACTGACAGGGAGTGAAAGGGTTAATTTGGATCAGGGGGTTAAAAAAAGTGTGCCTGTGTGTCTTGGTGTTAGTGTAGTGCTTGGTGTACTCACTATGGAGGTCTTCTCCTCGATTTATTAAAAAAAACACCATACTTATCTGCTCTGGTTTTGCACAGAGCGGACCCAAAAATCCCCTTCTGGGGTCACTAGTTTGAGCTCTTGGATGCTCCTCTTTGGTCTTGGCGGGAGCCAATGGCTCCTGCTTCTCTCACTGAGACCTGTGAAGAAAGAGAGAGAGAGCAGTGCTGTTGCTCTCAGTCACAGCGTCAGATTGAGATTGGCTCAGATAAGTATTTAGGAAGGCTTGGTTTGCGGCTGAACATGAAAGTTTTTTTTACCTTATTGCAGAAAATACATAAAAAAAAAAAAAAATTAAAAAAAAAATTAAAATAAAATAATATAATAAAAACCTTTTGCCTTTACAAGAACTTTAAGAAATGTAACTGATAGTCAGTGAAGTCCTCAAAAGGAAAGAACATTATCAATCTATTTGGTGGGATGTTTGTTAAGGTGGAGGACCAGTGGGCAGAGACCATCAGTGGCAGCACTAGGGTGGGCAGAGGGGACCTTGACCCCCCCGCCAACATTATGCTGTGCCCCCCAAATTAAAATGCCTTGCTGTAGCGGGTGCCCCACATCTTGCTCGGGCCACCGTCAGAATAACACAAGCTCAGACTCTCCTGAGAAGGAGAGCGCCGTGTCACTCCTGCGGGTGATTCCCCCCCCTCTCCACACTGACACTCTGCATAATGCGACCTGTGCAGCCACGACCGCCATTGACATTGCTGTCATCACAGCTCTGCACTCCACACAAGTCTTCTGCACCCATGAATTATCCCTGGGGGAGGAAGGGGGCACAGTATTATGTTACATTGAGCTCTGTACAAGCGGGGGGAGGGGTGACGGCTGTCTTTTCTTCAAAGTTTTGTCGGTATAGGTGCAGTATATGGGGGAGGGGGGTCAGTTGATAGAGGGTGCTATTTGAGGGGTGCCAGTATATTGAGGGGGTGTCAATATATAGAGGTGTCAGGTCAGTATATTGAGGGGGTGTCAGTATAAAGAAGAAGTGTCAGGTCAGTCTATAGAAGGGGTGTCAGATTAGGGGGGAGGTTTCAGTATATAGAAGAGGTGTAAGTATACATGGGTGAGCCCGTTCTGCTCCCTCCCCCTGCATCCTCATTGGCAGGGAGGAGAGTGACTTGCAGGAAGAAAGGACTCTACCAGCAGCACAGGATTCTGGGACATGTAGTCCCCAACTAAAGCGGCCCCACACAGCCTCCTATGGGGCAGGGAACTACAGAGCCCAGCGTGCTCTCTGCCGAGGGAATTCATAAAGCAGAGGCTGCCTGGGAGAAAGTTGAGTTCCACCACGAGGCAGAGGAAGACAGACAGGACGAGAGGGGCAGGTAAGCTTACACTTTATTGGCCACTGGAGCGATACTAAAAAACATCTATTTATTTAAATAGGGAGAGGGATTTGGGATAGTGCGCAGGTAACTTTGTCCTGTTTTTTATCGTATGTATTGGGGCATTGTTGCAGGAGTAGAGGGCTTAATATTGTATATTTGTATGCATGTTATACCCATTCTCAGCAGATAACCCCCGGACCAATTGGCCCCGGACCAATTGGCAGCCAAAGGACCAGGCCCCTTTTTGCGATTCGGCACTGCGTCGATTTAACTGACAATTGCGCGGCCGTGCGACGTGGCTCCAAAACAAAATTGGCGTCCTTTTTTTCCCACAAATAGAGCTTTCTTTTGGTGGTATTTGATCGCCCCTGCGGTTTTTATTTTTTGCGCTATAAAAACAAAAATAGAGCGACAATTTTGAAAAAAATGCAATATTTTTTGCTTTTTGCTATAATAAATATCCCCAAAAAATATATAAAAAAACATTTTTTTTCCTCAGTTTAGGCCGATACGTATTCTTCTACATATTTTTGGTAAAAAAAAAAAATCGCAATTAGCGATTGATTGGTTTGCGCAAAAGTTATAGCGTTTACAAAATAGGGGATAGTTTTATAGCATTTTTATTAATATTTTTTTTTTTTACTAGTAATGGCGGCGATCAGCGATTTTTATTGTGACTGCGACATTATGGCGGACACATCGGACATTTTTTACACATTTTTGGGACCATTGTCATTTATACAGCAATCAATGCTATTTAAATGCATTGATTCCTGTATAAATGACAGTTGTAGTGAAAGAGTTAACCACGTGTGTGTGTTTTTTTACATTAGGGGGCGGGGCTGACGTCTGACATCATTGATCGGCTTTCCCGATGACCGGGAACAGCCAATCAATGACAGTCAGTGTAGGAAGCGCGGGGAGAGGTTTGTTTACACAAACCTCTCCCCGTTCTTTAGCTCCGTAACCCGATCGCGGGACACCAGCAGCGATCGGGTCCGCTGGTCCCGCGGCCATGGAGCTCCTGACCGGGTCGCGAGCGCGCCGCTGGCGGCGCACGCGCGACCCACGGGCAGGCATTTAAAGGGCCACGTACAGGTACGTGGTTTTGCCTGCCCGTGCCATTCTGCTGACGTATATATGCAGTGGGCGGTCGGGAAGCGGTTAATCGTAATTTTTTTGATCGCTCAAATTTTAAAAATTCTTTAGATTGCTACTGACCTCTCCGCCGGCTTCCATGTCTTCAGGGAGTTCCGTCGGAGATCCGGTGACGTCACGGACATCGACTCCTCCTCCCTTCCCCAAGTGCCTCTATCTGCTAACGAAGGGAAGGGGGGAGGAGTCCGGTGACATTGAAGTTCTGATTGAACGTAATGTGTACGGGGGAGGAGCTACGCATGACGTCACTCGCTGCTGCCCTACGGAACTAACACAATTGTCGGCTTTACATGCTGTGTTTTTATCATCTTTATGTGAGTAGTTTGTGTGTGAACACAAAAAATGTAATCTTATACTTAGGCAGTGAGCACTTAGATCTTTTCTTTCTACCCATGACCTGGCGTCCTTGCTGAGATCTAAGTAGACGTGAGAGAAGTTTATGGTCCGTGTTAACCCTTTTGATACCCGCTTGCATGACCACCTGTTTGCACAGGGGTTCATGCCATAAGGTGAGAGTGATGGTAGTAAGACCGGAGGTGGAGGGATTGTCACGCTACTGTGAAAAAAAAAAAATATCACTGCGTCAGTGCTACAGTTTGAATTTAAAATGTATTTGTGTGAACTGTGAAGTTAAGTCATGGATTGTGGAAACTAACTAGTGTCGGGTGATTGTATATACCACATTTACCACTGACTAATGCAGAGTTGCAATGCAAGGAGATCAGCTAAAAGTAGTTGGATCTGTATGTGCGTTATAATTAATCGATTAATCGAACATGAAAATTTTAAATCAGTAACAGCCCTAATAGATGGTTAATAGTCATCAGTGGCTGTTCCTCGCACAGACGAAGTAATCCAGCAGTGGGCACTCCACATATGTTAGAAAGGATGTGTCATGGTTATGCAGTAATCTTCCCTGTTTGCTTACCTCTCCTCATGTTTTCCAACTAAGAGGCCAGCCACTCTCACCTGGTGGGTTTTATAACCTCTCCTCTAAGCATGGCTCCACCCCAGGCCCTATCAGGGAACCCTATATTAACCTGTGCACTGCAAGCCAGTGGTGTTGATCAACCATTGTGTATCCGTGGTGTGTTCGGCTTCCTGGTTCCTGCTTTATGTTTGTCTCCGTTACCGACCTTGGCGTGTTCTCAACGATTCCCTTCTGCTTGTGACCTTGACCCTTTGGCATGTCCCCGACCATCCCTGTCTGCCTGTGACCCTGAAGCTTTGGCGTGTACTCTATTGTTCCTCTTTACCCTGACCTCTGCCTTATCCCCTTACTATCCTTGTCATTCCAGGCTGCTGCTTCCTTCTCCTGTAGTCTACTGTGAGCGTGAGCTGTGAGACCCTGGGGGTCGCGACCTGGAGCCAGACTGCAGCGAAGTCCATCCTCACCACCAGAGGCTCTGGCGAACACCTGCTGGCTCTTAGACTCCGCGCCCTGGGGAATCTATGCTCTAGTTCCCACTGGGATCTGTGTTAGTGATCCAGTAGACCTGTGTCCTGAATCTCCCTGGGTACAATCCGCCGCGGTCAGTCCTAAGGTCCACTACCTAGCGGTGCATTTCCAATTCCAACTGAGTGCACCTGTCACCTGGTCTCAGGTGACCTGACAGTTTGATCAGCCATGGACCCAGCTGATGTGCCGCTACCCGCAGATGATCCATTGCAGAGCTTAGTTCGCAGACTTGAGACCCAAGAATCGCATCAGACCCAGGTGATGCGATTCCTTCAGGATTTGGCATCCCGTTTTGAACAGGTTCAGGCCTCATTAGGACCCCCGGTTCAACAACCTCAACCGCTATCTGCTGCCGCACCTATCGCATCAGTCGCAGCCACACATTCATTACAACTACCAGCTCCGGCCCGTTTCTCTGGGGACTCCAAGGCTTGCAGGGGGTTCCTTAGCCAGTGCACAATTCATTTTGAACTTCAGCCCCAAAACTTCCTGTCTGATCGGGCGAAAGTCGCATATATTATATCCCTCCTGTCAGGCGAGGCGCTAGCTTGGGCTGCCCCTCTGTGGGAACTGAATGACCCAGTGGTTTCTAGCCTGTCTGATTTCATGAAACTTTTTCGGAATATCTTTGAGGAACCGGGTAGTGTCTCCTCAGCGGCTAGCGCTCTTTTACGTCTCCGTCAAGAGTCCGCTTCTGTGGGACAGTATGCTCTTCAGTTCCGTATCTTTACAGCTGAATTGAGCTGGAATAATGAGGCCCTAGTTGCAACCTTTTTACATGGCCTCTCTGATAGAGTGAAGGATGAATTAGCAGGAAGATCCCTTCCTGTTGATCTGGACAGTGTCATCACCTTGTGTAACCAGATCGATATTCGCTTTCAGGAGAGGGCCCTGGAAAAAAAGACTCCAGCACTCCCCGTTCTTTAGTCAGCCTTAGCTTACAGTCCCTTCTCTTCGATCCGATGAGCACCCCCTGCCTGCTGAGGAATCTATGCAGTTGGGCTGGACCAAGTTATCTCCTGAAGAACGCGCTAGGCGCAGAACTCTGGGCCTATGCCTCTATTGTGGGGCCAAAGGTCATTTCAGTGACAGTTGTTCTCTTCGTCCGGAAAAACGCTCAGGGCCAATACATCTGGAAGGTGGAGTATTAGAACATGAAAAATCACCTTCTCGTCTTCTCCTTTCTGTGTTGCTTCATGTCGGCACTTCCTCTCGTTCGGTCTCAGCACATCTGGATTCCGGAGCCGCTGCCAATTTCATGGATTGGGAAACTGCATCCTCCATGAGACTTACCCTTTTGCCCCTTACAACGCCATTGGTGGTCTTGGCGATTGATGGCACTGTTCTCCCAGGGGGCCCTATCTGCTTCCAGACCCTTCCTGTTAAGATGTCAGTAGGGACACTCCACCAGGAGTGGATATCCTTCCTTGTCTTACCTAAGGCTTTATCTCCTATCATATAAGGTCTTCCTTGGTTACGGCTCCATTCCCAACACGTTGACTGGACTGCTGGACAGATCCTGGCTTGGGGTTCCTCTTGTTCCTCTTCCTGCCTACTCAAGGTTACCCCAAAAGAGAAACCTCCTGTTGCCATCATCCCAGTAGCTTCTGCTCGTCCCGCTGTATATAGTGATCTCTGGGATGTGTCCTGCAATAGTCGGACTGATGCGATTGAGATGGTCACTACACCTGACAATACTATTCAGTTGGCCTCTGCACTAGTTATGCCAGTCCAGCCCATGCCCAGTGAGCTTTCCGCTTCTTGTTCAGGACCTTCTGTAACCTGGCCTCACCCTACTGCTACTATGCCCTTTTCTAAAAAGCCTTTAGTCCTCTACAAGTCCTCTCTTCCTCTCCCTACCTCGGTTCCGGTCTCCGAGGATAATCTAAAATACGAGGTTAGTCAAGTTTTGGATTCTCGACTCCGTAAAGGCATTCTTCAATACCTCGTACATTGGAAAGGGTTTGGTCCTGAGGAGAGGTCTTGGATCACTGCATCAGAGGTCCTTGCTCCTCATCTGTTGAGGAGGTTCCATCTGTAGTTTCCCTTTAAGCCTGGACCCAGGTGGGGGAGGGGGAGGCCTCATAAGAGGGGGGGGGTACTGTCATGGTTATGCAGTAATCTTCCCTGTTTGCTTACCTCTCCTCATGTGTTCCAACTAAGAGGCCAGCCACTCTCACCTGGTGGGTTTTATAACCTCTCCTCTAAGCATGGCTCCACCCCAGGCCCTATCAGGGAACCCTATATTAACCTGTGCACTGCAAGCCAGTGGTGCTGATCAACCATTGTGTATCCGTGGTGTGTTCGGCTTCCTGGTTCCTGCTTTATGTTTGTCTCCGTTACCGACCTTGGCATATTCTCAACGATTCCCATCTGCTTGTGACCTTGACCCTTTGGCATGTCCCCGACCATCCCTGTCTGCCTGTGACCCTGAACCTTTGGCGTGTACTCTGTTGTTCCCGTTTACCCTGACCTCTGCCTTATCCCCTTACTATCCTTGTCGTTCCAGCCTGCTGCTTCCTTCTCCTGTAGTCTACTGTGAGCGTGAGCTGTGAGACCCCGGGGGTCGCGACCTGGAGCCAGACTGCAGCAAAGTCCATCCTCACCACCAGAGGCTCTGGCGAACACCTGCTGGCTCTTAGACTCCGCACCCTGGGGAATCTATGCTCTAGTTCCCACTGGGATCTGTGTTAGTGATCCAGTAGACCTGTGTCCTGAATCTCCCTGGGTACAATCCGCAGCAGTCAGTCCTAAGGTCCACTACCTAGCGGTGCACTTCCAATTCCTACTGAGTGCACCTGTGAGGTGACCTGACAGGATGGGCCTTGAATATTCTGAAATAGTCTTCAGCAGATAACTCTGGTGTGCTGGGGTTTATCCCGTGTACACCTGGGAGAAGGCAGAGCGCCGTGTGACCCGACCCGACCTGCCATAGTATGATGAGGGTCACACGACGCTCTGCCTCCTCCAGGTGTACACGGGATAAACCCCAGCCCACCAGAGTTATCTGCTGAAGACTATTTCAGAATATTCAAGGCCCATCCTTTCTAACATATGTGGAGTGCCCGCTGCTGGATTACTTCGTCTGTGAGAGGAACAGCCACTGACGGCTATTAACCACCCGGATTCCAGGGATATCCTGATAAGAGGGTCACCATCTCCCGAAAAAAGAGGTTTTACGCCTGTTACCCCAGCATGGGTGAGGCGCTCTGGTGAGTGCAAACACAAGAGGGGCAAGTGGATGAAGGAGGGGAGCACCGAATAGTCACTTCCTACCAGTGTTGTATCTGCACAGATTTTCACTTATGAACTGTGGTTGCTGCCTATGGTTATAAACCATCTCTCTTTGGCCAGTGTTACACTTTGGATATTTAATCATATATATTTTGGACACTATAATTTATTAAGTTTCATTCCATTTTTTGCACATTATTAATATTTTTTGGAGATTCCATTTTTTGATGTTTTTTCTTGCTATATATCACTTTACACATTGCATTGCTTCACTTGATATTGTTGATGCACTTTATTATTCTTATGCACATTGCACTTTATATTTAGTGTTGTTTACATACACATATTTATTTTCGAAGGTGTGTTTAGCACATACACACTTCCTAGTGTTTATGTAGTGCACCCACTATATTATTTTTTTTTTTAGAACAGCGCCACCATCCCTTTGTCGATTTTTCCTCATTTAATATGGAGGTCAAACCTCAAGGAGTTTAAATTTGTATGCAATCAGGCAGGGCCGTGCACTACATGGTTTTGGAAAATCTGAAGACAAAAATCTGCAGAAAATCTAATAGTGTGTATGGGGCTTTAGTCTCTGTGAATCAGAGATGGCAATAGGGGCCTCAGACACACTTATATGTGGAGGTCCGCCCGAGTCAGAATTGGATTCGGTCATGGATTAGAACCACACTTAGAACCTATGCATGCAGACTGGGAATACTGATAAATAATCCTCACCAACTATTGCAGCGGGGCTGTACTAGGTGTATCTATCAAAAGACATGTTGCATCACATAGCAGACAATTAACAAGGTGAAAAACCAACAAGGCAAAGCCCCCCTTACTCGCGAACATGAGCAGATGATGCGGAAGAGAGTCGCAGACGGCCGGAGGTGAACAAAATCACTAAAGGCAGACAGCAGAGCGAGACCGAACAACGGTGGATCCACAAAGCGCTTTCAAAGCAAGAGCAGCAAGGGGGGAAGTACCCTCCTATAGGCTGGATGATGGGAGAATGACTGTACAGCATGTGCATGAAACGTTCCACCCAGCGAGGGACGTCAGTTACAGGTCCCTCAACCTCAAAGTAGAACTATTCGCAAAACTCCCCCCCATTTTGGACAGATTAAGGGAGGGTTATAACCCGTGTCAGTTTTTTTGCCATCTGTGTCCTATTGGGGAAATTTCCCTGCACTTCCTGTCCCATAGCCAAAATAAGAGAGGAAATCACAGCAAATTAAGGGAATATCTTGGGGCCCCCCAGGTCACCAGAACTGTGTCCCCTTGGGAATATCTCCCCCATTTTACGGTTCTGGGGACAACCCAAAATTTGGGATTCTCTTTTACTTTGACTGATAATAGTAAACAGGACAAATAGAGAGGGTGAATCTCTCCAACAAGGGCCGAGGTAGTAATAAAAACCTGGCAGTTATTCTAATACACCTCTACTCTGTCCAAACCTTAAAAAGTGTTGCCTTTAGTTCTACTTCAAATGTTACCACTGTAGGATGCCAGTAGGGATCGAATGATTATTGCAGGCCTATATCACCATTTTCAAGAAAATCAGTATCGGTCGCAAACTAGACCGATATTACTGATATTGGTCTCCATGGGCCACGGCCATCGTTTTGGGGTCCAGAAGCCTGCAGAGTGCAGACCCAGTAGGCAGAGGCTTGCGGGACATGCACACAACGTCATTATGCCTCCACACACTGGGCCTATAAAGTCTGACAGGCCTCCCTTGCCTCAACACTTGGACGGACATGCTAGCCGGCCAGCCACCCATAGTAAGGTGCCAGGCCACTGAGGCCAGCCAGCAGCCACCCACAGCAAGGTGCCAGCCAGGCAAGCCAGCAGCCACCCACCCACAGCAAGGTGCCAGCGAGGCCAGCCAGCAACCACCCACAGCAAGGTGCCAGCCAGCAGCCACCCACCAAGGTGCCAGCCAGGCCAGCAGCCACCCACAACAAGAGACCAGCCAGCAAGCTCACCCATGGCAGGGTGCCAGCCAGCAAGCTCACCCACGGCAGGGTGCCAGGCAGCAAGCTCACCCACGGCAGGGTGCCAGGCAGCAAGCTCACCCACGGCAGGGTGCCAGCCAGCAAGCTCACCCACGGCAGGGTGCCAGCCAAGGTACCCACTGAAGAGTGAAAAGTATTCCTAAACCGAAATGCTGGTAAAGATTTACCAAAAGGTAGTTGAGAAAGTAAAAGGCTATGCTGCAACCAGAGTATGCTGGCAACTCACTCTCATTCACAATTGACTGCTGGTCAGGACCAACAGTCACTAATGAGTCTTACATGCCACTTCATTGACAGCGGATGGACAAAAAGGCAATTGGTGTTGAATACAAAGGTGATGCAAGGATCCCACACTGGGGAGTACATTATAGAAATATTTCTAGGCATGCTTGAAGACTGGAGAATAAACAAAGACAGAGTGATGCTTGTGTTGCGTGACAGCGGTGCAAACATGGTGAAAGGAATGAGGCAAACACCCTGCAACTTATGGTAAAGGGTGGTCTGTCAAGCCAAAGAGCTTTGATAGATATAATTGGCATGCTAAAGAGGTGCGCAGGACATTTCCACAATTCAGTCCTTGCCAAGCAGCGACTGAGGTGCATTCAGGCAGACCTTGGCCTACCCAAAAACAGCCCAATTCAGGCTGTTCCAACACGTTGGAATTCAACACTTCACATGCAGCAAAGAATGCTGGAACAGAAGAGAGCTCTGAGCATCTATTCAGGCGAACATGGAGGATATAGTTGCCCTACTGCTGATCAGTGGGACATTGTAGCCAATGTCATTGAGACCCTCCTCCCTATAGAGGAAGTGACACAAGAGGCAAGTCATTACGACTCCACTGTGTCATCTGTCATCCCATGTATGAGAGTGCTGAAGATGCTTCTTCAAGAGAATGAAGGACCCAACACACGTGGCATTAAAACATTAAGGCAGGTCATGAGGGACAGCCTCACCAAACGCTTAGAGAAGCATGAAGAGAATAAAAATGTTGTGCTGGCATGTCTTTTGGATCCTTGATACAAGAATCATGCTCTCATCTGATGATGTATTAGCCAAGGCAAAACAATGGCTGACAGAAGATCAACACGAGCTGCTGGAGGTTCCTGCAGAAAGGTCAAGTTTGGAAGAGCATGTTACTATGTGCAAGACGAGGATGCTGCAAAAACAGACACACGGCAAAAAAGACAACAAGCAGAAGAGAATCTTCATCGTGGTCAAATGGATGCCATCTTCAGCGTGTTATTGGGGCCTCATATGGAGGATTCTTATGAATGTGCATCAATAATCAGCCTGGATGATGAACTTCATCTCTATTTGAAGGAACCATTAATTGACAGAAGTGGTGATCCTCTTCAGTGGTGGAAAGAAAATGAGGCACGCTACAAAAGACTTGCCTCTCATGCTAGAAGATGCCTCTCTGCTCCTTCATCTGTACCAAGTAAGCGTGTTTTCAGTGAAGTGTCAGCAATATATGATAAAACAGAATCCGTTTAACAGGTGAACATGCTGAAATGTTATGCTTTCTGCACTATAATATTATTCTACTTAACTGGGAGTATTGAAGAAAGTGTAATGTCAGTATCCACTGTCTAGCCTTTTGCACTGCAGTAGTGATTTAAATGTAATCAGTGCAGTGCACTGCAGTAACAGTTATACTTTTTCTATGTTTTGGGAAGCCATTTAAGAACATTTTTCAAGCACTTTATTTTTCCCAGTTTACTTTTAGACCAAATCATCACACCATGGTGCACTGCAGACAGAGATGTCAGTTTTGAAATCTGTGTGTGTTTTACTGTTTTTCTCCCATCAGTTTTCATGCAGGTATGGTGTGAACAACGAACCCTTAATGTTTAAATTTTTAATAAATATTAAGGCTACTTTCACACTGAGGCGCTTTACAGGTGCTATAGCGCTAAACATAGCGCCTGTAAAGCGCTTCTCCTTTCACTCCACCAGGAAAGCCCGAGTGCTTTCACACTGGAGTGGTCCGCTGGCAGGCTGCTCAAAAAAATCCTGCAAGCAGCCTCTTTGAGGCGCTTTAGGAGTGGTGTATACACCGCTCCTCAAGTGCCCCTGCCCATTGAAATCAATGAGCAGTGCCGCCAAAGCACTGGCAAAGCGGTCCTTTGAGTTTATTAAAATATGACAAAAGACCCCTGGGAAAACTTTGCTGGACTTAAACTAAACCAAAGGGGAAATGTTACACGGGGTAGATTCCTGAGTAAAGACACGTACTCCACCATAACTAAAATGCTTTCAGATTTCTTTAGTTTTGAGTAGTTGGAAGAAAAAGAATACAAAAAAAAAGTCTGCTGCTTTGTATCTGAATATAAATTCTTATATGTGAAATAAAAAAACAGCTATGAACCCTTTATACTTTTTAGTCTGACTTTCAAGTAGAAGTATAGGCAAGACTTTTTTGTTCATTTTGGATAGAGTAAGAGAGGGTTATAACCGCTGTAAGGTGTATTTTAGCCATCTTTGTCCCACTTGGGAAATTTACCTTAACATCCTGTTCCATAGGCAAACAGGAAGTGAGAAGAAATCCCTTCAAATTGAGGGAATCTCTTGGGGAACCCCAGGTAACCCGAACAAGTGTTACTATTGGAATATTCCCCCTTTTTTGGGGGAACCCCAAAATTTTAGATTTTTTTTTACTTTCACCTTCAATTATAATGGTAAACAGGACAAATAGAGAGGGTGAATCTCCTTAATGGGGGCACAGACAGCGATAAAAACATGACAGGTGTTCCAATTAATCTCCCCTCTATTCATAACTAATGTTATTCTTTAAATTCGCACTGGCAAAATTGTGTACAGAGGCTTAATTAAAGCAGAAGTTCACACATTGATTTAACAGTAATAGGAATGTAACTGTCACATTGGTTGTGCTCTCGACCAAAACTGTCAAACCATCCAATGGCTGGTGTCATAACTGATCACATGTGCAGCATCATGACAGTTTAAGAATAAACAGAGGCCAAGATGGCAGCTTCCTTGGCTGATAATGATAGGAGGGTTTACTTCCACTTTAGGAGAGTCTGGTCCCTCCAGTGTCATCTGGCCAACACAGGTAATTTGAACTCCTATTGTGGAAAACAGTTTGAACCCATCCCTTTAAACCAGACATTAAAAGCAAGAAAAGTTTTGGTCAGAACCAGCCATTGATATAGCTGCATATATTATGCATTGAGATAAAACCAATTGACTGGTTTCTACAATGGTTAAATGTTACAGAATATGAAGTCATTGATAGTCCATTAAAAAGGTGTTCCTACCTCACTGTCTTTTGGGCAACTTCGCTTGCTGCTGCAATTATAGAAATCCTTGTTCACTCGCAGCTCCTCTTCGTTGCACTCTGAGGAAGCAACCCGTTTCTTACTGACATATTCTGTTGATTTCTGTTCATCTTCAAAATTTGGGGAGGCAAAGGTGCCTTCGAAAGTCAACTTCTTTTTCACTTCCCATGTCCTGAAATCTAAATCGCTTTCATCTTTGGCATTAATTGTGCAGTATGGCTTTGGAAAAGAGGCATCTCCTAGAAGAGCATCTTTCTCTAGCTCATCCACTTCAAGCACCACATTTGGGGACTCCATTGGCTCATGAGTAAGGTGCCTAAAACATATTTTTTCAGACAAAATTGGATTCACGTCATCATCATTTATTCTGTATTCTTGCTCAGACTCCAGATTATTGGGCTGAAACTTTGATGGAAAGAGAACCTCTAAATCGCCTGAAGGAATTTCTTGCTCCACCTGTTGCCTCCACAATTTGTTGTGTCGCTGTTTACTAAAAAATATAAAATAAATAAAATACATTTTAAAAAAAGGTTACCGATTGTAATCACTGGTCAACAGGTCTGGCATCTAGAAAGGTACACTGTCAGCCCAACAGTGATTAAAAGCACATAAAACCCAAAGTACGGTGATAAATGTACATATTTTTGTCAAGATACAAATACAGGAAGTGTTTCAGATGGCTCCCAGCCCACCTGCTTAACCACTTCAGCCCCGGACCAATTGGCAGCCAAAGGACCAGGCCCCTTTTTGCGATTCGGAACTGCGTTGCTTTAACTGACAATTGCGCGGTCGTGCGACGTGGCTCCAAAACAAAGTTGGCGTCCTTTTTTTCCCACAAATAGAGCTTTTCTTTGGTGGTATTTGATCGCCCCTGCGTTTTTTTTTTTTGCGCTATAAACAAAAATAGAGCGACAATTTTGAAAACAATGCAATATTTTTTGCTTTTTGCTATAATAAATATCCCCAAAAAATATATAAAAAAACATTTTTTTTCCCTCAGTTTAGGCCGATACGTATTCTTCATTTTTTGGTAAAAAAAAAAATCGCAATTAGCGATTGATTGGTTTGGACAAAAGTTATAGCGTTTACAAAATAGGGGATAGTTTTATAGCATTTTTATTAATATTTTTTTTTTTTTTTTACTAGTAATGGCGGCGATCAGCGATTTTTATTGTGACTGCGACATTATGGCGGACACATTGGACATTTTTGACACATTTTTGGGACCATTGTCATTTATACAGCAATCAATGCTATTTAAATGCATTGATTCCTGTATAAATGACAGTTGTAGTAAAGAGTTAACCACTAGGGGGGGGAGGGGTTATGGGCTGTGACGTGTGTGTTTTTTTTTTACATTAGGGGGCGGGGCTGACGTCTGACGTCATTGATCGGCTTTCCCGATGACCGGGAACAGCCAATCAATGACAGGCAGAGTAGGAAGCGCGGGGAGAGGTGTGTTTACACATACCTCTCCCCGTTCTTCAGCTCCGTGACCCGATCGCGGGACACCAGCAGCAATCGGGTCCGCTGGTCCCGCGGCCGGGGTCACGGAACTCCCGACCACGTTTATATACGGGATTTTGCCTGCCCGTGCCATTCTGCCACAGTACATCTGCATGAGGCGGTCGGGAAGCGGTTAATGAACAGTATAAGCAACAGAAAGATGTTTTTGTAATTGTTAAAGATTTTTCCGTTTGAGGTGTTGTGGGGCAGATTTCAATCCTTTTCTCAAATCTTCACCACTAAATTATTCAGCTGCTGCGACTGCCTGTGCTCTGTGCTCAGTTTTTCTAACCCATGGGTGTCACCAGCCATAATTCTTCATATATATGATGAGAATCCACTAGTACCATGCAACTGTATTTCTATGCATTGCATCAGGTTATGAATTTACCTTTGGAACATGTTAAGGAATCAGGTAAAAGGTAACTCCACTTTCATGGGAAAAAAAATGAGCAAATAATATAATAAAATAATATAGCGTATACAATTGCGACTGAAGTCATATTATAATTGAATGTTATTAAAAATTACCTTTCCCTTTCAATCTGCAGCGCTGTAATTTTCTGTAAAATGAAATGCAATATGGCTACCTGGAGGCGTTCTGTACACAGATGATGTACAGAACGCCACCCAGAAATGCAATTTCCTGCTTGAGTGATTGGCGCACTGATTCTCCCAAAAGTCTGCAGTAAGATACAAGTCAGATTTTGGGCATCCCCTGCAACAATGTCATTTTTGGTGAGATATTGCCAAAGGGAAATCACGTCTAAACGGATACAGCCCCTGCCAAATTCATTAGAGCCCTGTAGGTATAGCAGCTGATTGATAATTATGAAACCACTCCAATACAGAGTCACTGTGCCCATGGACACAGAGAAACAAACAACAATTTTGTCAGAACAAAAGTCAGGAATAGGCAACAGTTTGTTAAAATCCCTGCGATGTACATAGATAACTCAGTGGGGGGGGCATAGCTGTTTGTCTGTGTCCATGTTCAGTGACTCTGTATGTATTTCATAATCAAATCAGCTTCTGTGCCTGCAGGGCTCTAATGAAAAAAGTTGCAGGGTCTGCATCTCTTAACCACTTACAATTGTAAATGCTATATATTTTTTTTCCCCTACAAATGTGGAGATACCCTTTAAGTCAGTGACTCCAAGCCTAGCCTATAATGGCTGCGGAGGAGAAGGATAATATTAATACCAGTTGTATCTTTTAGCAGCAGTGATGGAAAGCAATATGAGATGAAATATCCTGTGCCAAACTTTTTTCTAAAAAATTATGGTAAGTTACCTGGCATCAAGGATTCCCTCATACTCCAAGAGCTGACGCATGAAACCAGCATTTGGCCTGGCGACACTTCGTCTTTGTTTGACATAACTATACGCATTCTCCATGGACCAGCCATACTCTTTCATGGCATAAGCAATGACTGTAGAAGCTGAGCGGCTAACTCCCATTTTACAGTGCACCAGACATTTGGAATTATTTTTCCTGTAGATATAACAAACCAAGAAAAATCATATTGCAGCATTTCCATGTCTCTTATAGCAACACCAGACAGTTATCATTTGTCCATGCATATGTACAAGCTAATAAAATGCTAATAAAAATATCAACATGCAGTTGCTTTCTCCCCCCCCCCCCCCCCCCAATAGATACATATCATACATTTCCTTTGATAAAAATTATAGACTTTTAAATAAGCTAAATTAGTGGGGGGAAATATTTAAATATTTATGGTTTATCTACTATAAAAGTAGTAGAATTTTCAAGTGCAGTATTATAATTAGGTGAAATTGTTGAATAAAATAAATAAATAAAATAAAAAAAACGGGTTTAAAGGTTTTTTTTGTGATTATAACCAGAGGCTCGCTTTAAAGAATCATGTGCGTAGAATTTAAATATATCTTTAGAATAAGTGCAGTGCTGTCCTTCATGCAATACTGAAAAAATAAAAAAAACAAATGAATATATACAAATAAAGTGCAAAATTTTCCATTAGTGGCTCCTCCGAAAAAGTTATGTGGGTGTGACGTAACACATAAGGGCGGAGCCGGTGAAGTCCTTACGCTACATAGGAAGTGGCGAGACATCATGGAAAGTGGCGCCAACCATAGAGATGTGATCTCTCA
Organism: Lithobates sylvaticus; assembly: GCA_028564925.1. Taxonomy (NCBI): domain Eukaryota; kingdom Metazoa; phylum Chordata; class Amphibia; order Anura; family Ranidae; genus Lithobates; species Lithobates sylvaticus. Next base: position 253,952,023 of record CM053026.1, on the reverse strand, counting down.
TGGGGGCATATACACCTGTATATCGTAGTTGAAGGAAATTAGTCCCAGGTCTTGAAGAGGGGAGATCGATGGTATAACCCCTAAAAGGAGAATGTATGTTTTGACCTATATTATACATAGGTCAACTCCAGAGATGAGAGTATAGTGAGCACAGAGCAGTGAAACACAGCATATATACAGTAAATTCCTTGGGAACACAGAGCTTAATTGATGCATATATGGTGTACTTGGACTTTCGCACTGGGACCTTCTATTATTGATTTTAATATTCTGTCATAAGGTAATTGCACATTGTATTTTTTTCAATTTTCATGTGCAGCACGTTGAATATTTGTTCACGTCTTTTAGATTGGGCGGTTGGCTCTTTAGGGATAACAACCGATGCGGCTAAAAGCCGCTCGTTTTTTTTTATCCTGGAGGAGCGGTAGAGGACCTCTCCCCCTCCTGCCGCCTTTCCGCCGCTGTTCCCGGCCTCCCGTCTGTCCCGTTCAGCACTTCCACTGGCTAGAGAGAGACTGAATCAAAGCCGGGAACGGCTTGGTTCCAGTCTCCAGTCTCCTATGTGTAAACACAGACGCAACGTCACTTCTTGTTTACTCTGGCGCCGGATTTAAAAAAAAAAACAAAAAAAAAAAAAAAACACGACAGTATTCAGAATCGCCGTTTTTGGCAATCTAAGTGCAAAGGTGGGGCTTGAGTTCTTTTTTTTTTTTTTACAGACAATGTAAAACAAAAAATAATAATAATTATGAATAAAATAAGAAAGAAAATATATTTTTTAAAGCGCCCCATCCCCGCAAGCTCGCGCAGCAAAAAAAATGCATACCCAAGTCGCGCCAGCATATGTAAACGGTGTTAAACATGTGAGGCATCGCTGTGATCGCCAGAGCGAGAGCAATAATTCTAGCACTAGACCTTCTCTGTAACTCTAGCCTGGTAATCGCAATTTTTCTTTAAAGTGTCGCCTATGGAGATTTTTAAGTACCGTAGTTTGTCGCCATTCCACGAGTGTGCACAATTTCAAAGCATGACATGTTACGTATCTATTCACTCAGCGTAACATCATCTTTCACATTATACAAAAAAAATTGGGCTAACTTTACTGTTTCGTTTTTTTTTTTTTTTTTATTCATGAAAGTGTCTTTTCCCCCAAAAAAATTGCATTTAAAAGATTGTAATAAAATAAAATAAAATATTGTAACGATCGCCATTTTATTCTCTAGGGTCTATGCTACAAAAATATATATAATGTTTGGGGGTTTTAAGTAATTTGCTAGCAAAAAAAATAGGATTTTTATAACAGCTTACCTCTAAAATCCTTTTCTTGGAGTACATCACAGGACACAGAGCACCATAGTAATTACTATGTGGTTATAGGCCACCTACAGGTGATGGACACTGGCACACCCTAAACAGGAAGTTGCCTCCCTATATAACCCCTCCCACACTCAGTTTTTGTAGCAAAGCAATATATATATATATATATATGTATATATATATATATATAGTATGTATGTATGTATGCATGTATATATGTATATGTAGCACTAACCACCGAAGGAGCTGCTGTTTTTTTTTGGGCTTACCGTTACCTCACCTGCTTGCATCTCCGTCTTGGGGATCCCGTGGAAAGTGGCCCAAAGAATGTGAATTTCCAATACTCAGTCCTTTTTATGATTATTTATTCAAATTGGAAACAAAGTCTTTCAATAAAGTGTAGAGGGTTAGGGATGAGTTCAGGCACCTGGTACTGCGGGTTTAAGATCTCTTTTAGATCAAGAAGGCGATGGTTCCACTCTCTAGATCCAGCCACCACCGGATAAGCCCCTCTCACTGGACCTAGCAGCCGGCGGGGTATCTAACACAGTCTCTGCCGCAGACTTGTGAATTTGAACTTAAGCGTCACTGAGAGATTTAACCACTTCCATACCGGGCCTATTTTGGCCTATTTTCCTTCATATAAACATCATCATTTTTTTGCTAGAAAATTACTCAGAACCCCCAAACATTGAGTACGTTTTTTTTAGCAGACACCCTAGGGAATAAAATGGCGGTCATTGCAACTTTTTATCTCACACGGTATTTGCGCAATAATTTTTCAAACGCCTTTTTTTGGGAAAAAAAACGGTTTCATGAATTAAAAAATAAGAAAACAGTAAAGTTAGCCCAATTTTTTTATATAATATGAAAGATGATGTTACGCCGAGTAAATAGATACCAAACATGTCACGCTTTAAAATTGCGCACAACCGTGGAATGGCGCCAAACTTCGGTACTTAATAATCTCCATAGGCGACGCTTTAATATTTTTTACTGGTTACCAGTTTAGAGTTACGGAGGAGGTCTAGTGCTAGAATTGTTGCACGCGCTCGAACGCACGCGGCGATACCTCACATGTGTGGTTTGAGCGGCGTTTACATATGCGGGCGGGACTTGCGTGTGCGTTAGCTTCTGATCGCGAGCTACAGGGGACAGGGGCGTTTTTAATTTTTTTTTTTTTTTTTATTTTTTTTTATTTTACTATAATTTTTTTTATTTTTACACTTTTTAAAAAAAAAAAAAGTTTTTGGATCACTTTTATTCCTATTACAAGGAATGTAAACATCCCTTGTAATAGGAATGTATGTGACAGGTCCTCTTTATGGAGAGATGTGGGGTCAATAAGACCCCACATCTCTCCTCCAGGCTGGAAAGCATGAGATCGGTAAATTTTTTTTTACCGATCTCATGCTGACAGCCGCGATCGCGGCTTTGTTTACTTCCGGGTACCGGGCGTGACGTCATAACGTCGCGCCCGGGCCTCCGACGGTCATAGAGATGACTGGTGACCATCTGGTCACCGGAAATCTCTATGCTCGTCATCCGGCGGCGAGCGATTCTTTCTCCGGGCCCCCGATGGCACGGGAGAGCCCGGAGAAGCACCGGATGGCGGCGGGAGGGGGGGGACGTCCCCTCCCGCTGCCTATAAGAACGATCAGGCGGCGGAACTGCCGCTATGATCGTTCTTATGGTGCACAGAATCGCCGGCCGGTAAAAATGATATCTGAATGATGCCAATAGCTGCACGCATCATTCAGATATCACCACTCAAAGTCAAGGACGTCATATGACGTCCTTGGTCGGCAAGTGGTTAAGAATACTTCCATACAATACCAATCTCTTTTAGCCGAACTGCCGGTACTGTAGGTATAGTGATCCGGATTGCGTCCTTCAACTGAGTCTCCAGGCTCCTTCGGAGATACCAGCCCTGCGCACGGTCTTCTCCTGAAAGAGTCCTCCCCTTCAGTTTATGGGCCTCTCCCTTCAGATGAGACGGCACCGGACCATCCCTGGATCAAAAGGCCCATAGATTCACTAAGGCCTATCCTCTCAGCTGCGCTGCTTTGAGCCAGCCGGCCCCGAGACACAGGATACATAGCTCCGCACCCCAGGCCAGGAGGGCCATGGGGTCTGGGTAAGGAGGGCCTCGGAAACAAAGCTAACAAAAAAACCCTGCCAACCTGGCGTCGGTACCTTAAATACCACCCCCCAGAATTTACAGCAGGAAAACACTCCCACTGGGCTGGTTCAGAGCAATAGGTAACATTCAATGCATCCAGCTAAGCTGCGTTTCTACTCTTGCCAGCGGTGACAGCAACACCTGCGGTCAAGGAGAACCAAGCGCAACCCCGCTGGACTGGTACAGAAACCAGTAATTTAGCCAACTGTGGCGTCAGGCAACTTAATTAAAAAAAAAAAAAAAAAACAATAGCGGCTGCTCGTCAGGAGCCAACTGTGTATAATATACACACATATATATATATATATATATATATATATATATATATATATATATTATACACACACACACACACACACACACACACACACACACACACATACTATATATATACATATACATACATCTATATACCAGAAAGAGGGGAAGGACCTCTGTGTCCCGTGATGTACTCCAAGAAAGGGATTTTTACAGGTGAGCCGTTATAAAAATCCTATTTTCTTTATCGTACATCATGGGACACAGAGCACCATAGTAATTACTATGTGGGACGTCCCATAGCAATGCTATTTGAGGGGAGGGAGACATAACTGCCTGCAGCACACTGCGCCCAAAGGCGATATCCTCATGCCCTTTTTTACATCCACTTGATAAAATCTGGTGAATGTATGGACTGCGGACCAAGTTGCGGCCTTGCAGATCTGAGGGTAACACCTCATTCTGTACCTACTGTTCCCTTGGTAAAGGGTCTGAGGTGGGGAGGGGGATCTAACATGCTTCCTAACCTTTTGGATGGAGGATGCGATTAAAGCCACTGATCTTCCTTCTAGGGCCTGCAGGGCGGAGGAAAACGCATCTTCAGTCACGTATATAGGGGCTGAAATGTGAGAAGCAGCTGCACCACCAATTGGTTCCAATGACTCACCCTGGCTTGCCATATCTGGGTATTTCAGGAGAGGATGACAATGTGGAGGCACGACTGGAGTTCCCAGCACCTGGGGGTGGAATTTTTGGTACCTTCTCTGTGGTGTTTTTTTTGGAAGTCATAGTGCCAAGCACAAAAGCAGAGGCACCAAGTAAATGCAGTACTTGCTGAGCAATAGTCTAGCAATACAATGCTGCTATAAAGTTCAGCTTAGTGCTGAGTAAAAATGTATTTCCTGTACTGGAAATGCCTGCATGCATCCCTTACGTGCCCCAGCGCTCCTGTGTGTCAGACCAATACAGGAAGTTCACTCCCTTCCATCTCTTCAGTTGCATCTGAAGAGATCTTCTGTTGTGAAAAGCGTCTAAGCCACGCTCCCTCGCCACTAATCCGCCCCCCCCCCCCAGCTAAATGTAATCACTGTATAACACAGGGAAGCTGCCAACCGCACCCCCCGAGGGGGGGGGGGGGGGGGAGTACAAGGAAACTTACCCCTCTGTTGTATCTCCCAACCCCTTAGTTTCCCCAGGGGGGAGAAGAACATGCTGGAAATTCCCCCCCCTGGCTGCTGAGACCACACATGCGCTGTTTTAGCTGGACACTGAGCTGACTGGGAAGCAACGTATCAAGGTATGTGCATTTTACTCCCTCTAGTACAGACTTTAAGGCATACAACATTTTACTCATGGAAGAAAAAAACAAACACAGGTGGACTTTTTACAGTTCCTAGGCTCCTTCCCTTACCTTATCCTCGCTGCAGCATACTGCTGTAAGAGACAGATCCAAACTTCACCCATCACGGCGGGCTGCGTCAGCAAACCTTCAAGGACTGGGTCCCTTTTTATAGGGGTTCCCCTCCCTTGGACATGTATTAGCACTCCGCCAGGAAAAGCTTTAGGTAATGTGGCATGACCAAAAAGCCCTGGGTCCCAAGGTCCAGTCCTGCAAGGAGAGGCGTTAAAGGCAAAACCTTGTGCTTTGTATACGAGGCCAGGGTACCATCCACCTTGGCCTCAGTGGCAGTTTGGATGGATCCGGTCTATGGAGGCTGTTTAAATCCAGCAAGGATCCCTCCAGCTTGGAGCTCTTCAGAGCACATCTTCACTCGTGACCACCACCTTAGACACTGGTGAAAAAAACTGAGGTGTTCCCGGTATGGGAGGGGATATATAGGGAGTCAACTTCCTGTTAAGGGTGAGCCAGTGTCCATCACAAGAAGGTGGCCTATAACCACATAGTAATTACTATGGTGCTCTGTGTCCAGTGATGTAGGATAAAGAAAAAGGATTTTAACTTGCAAGCAACAAATGTTAGAAATAAGCTTAGGCATGAAAAGGGATAATAAACATATAATACTTACCTGCTATGTGTAATGGTTTTGCATAGAGCAGCCCTGATCCTCTTCTTTTTGGATCCCCCCCTCCTCCAACTTGCTGAGTGCCCCCCAATGGCAAGCCTCTTGCTATGGGGGCACTTGAGCAGGCTTGCTACCGAGCTGCGCTCGGTGTGTCTATTCATACGCAAACTTGGCCCTGCTCCCCCTGCTCTCTCCATAATGGATCACTGGCTGCAATTGACAGAAGCAGGAGCCAATGGCTCCCACTGCTCTGTGAGTCAATGAGGAGAGAGAGACCGGGAGAGTAGCTGCTCTCATGCACATTGCTGGATCGAGATGGGGCTCAGGTAAGTATAAGGGGGGTGCACCCAGAAGGTTTTTTTTTACCTTAATGCATTAAAGTAAAAAAAATCTTGAACATTCAGGACCGATTTAATAAGATTTTTCCAGTGGAACGTTTTGCATTTTATATCCAACACGCTGGATATTTGTATATAATCATTTGTTTAGATTTTTTACTTTTTTTTTAAGAGCGCTGCTCTTATCCCTATGATATTTAAATCTAGATTTGGTAACAGTCAGGGCTGGCTACCTGCTAAGTGTTATTTTATTAGACTGTTCACCATTTATTACTTTGGTTGATGGAAGAGCGAATGTTTTTTGCACTTGAGCTCAGTTCACATCTTGGTGTATCGGGGTGAAAATGGCGGTAAAAATCGCACAAATAGAATAGCAGGATGCACGTTGCCCAGAAGAAGCTCATGTACTTCTTTTGGGCGACAGGCATCCTGCGATTCTGTTTAAGCCATTTTACTGCGATTATCGCGAGACGAATCGTGGGAAAATCACGCTCCGTTTGGGGTGCTATTAAAATTGACGGGCAACATAAAGGGGAATGCACAGGCATCCGGCGATTTACCGTTTTGCGAATCACGGGTAGAATTGCATTGATTCTGCCCACGAGATGTAAACAAAGCCCTATACTGTATGTGCATAGAATTCATGTTAATGGAGCTATAGTTTCCAAAATAATATTTACAGTACATGCATAAGTGTAGAAGTACTTGTGGTAATACCCCATGAGAGTAAACCAATACCAACTTTGCTTTGTTAATGAAGTTATAGGTATCATTCCAATGGGACAGCAGGTCAGTACTCTCCTCGTCATAAACACGAATGTTGTGATAGGCAAAAAGGCCAGGAAAGAAGTTGTCTATTTCTCTGGTCACATTAAGTATATAGCCAATTCTAGAAAAAAAAACAAAAACACATTAAAATTTGAACAAAGTAAACGTACATCAATTTATACAATGTAGAAAAGAGAAAGAAACGTAGAAATCTGTCTCTTATCCACCTCATTACATGATACCCGAGTACAATAAAAATGTAAAAAAAAAAATTGCACTGATCCAAGTCCAAGGATTGGAGGATTTTGTACAATCAATGTAGTCAAACTTCAAATCTGTGGGCATGTGAAACACATCTCGCATGGATGGCCTTTTTGTTCTGGCCACTCTCGGTTTAAGATGTTTCAGCAGCTGATTTAATCACTTACTGATTATGTGGCAGCTTTTGTCATTCACCTTTTGCCTATGTCCGTGTTTAAGCTGGTGCAATGACCCCTGCCTCAGGCTTCCTTTTTCAGGGTGGCGCTTTACTCTTGCAGCATCCCACGGAGTCACCCTTACACACAGGTACTAGAATGGCTAGTGCCTCCCCTGCCCCAAGCTTACAGACTGGCTTGAGACTGCACTGCTCACTGTTAAAAGGATAGGCTCACCTTTTGTAACATGGTACACCCATAATAGGATGTAAAAGGTTACTGTGCTCCAGTCCTCTTACTCCCCGATCCTCCTCCATGACAGCGTACAGGGGATCCTCTCCCAGCACCCACTGTCACAATTTCAAAAACAGTACGGCTGGAAGTTGCTATGCCCACAAAGAGTTCTTTGACTGAACGAACTACAAGTCCTGTCTGCCACGGTGGCAAACAGTTTGTAGTTCTCAATAAACTGCGAGGGAGCTGCTGGCTCTCGTAGTTCATTGATGCTTTCCAAAATTCAGGAACTGTCTGCCCATACTGGAGGTATGGCAAACAGCTATACTGGGTGTCTGCAGGAGCCTGGCATTATACCAACAATCTGCTGATTGCGGGTGTCCTTATTTACAGCCTATAGTGTAAAAAACATAATAGAAAGCCTATAAACAATGTGGTGCTTGCTCTAATCCACAATATCAAGTGTCTAGTGACTATTCCATCTTATACACCTATACCATACACATTATCTGCACCAACAATATAAAATAAAATCAAGAATATAGGACTAGTGCTTAAACATATACATAAGCACAAGTCCTATGTTCTTGGGTTTTATTTTATATTATATTGTTGGTGCAGATAATGTCTATGATATACTGTAGGTGTATAAGGATATTGAAATATTCACTAGACACTTTATATTGTGGATTAGAGCAAGCGCCATTGTTTATAGGCTTTTTAGGCTAAGTTCACACTGGCATTAAGAACAGGCGGTGTTTGAAGCCTTTCAGCGCCTCCCATTCAAGTCTATGGTAATGTCTCGCAAATGCTCTGGCAGGCATTTGCGGGGCGTTAAGATTTGTTCAATTACTGTAATGGAATAGGCATTTGTGGAGCAATTTTAATGCTCGTCAAACGCTTCAAAACTGCCCATAGGGTGTTTGGGGGAGCATTTTTAACGCCTCGAGTCAAGTATGAACAAGCCCTTCCGTTTATACATGTGGGGACACATGCAGTTAATGTAAGCAGCTGCTCGCTTACATTTTCCAGAATTCTCTCATTTCCATTTTTATATTTATCTATATTAAAACAACTTTTTTTGATATGGAGATGGGTAGTGACAGCACATGGGATCCATTTCCACTTACGTAAGAAAATAATAAAAATGCACAATTTTTTAAATTATGGTTTATTAAAAAAAAACGCTACACTACCACCTTAAAGGCAGCGGATTACCGCATCGCATCTCCCCCGCAGGCAGTTCACACTGCCCTCTGTGAACCGCTGCAGGTGTCAATACAATGTTAATGACACCCCAGATCAGTTCACAGATCGCAGTGCATCAAAAAATGCTAATAGCTGAATGTAGTTTGCATGGACACATAAGATAACCCTATTTAGCTTTTAGGTGAAGAAAAACAATGGGGGGGGGGGGCTACCTGGTTTTGACAGGTACCCACCTACGGCTGTGTTCTCCCCTCCCCCTTCCCCCCCCCCGCAGCTGGCCCATTCACAGAGTGTAGCGCCATTCACCACAAGGCTTCACTGCCTGTTTCCCTAAGTGGAGATGGTGGCGGCGGCAGCACCAGATAGCTGACTGAAAATGTGGCTCAGGTGAAGACACTGCTAGATATTTGGACAGGTAAGTGTCCTAATATTAAAAGTCAGCAGCTGCAGGATTTCTGCAGGAGCCTGGAGCTCCTCTTTAAGTAACCTATCTTCTAAAAAGAGTTCTTAAGACTTAAAACCCTAAACTGCGAAATACCTTTTTTCATCTGCTGATAGCAGTCTTGTGACATCTATCAGTGTCTGGTTAAAGCTTGTAGGAGGAGTTTTCATTCTGCTCAGACTGTCCCTCTGTCTGGACAGTGCTGATTGGCCCTGTGCTGATCACATTTACCCTCCCAAGGAAAAAAAACTCTAGCAATACACACCAAACGGATCATGTGCAGCTTGCCCCCTAGTTCTATCAGGAGATGGTTTGGGGACTGTGGAAGAAGGGAAGGAACAGAGAAGATGGGATCAAACAGCCTTTTTACACAATGCAGAGGATTAACCCCTTAGGTTCCACAGCGAGTATAAGCAGCATGCTTTACTCCATATACAGACTGATTTTACTGTTGTGGAGTTAGTAACGCTTTAAAACACTGTCATAACTTATAAACTATGCCCTAAAACTAATTAAACCCTACTCTACATTCTGCCTCATTCAACGCTGGCTGCCTCCCTTTGAGAAAAACAAACATACAGGTCCTCTACCAAAATCACAACTCATCTATGCCATTGTGGCCCTTACTTCTATCCTGCCTAAAAAATGTCTGGGCAGATAACTATTAGGAGGGAAAACTAGGAGGGCTTACAACAGCAGGTAACAAAACAGCTACATTTTAGCTACGGTATGTAGAAAATGTAAATACAATAAAAAAAAAAAAAAAAAAGAAGGACTTTTGTTTTGTGCCGAGACCTATTTAGTATAAAATAAGATGCTGATAATATAAGTAAACAATTATTTATTGGTGAACTAGTGATATTATGGATAAAAGTGATCATGCGGTGGGTACTGACATAAATGAGATTACTGAAGTTCAATAACTGAAGGCGATGCATATATCTGGAGTTCTCACTTGACAAGTGCTTCACACAGCAAAAAAGCAGGCACCATAGTAAATGAACAGTCTAAGAAAGCAGGAAACTTACCCTGCCTTGTTGAGTTCCTCTAGGTTTGATGCGTTCCATTCAGATCCCTGAAAATATTATTAAAAAAATTGCAAATAAAATACTGCTAAATTCAAGAATGAAGAAGGCAAGGCTACACAACAGACATAACAATTCCTGTGGCTGGGTATATATAGGGGGTATATCCTGAGCACCTAAAGTCCATTCAGAAGGTACCGAATAAAGACTACAAAATAAATATACCGGTAGTTCAGGTCTGATCCCTGCTTTATTTAAGGCCACTCTATTATAAGATGTTCTACAGCTAAAGCTCATCCCTAAGCTTGATCTCATTTTGCACCCCACCCGTATGGTTTGCCTGTACACTGAAATCCACACACAATTTCTTCTGTATCTTGCCACAATGCTGGATTATTATTGATTTCATGGACAGTGACACGATTTGCTGCTTGTCAACAATGCTTCAAATTCAGGCTGCTGGGCATAGGGTTCTGCAGCACTTCCTATGTCACATCCTTTTTTACATAGGACAAGCTGCAAAACTACATAAGTCCCGAGCCTTCAGCCAACGGGCCAGGCTCATTGGAGCAGTGGGGCAGCATCGCTGAGCTACAGACAGAAGCATAAGAGGCTGGTGGTGGGCAGAGTTGACCATGCAAAAGCCAGTAAATATTAATAACCCCATCCACTGACTCAGGAAGAGCTGATGCAATCAGGTAAGCAATAATGGAGATAAAACTACAGGTGGTAAGGAGAGTGGTTACCCTGCTGGCCATGGGCGTCCGCAGAACTTTTTTCAGGGGGGGGCATAATTTTAGGGTCACCCATGCACCGCCCCTTTTCGACAATGTGATTATCACATTATTATGGTCAGAGTCTGCAGACGTATTACAATCCCTAGGATGAGTAATGGGTAATGGCCAACAGGCCCTCTTACCAGACCCAGTGAAACTACAGCAGTGATCACTCCGGCTGGACGATCGTTCACTCTGGGTTCCCCGGGGACGTCTCTGGTCAGTAGTGTAGCATGTCTGTACCCTGGTAGTGGCTCAGTCTTTCTCTCTCTGGTGGTACTGGACAGCATGACTCTCTTTTGTGGCCCTGGCAGGCTCTCTCTCTGGCTTCCGCCCAGCACACTCCTCGTCCTGTAGCACTCTCTCCCTCAGGTTCTTTCCAGGCTGCAGTCTCTCAATCTCTCTCTTGATCGAGCTGTAGCCTCCTCCCTGTGGAAAATGGAGCCGCCAATCTTTTGGGACTACCTGTCCCATGAAGCTTGCCTCTCCTAGTCGCCTTTGATTGGCCCTCAGTTATGTCCAATAGGGAAGGAACGGAGCAGGGCAGGAAGCTGGGTGGGGAACCTGGTGAGAGCCGCTGTCTCTTCTCCCTGACAGAAGAATGGGTGGGGCGAGCGGGGGAAACCTCTGATAGCCCGCAGCTCGCCATTCTTCCGTCACAGCACCGCCAAGTTCTCTGCTGGACTGAGCAGGGAAAAGAGCCCAAAGTCACACTACACTTGACAGCACCTTAATGGTGTCACCCCACTGGTGGGTGGCACCTGGGTGCGGCACCTCGATAGAGACACAACTGTGCTGAATTTAAGATCTGATCAGGGGCGTACCTAGAGCATTTGGCACCCGGGGCGACTCCTATATCTGGCACCCCCCCCCCCCCTTCAATTTAAAATGTAAAAACACCCCACTGTGTCCCCTGTATACCTCTTCATCCCCAATATCTGTTTGTCACTACTTTGTACACCCTCTCGACAACTGGACCCCTTTACATTACACAGCCCCCCGCAGCTCTGGACCCCTTTACATTACACAACCCTCTGCACCTCCTGGACTCCTTTACATTACACAACCCCCTGCACCTCCTGGACCCCTTTACATTACACAACCCTCTGCACCTCCTGGACCCCTTTACATTACACAACCCTCTGCACCTCCTGGACCCCTTTACATTACACAATCCTCTGCACCTCCTGGACTCCTTTAAATTACACAGCACCCTGCACCTCAGGACCCCTTTACATTACAAAACCCTCTGCACCTCCTGGACTCCTTTACATTACACAACCCCCTGGACCCCTTTACATTACACAACTCCCCTGCACCTCCTGGACCCCTTTACATTACACAACCCACTGCACCTCCTGGACTCCTTTACATTACACAACCCCCTGCACCTCCTGGACCCCTTTACATTACACAGCCCTCTGCACCTCCTGGACCCCTTTAAATTACACAGCACCCTGCACCTTAGGACCCCTTTACATTACACAGCACCCTGCACCTCAGGACCCCTTTACATTACACAGCACCCTGCACCTCAGGACCCCTTTACATTACAAAACCCTCTGCACCTTCTGGACTCCTTTACATTACACAACCCCCCGAACCCCTTTACATTACACAACCCCCCTGCACCTCCTGGACCCCTTTACATTACACAACCTCCCTGCACCTCCTGGACCCCTTTACATTACACAACCCTCTGCACCTCCTGGACCCCTTTACATTACACAGCACCCTGCACTTCAGGACCCCTTTACATTACACAACCCCCTGCACCACCTGGACTCCTTTACATTACACAACCCCCTGCACCACCTGGACTCATTTACAATACACAGCACCCTGCACCTCTGGACTCCTTTACATTACACAACCCCCTGCACCACCTGGACTCCTTTACATTACACAGCACCTTTCACCTCAGGACCCCTTTACATTACAAAACCCTGTGCACCTCCTGGACCCCTTTACATTACAAAACCCTCTGCACATCCTGGACCCCTTTACATTACACAGCACCCTGCACCTCAGGACCCCTTTACATTACACAGAACCCTGCACCTCAGGACCCCTTTACACTACACAGCACCCTGCACCTCAGGACCCCTTTACATTACACAGCACCCTCGACCTCAGGACCCCTTTACATTACAAAACCCTCTGCACCTCTGGACCCCTTTACATTACACAACCCCCTGCACCTCAGGACCCCTTTACATTACACAACCCCCTGCACCTCAGGACCCCTTTACATTACACAACCCCCTGCACCTCAGGACCCCTTTACATTACACAGCACCCTGAAGCCTTTGGGTTCACACTGGTGTCCTGGAGTTTGTCGCAGTGCTGGGGTATACACAGTTTTTCTGCATTTTATCCCCATTTTTAGCTGCAGTCCCACAGACTTCTATTATTTTGTGTAATTTTACTGTGTTTTCTGAAAGCACATCAAAGATTCAGTATAGAGGACATTTGGTGCGCTTTCAGAAAATGTTGCAAAAATGTGTAACCTAATAGAAGTCTGTGGGACTGTAGTGAAAATTGAGGCAACTGAACCACAGCGCATCAGTGTGACCCCACTTGAGTCCTGGTTCACATATATGCGATGCAGAAATCAGCGCAATTCCAGTGCGGATTCCTGCATTGCATGTTGCTTGACGGCCGTTCACGCTGCCCTTTGCAAACTGCTACGGGTGTCAATGTAAAATTAATGACACCCCCAGATCGGTTTGCAGATTGCAGTGAGAACTGTGAAATGGTGCAGGAATCGGATTGCATAAGTGTAAACACCCATCCAATCCGATTCCAGTGCAGACCAAAAAAAGGGTCCTCTGCACAGACATAGCATGTGATTTGCACAGCAATGCGGTGCGAATCACATGCAATGTCTATGATCACACCCTGGTAAAGTAACATGATGGGGCCAACCAGTGGCGGTGCGTGCATAGAGGGCGCAGGAGCGCCGCCCCCCCTCTCCTGCACCGCTCTATCACCAATAGATAGATTCATGCAATGCATGAATCTATCTATTGTCACCGCTGCCGCCCCCTATTCAGGTGTCCGGCCCCTGATCGGGCGCCGGGCATCTGAATTACAGTGGGGGGGGTGTTGCTGGAAGCGCCCCTATTAGAGCTGTAAGCTCTAATAGGGGACCCTATTAGAGCGGTGTGCTCTAATAGGCTTCCCTAAGTGTAAACAGCGGGCGCACGGCTGTGCGTTCGCTGATTACACAGTATTGTGTTAGGGAAGCGAATACATCGCTTCCCTAACACAGACCCGCCTCTCAGCCAATCAGGTTGCCAGGTCTGTTACCTGTCACCTGATTGGCTGAAGTCACAGGCGCTGTGATTGGACGCTAGGCGTCCAATCACCTAGCGTCCAATCACAGCAGAAGAAGACAGGAGGAGCGCGGGAGAAGACATCCGACGGAGACACCGCTCGTCGCCTGACGCCGTCACCAGCTGCACACCGGGACAAGGTAAGTGCAGAGGGCAGGCAGGGGGCACAGTGGCAGCACTTGAGGGGCACAGTGGCAGCACTTTAGGGGCACAGTGGCAGCACTTTAGGGGTACAGTGGCAGCACTTTAGGGGCACAGTGGCAGCACTTAAGGGGCACAGTGGCAGAACTTGGGGCACAGTGGCAGCACTTGGGGCACAGTGGCAGCACTTAAGGGGCACAATGGCAGAACTTGGGGCACAATGGCAGCACTTAAGGGGCACAATGGCAGAACTTGGGGCACAATGGCAGAACTTGGGGCACAATGGCAGAACTTGGGGCACAATGGCAGAACTTGGGGCACAATGGCAGCACTTAAGGGGCACAGTGGCAGCACTTGGGGCACAGTGGCAGCACTTGGGGCACAGTGGCAGAACTTGGGGCACAGTGGCAGAACTTGGGGCACAGTGGCAGAACTTGGGGCACAGTGGCAGCACTTGGGGCACAGTGGCAGCACTTGGGGCACAGTGGCAGCACTTGGGGCACAGTGGCAGCGTTTGGGCACAGTGGCAGCGTTTGATGGGCACAGTGGCAGCGTTTGATGGGCACAGTGGCAGCACGTGGGGCACAGTGGCAGCGTTTAATGGGCACAGTGGCAGCGTTTAATGGGCACAGTGGCAGCGTTTGATGGCACAGTGAGGCTGTTTGTTTGCGCCCCCCCAAAAATTTTGAGCACCAGCCGCCACTGGGGCCAACTATAAGCATAGAGTTAATGAAAGACTCTGGAGGACAACAGAGGAAAGAGGGGGAGTGAAAGAGATTTGGGAGAGAGAGGGCAGAGTCTGGACACAGTGACAGCGCTGATCACTCACTTGGATGTCTCCAGGTTGCTCACACTAGTTCCCTCAGCGGCTACTTGTTTAAATGTTCCCGCCCCCACATTCCTTCCAGACGCAGCACACGGGCTGCACGGAGCATGGACGGGACACAGAAACAGAGGGGAGGGAGGGGGCAGAGCCGATGCAGCCTCTTCCATCTCTGTGGAGGGGGGGATTTGTACTCGCTGGACTGTTAAAATTTAACAGAGAGCGAGATGCACAGCATTGTGACAGTGGGTCAGTCCGCCTGAGGTCTCCCTGCTCAGCATGTCACATCGCGGCTGCACTACCAAGCCCGTCCCGCTCTCACTGTTTCATACAGGGGAGGATGGGGGAGCCGCCTGACACCCCCCTAATGTGTGGCACCTGGGGCGGACCGCCCCCCCCCCCCCGCAACATAGTACGCCCCTGGATCCGATCCCTGATTCCAGGGGGGGGCACTTGACCCCCCTTGCCCCTACCTGCGGACGCCCATGCTGCTGGCCCCTCCCTCCTGTTAGGTGCCCCTACAGCAAGCACTTGCTATGGGGGCACCTCCCTGTGTCCATACAGACATGGAGCTGCGGCCCGGCTCCTTTCTCTCCTCATTGGCTGACTGACTTTAATTAACAGCAGCGGGAGCCAATGGAGCCGCGCTGCTTTCTCAGCCAATAAGGAGGGGAGTCCTGGGCAACCGAGACCTGCCTACAACATTGCTGGATAGAGATGGGGCTCAGTTAAGTATTAGGGGGGCTGAGAGGGGCTGCTGCACACAGAAGGCTTTTTTTATCTTAAGGCATAGAATGCCTTAAAGTGGGGTGCCCCTTAAAAATGTTTTTTTAAAAGTCAGCAGCTACAAATACTGCAGCTGCTGACTTAATAAATCGGACATTTACCTGTCCCAGGGTCCAGCGATGCGGGGTGATACGCCGCACAGTCATCTGGGAACTGTCAGGTGTCACAGATGACTGACTGCGCCGAGGGGAAGTGATGTCAGTGCCCGGGCACTGAAGGAGGCAGACTACGAGGGACCCCCTAGCAACAGGCATTTAGAGGTGAGTTAAATATTTTTTTTTTTCCAATTTATTTTTTTTAATATTTTTAAGCTATTTTTAATTTTTTGGGGGAGACACCACTTTAAGATAAAAACCTTCCGCCTTTACAATCCCTTTAGTCTGTTAAGCTCCTATTGAGCACTTGCGGTAACACACTTACAGAAGTAAAATTGATATAACTTACGGCTGAATTTTATCAAGACGATCTGAACAGGCACCCATTCTATTTACCAGCAATTATGTAATGTAATACGTGCATATAGAGTATTTTGAGCAGCTAATATTTGGAATTGCTCTAGCGAGTGAAAATCATTTTTCTTTACCGGATCTATACATATGCTGTTTGTTTTTTTTTGCCTTTAAATGCCTATGCACACAGGCACGTAAACCAGCGCCATGTATTCTCCAGTAAAAAATAAATTAAAAAAAATGGAAAAGAAAAATCTGCATTTTTGGTCAGCAATTTATGCCTTATGCGCACATTCGCATGCAAATACCTATTAACATAATGTGAACGCGAGAATACGTTTGTGCGTAAATGCAAATGCATGAAAATACGTGCAAATACATACATTTTTAATGCCCAGTGTGCATAAGGCCTTAAAGTTCCGCAAGTATTCTCATTTTAATCTTGTTCTATACAAGTTTTCCCTTCTGCTGTCCCGTATACCTGTTACCCCTCCTTTAAAAGATTATATATTTAATTTAGTTTAATATACATTTGAAGCATACAACTCCCTCACTGCCTTTTGTATTTTCTCCTTCTTGCTTCCCCCCACACCTCCCTTTCCTTCCCCATTTTCCTGCTCACTTTTTACAAACTATCCACAACACTCTACTGAAACTCACCAATGGCCATTACTCCATACTCGAATGCCCCGTACACACGATCGGACATTCCGACTACAAAATCTATGTATTTTTTCCGACGAATGTTGGCTCAAACTTGTCTTGCATACACACAGTCACACAAATCTTGTTGGAAATTCCGAACGCCAAGAAACGCGGTGACGTACAACACTTATGACGAGCCGAGAAAAATTAAGTGTAATAGCCTATGCGGCTCTTCTGCTTGATTCTGAACATGCGTGGCACTTTGTGCGTCGGAATTGTGTACACACGATCGGAATTTCCGCGAACGGATTTTGTTGTCGGAAAATTTGAGAACCAGATCTCGAATTTTATGCAACGGAAATTCCGATGGAGCCTACACAGGGGTCGGAATTTCCATAAACAAGCTCCGATCGCACATTTAACGTCAGAAAGTCCGACCGTGTGTACGCGGCATTAGACCTCAGTGGTGCCTTCGACACAGTTGACCACCTGCTCCTGCTTCTCAGCAAACTACACTCCCTTGGCCTCCGTGATTCTGTTTTATCCTGGTTCTCCTCCTACCTATCTGAGAGCACTCAGTGTCACAACTCTATCTCCCCCGCTCCTCTTCCTGTTGGGGTACCCCAAGGCTCTGTCCTTGGGCCCCTCCTATTCTCACTCTATACCTCTTCCCTGGGCCAGTTGATAACCTCCCATGGCTTCCAATACCACCTCTATTCCGATGACACTCAGATCTATCTCTCCACTCCTCAATTTACCTCCTTGATCTACTCACGGATCTCAAACTTACTCAATGACATATCGGTATGGATGTCACACCACTTTCTCAAACTCAATATTTCTAAAACTGAGCTTGTTATATTTCCTTCCTTCCTTCCCTCCCCCCCCATGACTTTACCATTAAGATCACCAGCACAGCCATTGGTCCCTCCACACATGCCAGGGTGCTGGGAGTAATCCTCGACTCTGACCTCTCCTTCAGCCCCCACATCCAATCATTGGCTAAATCCTGCCACCTTAACCTCTGCAACATCTCCAGAATTCGACCCTTCCTGACTAATGACACCACAAAGCAACTTATTCACTCCTTGATTATTTTCCACCTTGACTACTGCAACTCTCTCCTTAATGGCCTACCCTTAAGCAGGCTTTCCCTCCTTCAGTCTATTATAAATGCTGCTGCTAGACTAATACACCTCACTAACCGATCCATGACTGCTGCCCCTCTCTGCCAATCCCTTCACTGGCTTCCCCCACCCTACCATATAAAATTAAAAATGGTAACCACAACATACAAGGCCATTCACAACAATCGCCCCCAGCTACATAACCAACCTCATCTGCTGATATTGCCCAAAACGTCCCCTCCGCTCCTCCTGCTCTCTAGCTCCCTTGTTACCTCCTCTCATGCTCGCCTTCGGGACTTCTCCAGAGCCTCTCCAATCCTCTGGAACTCCCTGCCCCGGTTTGTCCGATCAGCCCCTAACCTGTCCACATTTAGGAGATCCCTGAAAACTCACTTATTTAGGGAAGCCTATCCCACACCCACCTAACAACTGTCCCGAGCCACCCCGATCAAATCATTCCCCGCAGCCATTACCTTTTGTACCACGACTCCCTCCCTTTAGAATGTAAGCTCTACGAGCAGGGCCCTCCTTTCCCTTCTGTATTGAACTGTTCTGTAATTGTGCTGTCCCCCCTCAACATTGTAAAGTGCTGTGTAAACTGTTGGCGCTATATAAATCGTGTATAATAATTATAATAATCACCCTGACCCCAATATCAAAGGCTTGAATATGCTTTTTTTTTTTAAATCATCTGGTCTGCCTGCAGGAAACCAACCCTTCCATCATCCTCAACCCAATACCCACAAATATTTTAAGCTAACTCTATAGTGTATCCAAGAGGGTAAAGATGAAAGAAACCCTGCACCAACTTCAGTGTGTTAGGAAAGGCACACCACGCCACATGTGAATCCAATCTGCTTACCATAAAGCTGTGTAGAGCAA
Organism: Lithobates sylvaticus; assembly: GCA_028564925.1. Classification (NCBI taxonomy): domain Eukaryota; kingdom Metazoa; phylum Chordata; class Amphibia; order Anura; family Ranidae; genus Lithobates; species Lithobates sylvaticus. Next base: position 253,932,843 of record CM053026.1, on the reverse strand, counting down.
GCATGTATAAATTAGGCAAAAATCAGCTCCGCTCTCCAGACACTGTTGTGGGTATGTAGTAATTCAATCACCAGGACCAAACTTGCATCAGGCACTGTTCACATAGAAGCAAGGGACCACGAGCTCAAACATTCAATGAGCGTATCATCCAATCAGGAAGACAGCATTACCCATGAAAGATTAAGGCAGGCAATGGTAAAGCCCGTAAAGCATAATCACAATTTATTGTAATAACAATAAAACAGTAAATCGAACATCAAGATGTAAATCGGCCACGGCTCGCTGCGTGCTTGTATCTCTGCCCGCCTGACATGTTTCATCCAACCGGATATCATAAGAGGCATGGCCTTGTGACACAAGCATGCCCTATTATCTGAATCCCGGCTGACACAGGAAGAACAAACCACCAGAATGACACGCCAGCCTGAAGTAAGGTGGTTGGAACGCAACGCACACCGTGTCTGCACTCCACCACTGATCTATCCCTCACAAATGACGCTGAAAACAGAGGAGGGGCCTCGCGTCATGCGCGCCAGCTGGAAGTAAGGTGGTTGGAATGCAACACGCCCGCGTTCCACCACCAAACCATGCCTCACAAATGACACTGAAACCGGAGGAGGAGCCTCCAGTCAGGCACGCCAGCCCAAATGAATGACTGGAACGCCCCACATAATCGCATCATTTCTCTCGGGCAATACCTATACATGGCAAAACACAAAATACAAGGCAATATGAAAATACCGCATGAAAAATGGCATATAAAAATAGCTATAGAGGAGGCAATATAACGTTGCTGGAGGCTCCCCAAAGCATAAAATATTATTAAGACCTGGCATAAAAAAGGTATAATAAACCTAAATAAATCAAAAATAACCTCCTAATGGGACTCAACCCTCTAGTGGCCAACATGAGTAACTGCAAATCTCTTGTGAGCTGAAAAAATATATAATGTATACTACAATGACTAAATGGTAAAAATATGAACTATTGTTAATAAAACCATTTACGTCCCAAACAACGTTTAAGCCAAAAGGGGTGTAACATTTAAGATCATAAATCCAGTGGGTCTCCACCCATGAGATCTCTCTTGGCCATACTTCCTTGCCAATGTGGTGTAAATCTATTGATGGCAATAAAAGTAGTAGCCGCTGGATTTTTGTTATGGCAATCAAGATAATGGTGAGAGACGCCGTGCTTAGGAAATCCCTTCTTTATATTAGCCGCATGTTCTTTAATTTTCACATTCATGGCTCTTATTGTGCAGCCTACATATTGTAGACTGCATTGACAAAATCAACAGATAATCCACATTTTGAGATGTGCCGGTAAATGAAAGTACTAATGTCATACACCCTAGCAGGGACATTAGACTTAAAATTGACAAATTTTCCTATCTTTATTAAGATGGCAAACGGCACATTTTTGACAAGGAAAAAAGCCTTTGGACTTCTGAAAGAAAGAAACTCTATTGGGGGCATCTGAAATGTTAGGTGCAACTTAAAGTTTAAGGGGTGGAACTCCTCTAAAGATAAGTTGTGGGAGATCAGGAAGAGCCGGACCCAACACTCAATCATTTTTCAAAACCGTCCAGTGTTTTGTCATTATCTTTTTAATATCATAATACTGGTGTGGTGACCATGGCAAAACGCTCACTGGCTTGAGATTTTTCTTTGCCTTTAAGCATGGAGGCCCTATCCATAATAGCCACTTCTTCAATGACTTTGTCAATCTGTAACCTTTATCTATAAATTAGCTTTTTAACATTAAAGCTTGTTCTAGTTAATCATTTTTTAAAAAGTACAGTTCCGCCTCAAGCAGATGAACTGACTCTTAGGTACAGATTTCAACCACGTCGGGTGGAGGCAGCTTCCCTGTCAAATATAGCAGTTTCTGTCAGTACAATAATACACCTGTTGGGGGCTGGAGGAAGGTTGGTCCTAAAAAACACCATCTCATTCCAACCGTCCCCAAGTCAAATAAGGTTACCCCAACCTGGTCGTGTTCATTATAATCAACAAACAGCGACCTTACCCAGATGAAATATGTGTTTACAATCATTATGAGTCTCTAGTCAGAGATTATGATGACTGTACTGAAGATTACAACAATAGATAAATTGTACAACACTCATCTCATCAAACACCAAGGAATTCATACCCAGGACCTAGACAATCTAGTTGGGATAGCCCTCGGAGGCCACAATACCCCACTGAAGTTCCTCCACCACCTTATTTTTTTTCCGAAAGGCCCCCAAAAGAACAAAAGGGTGGAGAACCAAAAGAGGGACCAGGTACCGATCGACAAAGGAGAAGGGTGTGACTGTTCCCAGGATTTTCAATCTCAGTAAAATACACTCACAGACAAAGAAAAATGTGTGTTAAACCACTGTCCTAAATTTGCCCCTGATAAATCTCCAAGTAAATTTGGAGCCTTTATCAACGTGCAGAAGTACATTAGGAAGATTAATATCAAAAGATACTTTCGGTCACAACCTCCAAGATAGATGGAAAAAATTACTGGTGGAGTGTGACATTCGGGCCTATCTAATGCCTCTTTTCAACCCACAAGGTCATGTTCCTCAATCAGTCTTGGTATTCCATGATTTAGTGCTAAAGGATTTAGACAAACTCAAAAAAGATCGAAATAACTTCAGATTTCGAGAAGGCTTGGAATCCTTACAAAAAAGAAGCAATATCACGATTCGCCCCGCAGACAAAAGGAGGGGGAATTGTGATATTAGACAAAACGGCGTATGTAGACAAAATTAATAAAATTCTTTATGATACAAGTACTTATATACCTTTGTGCCATGACCCCACTTTTAAATATAAAAAAGGGCTTATTAAACAGACGCAGGTTTTGATGACCATCTACTTACTAAAAAGGAGAAGGCTTATTAAGTTCCCAGGATACCAGCGATTTATTTTCTCCCCAAAGTCCATAAAGATCCAGTTAATCAACTGGGGAGACCCATCATTAGTGGTTTAGACTCCATTACCTCCCGTATTAGGAAAAATATAGATGGCTTTTTACAGCCATTAGTCTCACTGAGTCCTCGCAGGTAATACAATTATTGTGGACTGTTGAGTGGAAAGAGCTACATCATGGCGACGGCCGATGTGGCTTGAAGAGAAGGAAAGGAAATGTGGGTCAAATTGACGTTCATTTTCAACCACAGGGACGGTAAAATTTGAAAATAATAGAAAACTTCTTGGTCAAAGGAATTTTCAGACAGTGTATGTGGTTTTTGTTCAGAAATGAAGTGAAAATTTCAAACAAAATTCTTTCATTCAGCAAATGTACAAATATTTTTCATCTGAATATTCTCACCTGAAAATTGATCCGTGAGGCCAGCATAAGGCTCAGTACACACCTATGCAGTTTTTGCTTTTGATCTGTTTCTGCGGTGCGTTTTGATTTTTGCTCACGTGATTTTACTGCAATTTGCGTTTTTGCATTTTTTTTTTGGGCAGATTAAAAAACACAAATTGCTGCAAGAACGCATTACATTCTTTTCTGCAGCTTCTCCATTGAAGTATATTAAACCAAAAAAACACAGTTTTGCGTTAAAAGTCCCTGACCATTTCCAAATATGCAGCGGCTGAAAAAAGCACAGATATGAACGAGTCCCATAGGAAACCATGTAAATGAACTGTAGTGCGTTTCTGCAAAAAGCACCAACAAACACATAGATGTGAACCAGGCCTGAGACATTTAGTAACATAATGGGGTTAAAAATATTTATAGTACAAAAAAAAGCAGATAATCACTACTGGAAGGGGTTTATTTTTTTTACCGTAGAACAGTGAAAGTAATATTTACAGTAGTGATTATATTTTTGTACTATAAAAGGGCTCATTTTAGTTTTTCTTTAACCCCACTATGTTACTGAACGATTAATCGATTATGAAAATAGTAATCGATTAATTTCATAATCGATTAGTGGACGATTAATCGATTAGTTGTTTCAGCCCTAAACACACACGTCCCTGTTCTGTGAGGAGAGGAGAGACAGATCGGGTGTTCCTACTAGCTAGGAACAACAATCTGTCTTCTCCTTTAGTCAGTCCCATCCCCCTACAGTTAGGGAACACAGTTAACTCCTTCCCTGCCAGTGACATTTACACAGTAATCAATTCATTTTAATAGCACTGATCGCTGTATAATTGTCAATGGTACCAAAAATGTGTCAAGTGTCCGATCTGTCCGTCATAAAGTCGCAGTCCCGATACAAAAAAATAATAAAAATACCATAAATCTTTTCCCTATTTTGTAGACGCTATAGCTTTTGCGCATAACCAATATACACTTATTGCCAGGCTGGGGAGACTACAAGGATCTATATTATCCAGCCTGTCACCCAGCCCGGCTGTTGATTGTAGATCACAGGATCAAAATTGTAGAAAAAAGAAAAAAAATTCCCAGGACCAATGGTCCCCTCAGGGAGCCAGGTCCTTTTCCTACACTAGGCAGAAAAAAAAATGAGCAGCAGGAAGCAGGGTGAAGGGTTATAGCCAGAGGGACCGCCCCCTGAGAGCGGTGCTGTCTTGCTGTTTTTACATGTGAACATGTGTTACATGTTCTTAGTCCTCTCCTGAAGTAGAGTGATAACCCTAAGGTCAAGAATTAAAGGAGCTGTGTCCGTCAATGAACGAAAGAGAAATTGTGCTAGTTTTAGCGGTGCTTTACTGTAGTTTTAGCGGCACTAGTCGGCCGCTAGCGGGGCGCTTTTAACCCCCCGCTAGCAGCCAAAAAAAGGGTTAAGTGTGCCCGTGTAGCCCCGCTGCCGAAGCGTGTGCCCATTTATTCTAATGGGCAGGAGCGGTGTATACTCTTCCACTGCCTGAAAGATTGTGCTTCCAGGACTTTTTCTTACGTCCTGCAAGCGCACCGCCCAAGTGTGAAAGCACTCTGTTTTTCAGACTGGGGATTCAGGGGAGGCATTTTTCAGGCGCTTTACAGGTGCTATTTTTAGCCCAAAAGCGCCTGAAAAACACCCCAGTCTGAAAGGGGTCTTAAAGAACATGCGGCTAATATAAAGAAAGGATTTCCCCAAGCACAGCATCTCTCGCCATTATCTTGATTGCCATAACAAAAATCCAGCGGGTACTACTTTTATTGCCATCGATAGATTTACACCATATTGGAGAGGAGATATCATGGATGGAAACCTGCTGGATTTATGATCTTTTTTTTTAACAGAAAGGTGGATTTATGATCTTAAATGTTACACCCCTTTTGGCTTGAACGTCAATTGGGACGGAAATCGTTTTAACAATAGTTCATATTTTTATCATTCAGTCATTTTAGTATACATTAAATATTTTTTAAGCTCACAAGAGACTTGCAGTTACTCATGTTGGCCACTAGAGGGTTGAGTCCCATTAGGAGGATATTTTTGTTTTTATTTTTATTTTTTTATACCTTTTTATGTCACGTTTTAATCTTTTATGCTTTAGGGAGCCTCCAGCAATGTTATTTTGCCTCCTCTATAGCCATTTTTATATGCCATTTTTCAAGTGTTATTTTCATATTACCTTGTATTTTGCTATGTATAGGTATTGCCCGGAGAGGAATTACATGATTATATGGGGCGTTTCAGCCATTAATTTGGGCTGGCGCACCTGACTGGAGGCTCTTCCTCCGGTTTCAGTGTCATTTGTGAGGCATGGTTTGGTGGTGGAACGCGAGCACGTTGCGTTCCAACCACCTTACTTCCAGCTGGAGCGCATGACGCGAGGCCCCCTCCTCTGTTTTCAGTGTCATTTGTGAGGAATGGATCAGTGGTGGAGCGCAGAAACGGTGTGCACTTCATTCCAACCACCTTACTTCCGGCTGGCGCGTCATTCTAGAGGTTCGTTCTTCCTGTGTCTGTGTCATGCGGGATTCAGATAAGAGGGCGTGCTTGTGTCACAAGGCCATGCCTCTGATGATATCCGGTTGGATGAAACATGTCAGACGGGCAGAGATACAAGCATGCAGAGAGCTGTGGCTGATTTACATCATGATGTTCGATTTCCTGTTTTAATATGCAAGTTACTACAATAAATTGTGATTATACTTTACAGGGTTCACCATTGGGTGCCTTTTTCTTTCAAGGGTAATGCTGTCTTCCTGATTGGATGATACGCTCATTGAATGTTGGAGCTCATGGTCCCTTGCTTCTATGTGAACAGTGCCTGATGCAAGTTTGGTCCTGTGATTGAATTACTACATACCCACAACAGTGTCTGGAGCACAAGCTGATTTTTGCCTAATGATTTATACATGCTTGCTCTACACAGCTTTATGGTAAGCAGATTGGATTCACACGTGGTGTGGTGTGCCTTTCCTAACACACTGAGGTTGGTGAAGGGTTTCTTTCATCTTTACCCTCTTGGAAGCTGATCTTTAGATAGTGCCGCATGTGGACTTTTATTTTATATACATTTGCTTATGAACAAATTGTGCTGGCTGCTTCTTTTTATGAATATCATTGTTGTTTAGTAGCACGGATACCCATCTGTTTTTCTAACTCTATAGCGTAAGCGGAACTAAACGCAGAGATTTAATGATTTCCCAAAACAGTGCTTGTGCTGTCAATCGAACTGTCAAGCCATCAAATGGCTGCTGTCATAACTGATCACATATGCAGCACCATGGCAACTGCAGATCAGAGGCTAAGATGGCACCTCCCTTAGCTGTAAGAGATAGGAGGGTTTAGTTCCTCTTTAAACAGAAAGGTATTCTGATTGTATGTTCCAAATACTAGGCAAATTCCATTTTGAACAAACAAAAGCCTTCTTTTTTTTTTTTTAACTAACCTGATTTTTTTCGGGGCAACTCAAATGTCATCATAAAATGTATTCAAAACCCACAATCCCCTTTAGATATTTAGGCCTTACAGGAACTACTCCAAAATAATCTAACAGACACATGGATAGACTATGTCTCTTGAGACTGTACATACCATTTTAACCCTTAGGGCCCTTTCACACGTGTGGACCATTCAGATACGCCTGTCAGTTTTTTTTCAGGCAGACCTGAACGAATGCTCCATACATCTCTATGGAGCAACGGATGTCAGCGGTGACATGTCCGCTGACATATGATCCGCTCCGCTAAATACAGACGGATGGAAACCCTATTTTCCATCCGTCTGGCGGATCGGACAGGTGGTCCGTTTTAATCCAATCCCCCCATAGAGGAGAGCGGAGATCTGACAGGTCCCTTTATGCACAGTGTGCAGAGACGGACTTGTCATCCGCCGGCTCAGCGGGGATCAATGGATCGATCCCTGCTGAGCAGGCGGATGTCTGAAAACGGATCCGCAAATGTGAAAGGGGCTTTACTGTACCCACTCCTACATGAAGCATTAATTTGTGCAAAGGCATTTCCTTCTAGAGGAGACCTTAGCAAGCATTCTGACTGCATCTTGGTCTAAGCACAAGTTAAACCTTATTACTGGTCCTTTATGACCAATAATTCATAGAGCCCTGCATGGATGCCCAAAGCATATGTCAAGGCAAAAAAAAAAAAACACACACGTTTCATACATCTTTGCAAGCACATTTTCCCATGTTTAATTCCTTTAAAACAGTTCACGTACAGAAAAAGAACTGTTGATGTGCCAACAATATAATGTGCTCCTACCTTCCTCTTTGTCATGACAACACAGTGAGGGGGATTTACTAAGACTAGTGCAGCCAGAACCTGGAACAGCTGTGCACAGCAACCAATCAGCTTCTATCGATTTAAAAGCTTAACTGAACAGGCTGAATTTAAAAGCAGATTGGCTACTATGCACAGCTGCATCAGATTCTGTCTGCTACAGTTTTAGTAAATTCTTCCCAATATAATTTTGGCTCTAAATTCCAAAGCATGTGCAGTCAAGCCCTGTCTCTGATTTCTGATACATTCCAAGAACAAAGGGCTTCTTCTCACCTTGTGCACAGGCAGAGAGTACAGGAAGTTATTAGCTCACAGGGTTTAAGGCAAAAGCAACAGGTATTTTTGTACTTATCAAACCAATAGCCCAAAACTATTTTAATATATATTATTATATTTAGCAGACCAAAAAAAGGGAGAAAATACTCTCACTGTTAGGATTCACATACACTGATAAATTATTACAGTTTTTGAACATATTTATTTTGGAAAATACTAAACTCAAAGAAAAATAGTTACTTTCAAGTCGTATAAAGTGGTTCTAAAGCCTTAAGATTTTTTCACCGCCGTCTCCTTCCTCATTGGGTAGATTGATAGCAGCGGCAGCCATTGGCTCCCACATCTGTCAATCAAATGCTATGACAAGGGAGCGGGCAGAGTCGCCCAGTCCGTGTCAATAGATGCAGACTGGGCATCTCAAGAACGAGCACACACAAGTGCCCCCAGGAAAAGTGGTTTCCTGTGGGGTTATTCACCAAAGAGGAGGGGCCAAGAGCACCAGCGGGGGACCCCTGAAAAGGAGGATCGGGGCAGCTCTGTGCAAAACCACTGCACAGAGCAGGTAAGTATAACAGGTTCATTATTTTAGATTAAGGAAAAAAGAAAAGAAAAACAAAGGTTTGGATACACTTTAAGCTAAGGTTAACTCCGTTGTAATGCTGTGGGGAGCTATTATCAGAGGCTGTAGCTTCCAACCAGTGGCAGCTGGTGAAGTTTCAGGATGAGGGGCGTCAGACCCCGCCCCTCCTTTTTGACCCCTCCCACTTCTCATAAGCCCCATCCCTTATAGAATCCGTCCCCGGTATTCCACTAGCTTCCATCCATAGTGTCAAGAGTATAGAGCCCGAGCACCCCAGGACAGAGTATGGAGCCCCAGGACAGAGTATAGAGCCCCAGCACCCCAGGACAGAGTATAGAGCCCCAGGACAGAGTATAGAGCCCCAGCACCCCAGGACAGAGTATAGAGCCCCAGCACCCCAGGACAGAGTATAGAGCCCCAGCACCCCAGGACAGAGTATAGAGCCCCAGCACCCCAGGACAGAGTATAGAGCCCCAGCACCCCAGCACAGAGTATAGAGCCCCAGCACCCCAGGACAGAGTATAGAGCCCCAGCACCCCAGGACAGAGTATAGAGCCCCAGCACCCCAGGACAGAGTATAGAGCCCCAGCACCCCAGGACAGAGTATAGAGCCCCAGCACCCCAGGACAGAGTATAGAGCCCCAGCACCCCAGGACAGAGTATAGAGCCCCAGCACCCCAGGACAGAGTATAGAGCCCCAGCACCCCAGGACAGAGTATAGAGCCCCAGCACCCCAGGACAGAGTATAGAGCCCCAGCACCCCAGGACAGAGTATAGAGCCCCAGCACCCCAGGACAGAGTATAGAGCCCCAGCACCCCAGGACAGAGTATAGAGCCCCAGCACCACAGGACAGAGTATAGAGCCCCAGCACCACAGGACAGAGTATAGAGCCCCAGCACCACAGGACAGAGTATAGAGCCCCAGCACCACAGGACAGAGTATAGAGCCCCAGCACCACAGGACAGAGTATAGAGCCCCAGCACCACAGGACAGAGTATAGAGCCCCAGCACCACAGGACAGAGTATAGAGCCCCAGCACCACAGGACAGAGTATAGAGCCCCAGCACCACAGGACAGAGTATAGAGCCCCAGCACCACAGGACAGAGTATACAGCCCCAGCACCACAGGACAGAGTATACAGCCCCAGCACCACAGGACAGAGTATACAGCCCCAGCACTATCTGATGAATATCGAACAATATCCACTTCCCCATGGTGTCTTTTGGTATGAGTCTTTTGAGAGGATATGAAGTCAGTGCAGAGCTTGCTAATAAAAAAGGGATATTTTTCTCTAACCTGTGACTCATCGCTCTAGCACAGAAGGGGGGCAGACTCCTCAGTTGATGTCTCAGTTAATTTTAGCAAACAAATTATAATGCAGCAATAACAACTTTACTTTTCCTAAGAGCCTACCAATTCTGGATTCTGTAAAAATGCAGCGCTCGGGCCGTGCATTCCATCCAGAGAGCCGCAGCGTCACTTACGGTTTCTCACTGGCACAGAGAAACCGGAATTGATGCCGCGTCTGAGGAAAAGCGCCACCCATATCTTATGTGCCAATCAAAAAAAGACATCAACATGAATGAAGGAGCGTTTAGGCGCATTGCGCCACTAAGCAGCAAAAAAACAGGCAAATGAAGCGTCTTTCACGTGATTGCATAGACCAGGGCTCAAAATTTAAAGTCCTGAGCTATTAGCGCTCCAGGCAGCCCTTCCTTGCCAGCCCTCAAAATGCATGTGCAATTTTTGAGGGCTGGCATAGACGTCACGCTTCCCATAGTGCACTGTGTCCGGAATCCGAACACAGTGCACTTAAAAGGATCTTTTTTTGTGACTAGCTTTGAGGGGGGTGGCGCCCGTGCGCCCCCTATGGACGGGCCGCCACTGCTTCCAACATTTGTCTCAACACAGGAAAGAACATGAACGCAAAGTGGTAGAGTTAAAAGGAGTTGTAAAAAGGCAGAAGGTTTATTTTAATGCATTCTATGCATTAAGATAAAAAACCTTCTGTGTGTAGCAGCCGTCCCAGCACCCCCTAATTACTTACTTGAGCCCCATCTCACTTCAGCGATATCCAAGAGTGTCTAAGCTGTCCGGAACACTCCTTTTGATTGGCTGAGACACAGCAGCGGTGCCATTGGCTCCCACAGCTGTCAAAGTCAGTCAGCCAGCCAATCAGGGGAGAGAGGGGGCGGGGCTCTGTGTCTGAATGGATACACTGAGCTCTGGCTCGGGTACCCCCATGGAGAGCTGCTGGCTGAGGGGGACACTCGATAGGAGTGAGGGGCCAGGAGCCGCAAAGAGGGACTCGGAGAAGAGGAGGAATCGGGCTGCTCTGTGCAAAAGTATAACGTTTGTTATTTTTATTTTTTAAACGAGACATCACTTAAAAATACCTGGAATGCAGTGTTTATTTTATTTCCATACTTAAATTGGTCTAGCTTGGACCAATACAAGTAAAAATATTTCAACTGATTCTATACCTGGTTGATCCCCATGGAAGCAGAGAATCACTTTAGTAGTCGCCGCTACTACAGTGACCTCACAGTCTTCCAAGTCCCGTACTGAGCAGCTGTCCTTCTGCATAGTAACCATAATGTCTCGGTGCATAATTTCACATAACGTTAAGAAAACTAGGGGCCCCAAATATGTTAGGCTTTAAATCTAAAATTCAAGAAAGTGGCTTCACCATCCTGGCTGTGCTGTACAGCAGAGGTGTATGAATTAACAAGTGGACAGAATTACAAATGTTTTGGGCCATAAGAGCTGTCTGCTTTAATGATATCATAAATATGCAAATGTAATACGTCTTGCTATACTTAACAGAAAGAACCCCATTTACTTTGCTTACACGTTTTTTTTTTTTAATGCACGATTGTAATGATTTTAGCATACAACAGGACCTATGCCTTCACTCAGGTCATAAGTATGTCAATAAGGTCAACACCCATCACAATACAATATGAGGTGGCCCTGGCAAGAGGTTCCCAAATAAGCTTGCAAAGAACATGTAAGTGAACAAAAGGCCAAAAAGGACAGGAGGGGCAGACAGAAAACATTTATTTTTGTCTGCAGACATGCAAATCGCAAGCAGCATAGTTCCAACAAACCCCACGGCAATAACAAAATTGTGGAAACAGGGTCCTTCTTCAAACTGCTAAATGCTTTAACTTCTTTTCTTGACAAAGTGACCGAATTGCCTGATCAAATATTCTTGACAGTGCTTCATATTTCAGACTTCAAAAGCAGTTAAGCTGGTTCTAGGCGTGTGGTAATGCAGTGACAAATAACATCCTGTACTTAATGGAAAACTGTGGGTCGAATGTATGGTGACTAGTTGATGTAAAGAAAATCAATGTGCACCTTTAGTGAGGACCACAGTTTATTAAGGAGCTTTAAGAAAACCGTATAGTACATTTCAATTAACTAAGTACAAGAGAACCAATACATGTCAGCTGTGCAGGCTACATTCCAAGTGCCAGTACACAGGGGGAAATAAAGCCTTAAGGATTTAAGATAAAAAAATAAAAAAAAACGGCGATAGTAACATCCTTTGATAACCAGTCCCCAGATCACACAAATAATCAATTCTACTTAAAGAATCAGTTCTTTACAATAAAATAACTCAAAAATGTAGGTATTATGTTTACATACCAAGTAAAGGTAATCGAAGATTAGAGAGGCTTTATCCATTTGTCCCAAAATAACCAGCATCTCATTGTCTATGTATTCTTTGTACTCTTTTAAATTGCAGCTCAGTTTCTTCTCCAGCTCATTTCGAATCTGGGAAGAAGACAAAGGGCTCAAAACATTTCTACAAATTTTGGGGAATGTAGAATTGATGGAAAGATTATAAACCGCTTACTTCTTTACAAGTCACATTCTCCAAGTCTTTGCTCATCATGACACTCCTCAAAGAAGCTTTGATGACCCATTCAGTCCTTTCACCTTCATTTGGCCTATACAAGAAGACATGCTAGGTTATGGCAAAAACAGACAAGGAGATGTGTGCTCCACTTTGAGACCACAAGAGCCAAGTGTAATGCACTGCATGACTGCGCCCAATATGTTCTCAATAAAAAAAGTGAAGGTAAAGTCCAACTGCACAGAAATGTTCCAAAATGTTTGCACAGTCCCTGTCTGAAGATTGTATAAGGGTATCAAATTTGGGGTGGTGGGGTCTGGGTCCTTCACAGCCACACTTGGCTGAAGAAAGTAGATAATGCCTTGGGTTATCTGACAACTAAAGATGGCCATGCACTGTTTGAATTTCAGCTAGTTCCTGATGAACTGGCTAAAATTCGATAAGTGGGTGGCCCTGTCAGCTACTTCCAACCGGACATCCCTTAATTGAAAAATCAGATGCAGCCGCTGTTAAGGGTATTTGACAGCTGATGGGGCTAGCTGTCAAAATGCAAAAGTTGCAGCAGTAGATTCATTCATTCACGTTGTGTAACATGGATGGAGTAATCTAAGATTTTTTTTCAGTTTAGCCTGAAGTTCAAAATGTCCTTTAATCCTATATAAAAAAGGTGCCATCAGATTAGAGCTGCACAATTAATCTTTAAAAAAATTGTGATCTCGATTCAACCCCTCTGACAATCTCTATTGCAGATTCTTTCATATAACAAGTGGAGAGACTTATCTGCTCACTCATCTGTCAAAAGAAAACATCTAGGCAGTCTGCCAAGTTTTTAAAATGAAACATTGTAACTCTTCCTTCTTAGATCAAATGGATAAACTTCTGTGTGAAAACAAAATCCAGGCAGTCCTTGGAACCTCCAAACATTATATATAAATTTTAGCAGAGACCCTAGGGAATAAAAATGTCAATTGCTGCAATATTTTATGTCACACTGAATTTGCCCAGCGGTCTTTCAAACGCAATTTTTTGGGAAAAAAATACACTTCAATTAATAAAAAAAAAAAAAAAAAAAAAAAAAAACAGTAAAAGGTAGCCCTATTTTTTTTGTTTTAATGTGAAAGATGTTATGCCGCGAGAATCGTGAGAGAATCGTGATTAGTGATTCTCATTTTAGCCAGAATCGTGCAGCTCAGATGCCACAAAATAAGACATTTCTTCACAATACAAAGTATATATAAATCAAACCGTTTTTCTTCTTCGTTCTGGATAGAGTAGGGAATGGTTAAGGCCCTTGTTTTTTTTTCCCCCTTTCTGTAACCTATTGGGGATATTTTCCTTGACTTCCTGCAGACAGAGCAGGAAGAAAGAAGAGGGGGATAATCCCCTATTAGACAGTTTTTACCCATTGGAATATTTCTCCTCACCTTATGCCCCTGTGGTCTCCTAAAGATGTTGGATTTCCCATCACTGTCTATACAGATATTTGTCATCATGAGCAACAGTAAAGGGAATTTCCCCAATAGGAATACATACAGCAATAAATCTACCCAAACTAACAAAGTTTTGACTTTATACTCGCTTTCAAGTTTTCATTCCTCCATAAGCAAAAATAAAGAAAGTATTTACCAAGTAATATTTGAATGGGTACATAGTGCAGCAAGGTCAGTAGAGAATACATACCAGGATTCAACTTTTACCATTTCCGATGACTATTTTTCGAAACCATCCCCCTTTATATGTCTAGGATCATTACTTATGCCTGGTAATAGGCAAAATTTGTGTTTAACTAGTTGCACATTAGTACTTTTACTGCGGCAGCTACATGCACTGCAACCTACTGGTACATTGCTGCCTGTTTACGGGTTGGGGCGTGCGCCCCTCCGCCCTACTCCCCTGTAATTTGACATAGTGGGAGTTTATCAACAGATCCCAGGCAATGAATCATGGCCGGTACCTGCTGATCAGCTGTGTCAAATCACAGATTACAGCTCTTTGTTGGTAAGCAGCACTCAGCTTTATACAGAGGGAGCAATCGCTTTGTTTCTATTTTCTGCTATAAATCGATCTGTAGTACAAAGCAGCACACAGTAAACACATTAACACTGGCTAGGCACACAATTAACCCCTTTATTGCCCCTAAATGTTAACCCCTTCCCAGTCAGTGTAATTAATACAGTGACTGTGTACATTTTTAGAACTTATCCACTGTATTAGGGTCTTTGGTGATGCAAGTGTAAGTTAGTCAGTACCCACAAAGTGTGAGTTTGTATCAGATTGCCTGCTGCACTATCACACTCCCGCTACAAGACGCTGATCACTGCCATTACTAGTATTTAAAAAAAAAAAAAAAAAAAAAGTATATATCTCATACAGTAAACTATATGCTATAGATGCTATGAATGCAAACAAATTTATATACACTTATTGGGATTTTTTTTTTTTTTAACCAAAATATATGTAGAATACATTTTGGCCTAAATTTATGAAGAAATGCGATTTAGGGTCTTTTTTTCATTTATATAAATAATAAAAATAAAACTAGTGGCGGTTAAATACAAAAGGAAAGCTCTATTTGAGGGAAATAATATATAAAAATATCATTTGGGTACATCGTTGGATGACCGCGCAATTGTCAGTTAAAGTAGCGCAGTTGCATTTAGCTAAAAAAGGCCTGGTCATGAAGGGGGGTAAAATCTTCTGGAGCTTAAGTGGTTAATATTACTAATAGGTTGCTATAAAACAGAAATGTTCTTCAGAAAACTAACAGAAGGACTGGGATACTCACTTCTCCATGAAGAGGATGGGGGAGTCTGGTCGGGTGGACTCCAGGTCCTGCATTGTGTTCCACTCATTTATGCAGCTTTGCTCAGAGCAAATACAGCTCTCATAGTACGAGGCCCACACAAGAGCCAGCCCTCCAGGAAAGTAGTTGTATCGTCTGGCAACTTCGGAGGCCTTGTGTAGGACTTGAAGTGCTGACCTGTTTTAGATTATGAGCAAGAACAGACTTCAATAAACAAGCGTGAGGCCACAAAAAGCATAACAGCAGATAATAAATTAAATTAAACATAAATCAATTTTTGCAGGCTAGGATAAAAAAAAAAGAAAAAAAGGAAGGTGTATTTAGTATGTCATTCTTGCTACACACATCACACTTTGCCTCATCATTACCCTTCTTTAGCATTCAGAACATGATGTATGAAACATGCACTTTCCATTAACATAATGCATCACGTGTGGTGGGATTCCACAGTGGTTCTTCTTTTTATAGAAAGACTTGTACATATCCTAAGGCTGGTTTAAAAAAAAAAAAAAAAAAAAAATAAAAAATCTCAAAACTACCACTATTTTAATAGCGGCACAGTAAAAATGTATTTTACTTATACACAATACACACACACGTTTTAATTGACTGTTTAAATTATTAAGAAATCTTAATGGCTTCTGTATACGATTACAGTATGAAATTATGCAGATTCCTGCTCAAAAATACAATAGAATATGAGAGCTCTGCACCCTGAGCCCACCCAGTTGTGTGACAATATTCGCTATTGTCTTCTTGCTTCTCCTCCCGATTGGCCGAGAGGAGAAGCGATCATATTTGCCGGGAGCGGGAGAGCCTAGAAGGAGACGCAGGGGGAAGCTGCTGAAGCTGCCTGTGGCCTGGATGGGGTAAGTGCAGGGCTGATGGACGGGCGAGTAATTAAGTTGAGGGTGGGGGGTATGGACCGACTGACAGGGGGTGGGGGGTTTGACCGATCAATCCACCGAATGGGGGAAAGGTCGTGTGGTTTGTTTGCCACCCTGCCCCCAAACAAAATTGAGCACCAACCGCCACTGGTGCCTGGCTTAACCGTCCAATGAACAGCCTCGACTTTATAAAGCTGCAATGAACTGTTCGAGTGCAAACGTGTTAAAACGTATCTACTGAGCCTGCAAGCCATATTTCTTGGCTATGCATGGTTAAGGATGGCTAAACAACATTTAAAACCCTGTGGAAAAATGATCCCCAGAGATGCAAAACTATACTTAAAGCGGAGCGCCACCCAAGAGGAGAAGTTACGCTTTAAGGCCTCCATCACCCCTCCTCTTCTATAAATGGCAATTGGGGGGGGGGGGGGTGCAGGTACATGGTTTTGACAGGTACCTGCTCCCACTTCTGCTTGAATCACCTAGGCAATCTGACCGGAAGTTCTCCTCTCCCCCTCCCTCTCTGCAGTCTACACCTCACAGGTCCCAGAAGACTGCAGCACCATTCACAATGCCCAGCGCAACTTTCGCATGCGCAGTAAGCACTTCACAACATGGTGCCCACAGTTGAAAGTCCAGGACCAGGGAGAGAAGCTAGTGGGAAGGGGTGGCTCAGGTGAACACATCGCTGAATCATGGGACAGGTGAGTGTGCATTTATTAAGTCAGCAGCTACAGTTTTTGTAGCTGCTGACTTTTATTAACCAAAAAAAGAAAAGGGACTGGAGCGCCTCTTTAAAGCGGTTGTAAACATGTGGACATTTTCTTTTGACCCTGCAAGGTAATGTCATAATATGCTAGTATGCATTGCATACTAGCACATTATGTTAAACTTGCCTTAAAACTAATCATTCCAGCGCTGAGATGTCAGAGCTGCAGGCGCTTCCATCTTCCCCAGTCTTGCTTACGGATTCGCGGACTCCGACTTTGTGACTGGCCAGAGCCACGATGACATCACTCCTGTGCATGCACCGCAGTTAATGGCACAGGGTTCTGAAAGAACGGCACGGGTGGCAGTTTCTTCAGAGCGCCAGTGCCAGTGGCGGCATGTACAGTAAATATCTCCTAATCGGTGCACGTTTAGGAGATATTTACACTACCTATAGGTAAGCCTTGTTATAGGCTTACCGATAGGTAAAAGCCAGAGATGGAAGTTTACTTCCACTTTAACAATATATGAATTGTTGATAACACATATTTCAGTAAACATTTAGATGAAATGATCAGGCATGATTAATATTAGCTGTTCTATACAAGACAGCAACTAAAAAGCACCAAATGTCACTAAGAAATTTGTTTTGGCCGTTGTGCCTGACCATCTGTATCATTTGCATTTGCCCTGAGGAAACCTAGGGAGGAATGTGAAGAAAAGACAAAGCTGGGAAGAAGAAGAAAAATGTGTCAGGGAAGACAGATGGGATGGGAAATCACAAGAACAAAAACAATGGTACTCTACCTTGTTCATGAAACTCTGTTAGGATTACCCCTTCGCTATCAGAAATTAGGTAATATGGGTGGTATCTAACACACCGTATTAAGCACATACATAATGACGACGAACAAAAAAAATACCAGTTACACTTACCGGTAACGGATTTTCTAGGAAATCTTCCAGGACGGCACACCTGAGAGGATGACTGGTCACACCTGGCAGGAAACACAATTAACAAAGTTTAAAAAGCCCCACCCCTCCCTCTGACCCTCAGTTATGACAAAGTAAACACCCACACCAGTGTCAGAGGGTACATTCTGTGAAGAATAAAACATCACCAACATTTAAGGGTAGGGAAGTAGGCCTGCCGTCCTGGAAGATTTCCTAGAAAATCCGTTACCGGTAAGTGTAACTGGTATTTTTCTCTAGTCATCTTCCAGGACGGCACACCTGAGACGATGAGCAAGAAGTTAAGGCCTACCTTAGGGTGGGACCACCGCCTGTAGGACCTTCCTGCCAAAAGCCAAGTCCTGAGGGGACAACAGCTCCACTCTGTAATGCCTCAGGAAGGTATTATGGCTCGTCCATGTTGCTGCCTTGCAGATCTGATCTATGGAAGCACCTGCCCTTTCTGCCCAGGAGGTCGCCAGAGATCTGGTTGAATGAGCCTTAAGGTGGGATGGAACCGGATTATCCGAGTGTTTATAGGCTAAAACTATTGCCTGCTTAATCCACCTGGCTATCGTAGGTTTTGAGGCCTGAAGACCCTTTCTTTGGCCCCCAAAAGTAACTAGAAGATGATTTGATCTCCTAAACTCCCTTGCCCTTTCTAGATAGACTAAAAGACAGCGTCTAACATCTAAAAGGTGCAATCTTTCTTCCTTCTCATTCTTCGGATTCTGGCAGAATGATGGAAGAATAATCTCTTGTGACCTGTGGAACCCCGAGGTCACTTTTGGTAAATAAAGAGGATCCTGTCTAAGGATTACCCTGTCCTCTAGGATCAACAAAAAAGGCTCTTTTATTGTCAGGGCCTGTAGGTCGCCTACTCTTCTAGCTGAGGTGATGGCTAGAAGAAAGGACATTTTAAGGGAAAGAAATTTAAATGAAATTTGATCCAACGGCTCAAATGGCCCTTTCGTCAGGGCGTCCAGAACCAGGGACAAATCCCACGGCGGGAAACTAACTGTCCTTACCGGGGTTAACCTTTCCCTGGCTAGCAAGAATCTCTTAACAAGAGGGTCTTGAGCTAACCTTGTGTCAAAGAACACTGACAGGGCTGCTACCTGGACCCTAAGGGTACTGACCGCTAACCCTTGGTCTACCCCTTCCTGGAGAAAATCCAGCACGGTTGGAATCGTCTGGATAGTTCTCTGATTTGCTTGAGCCCATCTAGAGAAGATCTTCCAGACCTTTGCATAAATCTGTCTAGTAACCTTCTTCCTGCTAAGGAGAAGAGTGTCAATTACCTTCTCCGAGCATCCCCTGTTCCTGAGGATCTCCCTCTCAAGAGCCAGGCCGTCAGGGACAGAAACCCCGGGTTGGGATGCAGCACTGGGCCCTGGCAGAGAAGATCCCGCCTGACCGGGAGATGCAGCGGAGGCACGACTGACCACCTCCACATGGTGGGGAACCAGACCCGCTTCGGCCACCAGGGTGCAATCAGGATAAGGTCTCCATCCGACTGTGACAGCTTTTGAAGCACTCGTGGGATGAGTACCAGGGGAGGAAAGGCATATGCCAGGCTGAAGTCCCAATTCTGAGCGAGAGCGTCTACTCCTGAGGATCTCTGTTCTCTCGTGAGAGAAAAGAATCTCCGCACCTTTGCGTTCCTTTGACAAGCGAATAAGTCTATCTCTGGTACTCCGAAATGACGTTTTACCAGAGCGAAAACTTCTTCGTTCAGCTCCCATTCTCCCTGAAGAATGGGCTGTCTGCTGAGGAAGTCTGCTTGTATATTGAGGGATCCCTTTATGTGGACCGCAGAGATTGAGAGAATGTTTTTCTCTGCTTCTCCCAGGAAATCTTGGGTCAGTGCCCTTAGACTGACTGACCTTGTTCCCCCTTGACGGTTCAAATAGGATACTGCCACCCGGTTGTCCGAGAAAATTTGGACTTCCCTTCCTTGGATCAAGTCCCGGAAGACACTTAATGCCTTCCCGACTGCCAGAAGCTCCCTGAAGTTTGAGGAAGCTCTGCTCTGACTCTGATCCCAGGGACCCTGGGCGTAGCGGTCTCCTAAATGAGCCCCCCAACCCCAGGCACTTGCGTCTGTTGTAATGCCTATTGGGTCTAGCTGTGTCCACGTCCGACCTCCCGATAGGTTGACGGGATCGAGCCACCAAACTAGGGAGCTTCTTACCTCCTCTGACAGAGGAACTTTCTCCTCCAGGGTTTCTCTTCTCCCGCCCCAAGAGGAGAGAAGGAAGCCCTGGAGGACTCGTGAGTGGAGCTGAGCCCAGGGAACTGCCGGGATGCAAGAGGCCATCAGGCCCAACACCCTCATGATGTTTCTCAAAGATACCTCCGGGGCTTCGAGACACACTGTCACTGCGCCCCGAATTTTTTCGACCTTTTCGGGAGGAAGAAACACTTTCTGGGCTACTGAGTCCAACTGATACCCCAAGTATACCTTTGACTGTGAGGGATCCAGGGAGGATTTCTCCTGACTCACCATCCAACCTAGGGAATCCAGGGTCGACAAGACCAACTCTCGATCTCTCAGGAGCTGGTCTCTGGATGGACTGTAGATCAACAGATCGTCGAGGTATGGTATCAGAGCTACCCCCTGAAGGTGTAGAAAGGATACTACCTCTGCCAGGACTTTGGTAAAAATCCTTGGACTGGCCGCAAGGCCGAAGGGAAGTGCCCTGAACTGCCAATGCTGCACCCCCTGCTCTGTCCGTACTGCGAAACGCAAGTACTTCTGATGATCCGGGGCAATGGGTACATGCAGGTAAGCATCTTTGAGATCTAATGTGATCATGAAAACTCCCTTCTGGAGGTGTTTTCTGACCGTGTAGATGCTCTCCATTCTGAATCGCTTGTACAACAGGTAGTGGTTCAGTTTCCGTAGATTGATAATCAACCGAAACTTGCCCGATGGCTTCGGGACCACAAAAATGTGGGAATAAAAACCGAAAGCCCTCTGAGTCACTGGGACCGGGATAATCACTTCCTGTTCTGCGAGCATGCGAACGCTGTCTAGCAAGCCCCTTGCCTTCAGAGAATCTTTGGGAAGGTAAGTAACCAAAAAATTTTGAGGTGGGAGTGACCGAAATTCCAGCTTGTAACCTAGTTTTATTAGGTCTAAAATATAAGGGCTCTCTGAGATCTTCTCCCATTGGGGAAGGAAATACGAGAGCCTTGCGCCCACTTTTATGGCGTCATTTAGAATCCTTGCTGGACGGTCCGGACCCAGAAAAAAGGATTCCACCTTTTTCTTTGCCCTTTCCGATCCCCCATTTCTTCCTCTGTCCCCCTTTGCCCTTGAACTGGCCTTTTGCAGGGGGGCCACGAAAAAATTTCCTCCCTTTTTCCTTCTTGGGTTTGGAGGGAAATTTCTTACCTTTTTCTGTGGATCGGGAAAGGACCTGTTCCAGACCCGAACCAAAGAGTAGGGAGCCCTCAAAGGGAATACCACAGAGTCGGGACTTAGAAGTGAAGTCTCCGTCCCAAGTCTTAACCCAAAGGGCCCTCCTGGCTGAGTTCAGTAATGCCGCTGACTTAGCAGTCGTCCTTACTGTCTCTACTGCCGCGTCCGCCAAAAAGGCGATAGCTCTCCCCACCACTTCCAGGGATACTACTACCTCCCTGGATTCCTTCTTACGTGTGAGATGGTCCATCAGCTTGTTGAGCCATGCGTCCGCGTTCCTGGCTACACAAGCTGAAGCTAATGCAGGGCTCATGGCCGATGCATTCGCTTCCCAAGCTCTACGCAACAGGATCTCAGATTTTTTATCCATCTGATCCTGAATGTTACCCGCGTCCTCAAAAGATAAGTCCGACCGTTTAGAAACCTGCGCCAAGGACGCATCTAAGCGTGGGACTTTGAAAAATTTTTCTTCCTCCTCCTCCTTAAAAGGACATCTCCGTTTCCAAGTTTTAAGTCTGAGGAGTTTACGCTCAGGTTCCTTCCATTCCCTCAAGATAATATCTTTCAGGGACTGGTGAACTGGGAAGGATCTGGCCTGTGGCTTACCCAAACCTCTATAGACCTTATCCTGAGCTGACACTTGGGCGGAAGGTAACTGAATGTCCTCTGACGCATATACTGCCCTGAGGAGACCCTCCATATCCTCTGCTGAAAAGAGGTGTCCCCCAGATCTGGTCTCTACATGGCTATCCTGATCTGAGTCCTCCCCCTCCTGGGAACTCAGGTCAGAGCTGCAAACCTCCTCCTCTGAATAGTATGGGGCAGGTTCCTGAGACCCTCCTGTAAAGGTAGATCTATCTTCCTGTGAGGGAGAGCTTTCCCTTACTGATCTGGCATCCCCCTGACGCTGATCAAGTACGGCTTTAAAAGACTGAAGGGTAGCTAGCATCTCAACCTGAAGTGCCCTGCATTCCTTCGCAACTTCTGCTGTCTCTTTGCCTGCCAATTTGTAAATACATTTGTAACAAAAAGGCTTGCTGTGGTCCTGTGGGAGTTTAGAGCTACAAGACCCACAGCGTTTAGTTTTGGATGTGGCTTTCCCAGACCTACTGGCTCTCTCCTGAGCAGGGCATTCGGTCTCTGTAAGAAAGGGACACCCCATTAGCCACATCACATACACATACAGTGTGGGGGACAAGGACAATAGGGCCACCCCAAATGTCTGCCCCCCCTCGCTCCAGCCGAGTCACTCACCCCCTGTGGCGACCTCTGATGCCGCGAGCTCTGGTCCGCCTTCCATCCTCTGCCTCTACACCGGTAGATGGATCGACTGTGAAGGCTGTGGACCTTGGGCCCCCTCTTTCCAAACAGCCGCCTCGTGCTCTGACCGCCGCGCTCGCCGCCATTTTGTTGAAGCCCCGGCGCGCCGGATATGACGTCACACCGGCGCCCGGCGGCTTCCGGACATGCGCACTAGCGGCTACAGACGCCGCTCTGCGCCGCGGTCTATCCCTAAGGATGGCACGGCCCCCTAAGGGGAAGAAAACGTTCGGCCATTGGAGCCCAGCTTCCGGCCGACGTGGGGTGTATCAGCGGCCCCCCCCCCCCCCCCCCCAACCGTCCACCACTGTCAGGTATGAGGGGAGGAAAAGAGGGAAGGTTAGGTGGCCCCTGGGGTTATGGACAACTCACCTGTCCTAGTGCCCCAGCCTCTCCCATTCAGCTTTCTAGGGAGAGCAGAGGGAAAACCCCTTAATTTAATGGCATTTGAAAAATGCTTGAACAGAGAACCCCACAGGCACCACTGACTGCTCTGGGTTTGTTCATTAAGGGGGCGACCATGGTCCCAGACCTGAGGTCTTAGAAAAAAATAACAAACGGTTTCGCAGCCATCAGCGTGTGGGAAACACAATCAATAACTGAGGGTCAGAGGGAGGGGTGGGGCTTTTTAAACTTTGTTAATTGTGTTTCCTGCCAGGTGTGACCAGTCATCCTCTCAGGTGTGCCGTCCTGGAAGATGACTAGAGAAAAATGATTATAATAAACACTCGCTTACCACATGGCTTGGACGGATACTGGTTTGAACACATGGGTTCTCCCTGCAGTGTTGACACTAAACCCACTAAGCAAACAAACAGAGAAAAAAAACAGAAGGTTTAGAACTTAAAAATGAAAAAAAAAAATAAAATAAATAAAAAAAAGGAACAAGAAATATCTCCTAATGAAATGCACATACGCTGCTCTGCAGTTTACAAAACCACCCAGGAAAACAACTCTCTTCCCCAGCAACGCACTGACACCTTTGTAGCCATTGTTCTATATGCTGGGTGTTCAGTGTGCCCCTGTACCTTTAAGAAGGGGTGGGCTCTCACCTATCCATCAGAATGTATGTGCCTCCACTGTGGGGACACCTATAAGTTAGTGTGAAGTACCACAGATACCAGGGTGCTTTGACGAGGCTCTGTGGCTTATACATGCATTTGCAAATAAGTGCAGACTAAACCCCTGCTTTTAACGCATACTGTTAGACAGGTTTACTTGGTTGTCTGCGGGCTGGTCGGTAAGTTAAGCTTGTTTTTTTCCTTGGCCTTGTTTATAACTGTTAGCCTTCCAATGCTTCTTACCATGATAGCCAGCTATAGATGGGGGCAAGTGGCGTACCCTTTTTGTATCAGGTTTCTCGACCGCAGGTATGTGGGTGCCCCCTGTGTCTGCCAGAACCTATGGAGCACCACCAGAGTCATGACTGTGTGTATGCTCCTGTTCAGAACTACAGCCTTACATGCAGTTAGAATAGAGTACAGAATGGCTCTATGTAGTGGAGACTCTGGTGGGACTTCTGGTGGGAGGGGGGGGGGGGCACCCACAAACCTGGAGTCAAGACAGGGGGCAGCATTAGTAAGAAGCTCAGAGGAGTAAAATTAATTTTAAAAAAATGCTGTTAGCAAACTCAATTGTATTGTGCTTAAAACCCCTAGGCCACTAGATGGCTACAATGCTGCAAACAAACCAAATTAAAGCTGTCTTTGCAAGCTTGTTACTAGAATTTTTCTTTTTTTTTTAATTTAACAAAATCAGTAAAAAAAAAAAAAAAAAATTAAAAAAAAAAAATCTAGAAGAGGTCAGCAGACATTTAGGTCATCTTTTCACTTCACTTTGTATCATTTTGTGTTTACTCATATGTTTATTGTTTCTCTGTACAAGTCAGATGAGTGAATGAAGTTTTAATGTTTCATGCAGTAAACAAGCAGAACCCTGGTGTGTGGTCACTAACCGCATCAACAATGAATCTATGCATTTCAATAAAAACAAGCTTCAAATAGCAGTTCCACTTGTATCTCAATAAGGAAAAAAAGTATTAATTCGATTGTAAACTCTCTTGAGCAGGGCTCTCCCAACCTCATGTACTGAAATGTATTGTAACTGTTCTGTCTCCCTTATATTGTAAAGTGCCACGCAAACCTTTAGCACTAAATAAATCCTGTATAATCACTACAGTAAAATACAAAAAAAGATCCTAATAACTCACCCATCTCCATCCAGGCGAATGGTAGTATCACTCCACAAGTGCAGAACCATCCCGATGGTGCAACTTTTACTGAGGCAGAAAACAGGCTGTTAGAGTGGATATGTCATAGTATATTCAAGTTGTAATCGGCTGTAAAAACAGTATATTTTTAACAGAATGGATTTGATTAGCAGTGTAATTTTTTTCCTTTACGGAAATGTCACCAAACAGATGAAGGCGCAGTCAGGGCAGGAGATAAAAGGAAGGTCTGTGGAGCTCAGGACAAAAGTCTACTGGCATATTGTTCCCCCAAGATGAGGGTAGTTGTTGGTAATCTTTTTTTGAAGCCACATTCCCATTCATGGGATACTGGCATGAATGGCTGGATATTGGGTTAAAGAAAGGTAACCTGGCCGTCACATTATTAGCTCGTTCACCTCCAAAGCCTATTTTTTTGCACACGTTAAATAGCACGTTTTAGGCCTGGAAAATATAATTTACTGAAGCATGTATGGCCACCATTACAGCCACCCAAATCACTTCTACTAAACAGCCCATAGCCAGGAGTGAAAACGTAAGCAGAGTTGGCTTACTTGCTAGCGCTGCTGCCAAAATGTCATTAGCAGCAGCAAAAGGGTCAAAGTATATGCCCAAAAAAAACACCTTTGGATAAAGTAGAGAGATCAGATTTCCTGTTGGGTTTTTACTACTATCTGGGGCTCTGTTGGAGAGATTTAAAGTGGAATACCAGCCAAAAATGATATTCTCCCACATATTTTTATAGTTACAGGCATCCACTTCTGTATGATCCACTTTTTACTTTTAAAAATGGTTGATCAGAAATAATGATCTAATCAATCCATTCAGGACCCCTCTTCTCTTGGACAGACAATGATTGCTTTCAGCAGACAAATATGACTGCTCACTCACACTTCCCTGTTCCATTGTTGGTCCCAGATCTCCCAACCAGCCAGCTCCGCTGCACTCAGTCCCGCCTTTCATGTGAAGTATGCATTTCACAGGCTTGTGTGCAGTTGTCTGTCTCAGTACTCTCAGCCAGCCAGCTCTGCTCTGCTCTGCTCTGTCCCACCTCGTAGCTTCTCTTCTACTCACATGCGTTCTCATGAAAAACAGAGCTGGAAGATATTGTGCACGCCCACCAGCAGCTCTGTGTTTGCCAGTGCAGAGGGACTGCGGTCATGTGAAAAGCAGCAATACTTAAAAAAAAGGTACAAAACCAGTGATTTTTAGCTTTTGGAACATATCAGGCCGTACAACCACTTTAACCTCACCAAACAGGAAGTGAGGTAAAATCTCCAACAGGGACAAAATGAAAATTTGACAGAGGTTCTAGCCTTTCCCAACTAGCCCCCACACCAGACTGTTAGTGGCCCCTGAACTTAAAAGCTTTTGTCCCTACTCAAGAAAGCTCCAAAGTGAAACCAAAGTCTGTAGAGGAAGCGCATAAAGGGCATCTTTATCTTGCAGGGCGCTCATATCAAAAAGGTAAGTTCAGAACAGATTGCATCCCTTTTGTCTCAAATACACTGCGTGGAAACAGCAAACAATGATCCTTGGCCTCCTCAGTGCTTACCAAGATGTTCTTGCAACAAATGAGGAGAGAATTTGGGCAATTCCTATGGGCGGGACAAGCACATAGAATCAATTAATCTCTGTTGATGCTTCCTAAAGCCACGGTTGGGATAGGCCTCCCAGACGTGGTCAAGTACCATAAAGCAACCCGAATTAACTGAATCCTGGAGTGGTGTACTGCTAAGTCTTATAAAACGCTGGGCCCAGATGGAGTAGGCTTTTTCAGAGATTCCTCTTGGGACATTTTCTTGGTTATCCCACAACATTCCCAGGTCTTTGTACAACCATCCTGTGATTGGCTCTACACTTAAATTATTTAAGCAAGACAGACAGCCCATCTTCCCGGACTATATGCCCTCTTGCATGACTCCACCAATTGGACAACCTCGACTTCCACTAGGGCTTCATGAAAGGATATTCTTCTCCCATCTTTATTAAGCAGTAGTAAACTTTTATTTTTATTTTTTTAATCCTGCAAGATAAAGCCATAATGTGCTAGTACATTATGTTAAAACTTACCTTAAAACAAAGTCCTCCCGTGCCAAGATGTCAGAGCTGGCCGCTTCCATCTTCACCCGTCTTGCTTCCGGGTTCATGGTCCCTGGTTCTGTGACTGGCCAGAGCCATGATGACGCACTCCAGCGCATGCGTGCGGGAGCCGCCATTTACAGCATAGGGCCCTGAAGGAACGCCACGGGTGGCCGTTGCTTCAGAGCGTATGCACCAGTGATGTCACTGGCTGCATGTACAGTAAATATCCTCTAATTCAGAGCAGATGGTTATGTAAAACCTCTGTCGGAACTGCAAAATATGACTGACCCCCTCTCCCTTTTTGGAAGGCTATTTTCTCTTGCAATTAGGTAAATCAGTAAAGATCTCCCCTGCCCCCTCGAATACAGTTTGAAGTATTGTGCCTAAAGTCTGAGCGGACAAAAGATGCCTTATCCCACTCCTAGAGATGTTCACCCTGAAATGTCTCTCCAAGTGGGACAGAAACATAAAACCTTACATTCACTGAGAAGGACAGAACCCTCCAGATGACTCATAGGACCTCCATCTATAGCGCTATACAAGAAACAGGATATAAAATCCTTTCCAGGTGGTACAGGGTCCTCACAACATTGCACAGACTCTATTCACAATGCCCTTCAGCGTCCTGGAGATGCCAAAGGGAGGAGGGCTCTTTGCCTCATATAGAATCAGGTAAAATTGATCATTTACAGATTAATATGCCTGCCTTCCTTCTCCATCTGGCTCAGTTTTCTTTAAAGAGATATAAACGCTCATTTATACACTTACATAAAGTGGTTCCAAAGGAAGAAGGTTTTTCATCTATGCATTCTATCGATGACCAGTCAATAATATAAAGAGGAACAGTTTGGCAGAAGGTGGTTCTACTGGACCGAGTTAATTTTCTTCTCAGACTATCAAACCCTACTGTCATCTTCTAGTTAGGCAAATACTCCCTCTGACACCTCTATCCTTCACGAAGAACCTCTGGTGACAACCAGGGATTCCCTGTAACTTCTAGTTTTGACTATAGGCAAGAAAGCAGGGGAAGAAAAAAAAAAAAAAAAGGGAAAACTTTAGTAAATTTTTTAGTATTGGATAGTGTGGAGAGGGATTATAAAACCTGTCAGTTTTTATTGCTTTCTGTGCCCCCATTAGGGAGATTAACTCGATTTGTCCTGTTTACTATGATCTGTGAAAGTTGAGAAAATCACAAATTGTGGGTTGTCCTCAGAAGAGTAGTAGAGAGGAAATAGAGAGGAAATATTCTAAAGGGGACACTAAGGGATTCCCTTGGGGACCACCAGGTCACGAGAACTAAGGTGCAGTGATTTCCTATTACTTTCTGTTTTGGCTATGGGGCAGGCAGTGAAGGGAAATCTACCCAGATGCCAAAATAAAAATAAATAAGTTTTGCTTATAGTTCTACTTTAAGTTCTTGTATGTTTGCTTTTTTATTTATGACACATTCAGTGCACCATACATCCATACCTATGGATTTAATACTCACAAAATTTGGCATGATCTTAGAAAACTTTTCCTAAAAAAAAAAAAAAAAAAAAAAACTATTGTAAAAATTCTTTACAGTGATGCAGTACAACTCACCTCTCTTTACTGGTGAAATCCAGCCCCAGAAGTATATTCTCTTCGGTGTCTTGTCGCCCACTACTGTACACCACAACCATGTAACGCACTCGATCTGACCAGCTGCTCTCCAGACGGACAGCCTTAAAACAAAAACAATCTTTGTAAGCATTTGAAGGCTGCCCATAGACCCTGGGCCAAAGAAACCCGCAATTTTAGGTTGAATATTCATAAAATAAAAAATACATTTGAATGGCACTAGAACAGAATTATGGAAACAATTTTTTTCTGGCAGTCTATATCCAAGTTTTTCTCTTTTCCTTAAATAATCAAATTATACACAATGAACAATCATTTTTCCAGTATCTAGAAGCAATACTTCAATTATTTGCACTGTCACATGTATTTTCCAAACAATCTTTTCGGCAGATAATGTAAACAGAAAAAATGAATGCAGACAAGTCTGGTGAGCATCTCCTCATACCACAGAATAGCAAAATGTAAAAATTCTGGAATTTCAAATGATACATTGAAAGCAATGTCTCATTAATATGACAGGGAACGAGAGAACACTTTCAAGATGAACTATCATTTTCAAGGAACATAAGCAGAGTTTGATGACTTAATTTATACCAGAAGCAGTCATCATACAACCACATTTTTAGTACAGCCTCTTGGATATGCAGTAGAAGGGGATATTTTGGTTGGGTGGAAGGTCAGCTATGTCCCAATCTTGTGAAGTTTGACATACTAAGCCTACAAAAGCCTAACCTGGTGGTACAGAGAAGAGAGGGGTTATCCCCTAAAAAAAATAAAAAAGGTGAACTAGCATGGTACACCATCCCCAAACCCCCAGTTCGCGCTACAGTTATCTCAATCAATGATTACCATCCACAGCCGATGCAGTGGTCTGGGGATTTCAAAGCCCTGCCCCATCTTAAAGTGATTGTAAAGTCAGTTTTTTTTTGTTTTTTTCAAAAAAATAACAAACATGTTATACTTACCTGGTCTGTGCAGTTGGTCTTGCATAGAGCAGCCCGATCCTCCTCATTTCGGGTCCCTCTCTCTTGTCGAGTGCTCCCTCAGCAAGCAGCTTGCTATGGGTGCACCCGGGCCGGGTCACAGCTCCGTGTGTCCATTCAGACACAGAGCTGCAGCCCGGCCCCACCCCCTCTCCCTCATGATTGACAGCAGCGGGAGCCAATGGTGCTGCTGCTGTGTCTCAGACAATCAGGAGGGAGAGTCTCGGATGGCCGAGACATTCGTGGACATCGCTAGACAGAGATGGAGCTCAGGCAAGTATTAGGGGGTGCTGTGGCAGCTGCTGCACACAGAAGGCTTATTATCTTAATGCTTAGAATGCATTAAGATAAAAAACCTTCTGCCTTTACAACTCCTTTAAGGGCTTCAAGGACAGATGAGAGCAAGTCCAATTGGTCAAAGTGGTCACGTGCCAGGGAGGTTGTCGGAAGTTAGTTCACCTCTCATTTTTTGTGAAAAGCTGAACTTACACATTAAAAAAAAAAAAACCTTTGAATCTTCTTTCTTTCCCACTCCCTTTAAACATTCCTTTTTTTTCTTATTTATCTTTTCTTCTCTTTCAATTCGCTCGCTATAGATGATATTGTATTCTTCAACTACAACAGCTATTACAAATCGTTCACACAAAAATGAAGCTAAAAACACTTGTGCTTACTTTACACACATGTCACGGGAATTTGTAAAAGACCTAAGCCGTTTCTTTACATAAACCTTCAGAATCTTTTGTTATCAAATTTTCAAATTCTAATCCTCCTTTTTTTTGTGTTCTATGCTGGCTTTTAGGCCAGTAAGACTATCCTTTTTAAATGGAGACAATGTGTCCCCCCTTACAATCACACAGTGGATACCATTGATTGATTCAGTCTTACCTCTTTAAAAGCTCACCTACATGGGCCATAAGTGTCCTCAAAAATTTGGGGAAATATGGGATGCCTGGGTAGAGACTAGAGCCCTGATTTGAACCTTTGGTTTGACCCCCATGGTGTGCTTCTAGTGGCTGGAGTACTGACGTCCCCATCTGGATGATACCACTATGGTATCCATGCATTGGGTTTCCCCTACCTGGTACCTACCCTGACTTTGGTCCCCTTTTTGTGACCTCCCCTCCTTATGCAGGTATTAGTCTTGGCCTTCCTACTCCTCTTCCCTATCTCCACTTCCCCACCCCTTTTTTCTTCCTGTCCCCTTCCCTTCTTTCTGGAAAACAGACTGCTGGGTGGATTATTTCACTGTGCTATGTCGTACTACTGAGTTGGAGTTTATTTCACCCAATTTACATTCACATTTTATGCTGGAGATGCGGACTTGTTATCAATGAGATTTAAGCTGGCAACTCGGAGTGCTCTTGCTAAGAAAATTATTTATTGGCTACATGTATAAAAAGCATGATACAAAAGATGCCAACACGTATTGGCTTTTGCAGCCTTCCTCATGGCATGCCATGAGGAAGGCTGCAAAAGCTGAAACACGTTAGCATCTTTTGTATCATGCTTTTATCCATGTAACCAAAATTAATTTTCATTGCAAGAGCACTCCGAGTTGCCAGCTTTAATCTTATTGATATCTGCAACCTTGGGAGTTGGACGGCCCAGCCAGAGCACCGGACGCCAGCTCCTGGATATAAAATATAGCAGTTGAGCTTGGGTAAAACTTTCATATTCATGCTGACTTGTTAAAACGCTACCTCATCATCATCTAGTTTGATCACTTTGTAATCCATTTTTGCATTATGTATTGTGGAATGCTTTGTTTGATGCTTTTATATCCTCGGATGTTTCTCCTTTTGTGGTTACTCAATGGTTACTACTGTGCTTCACTGTACGTAGAATTACGATTGTTCTACTTTATTGAAAAATAAAAATGTTTCTGTTAAAAAAAGAAAAAATACTGTTCTGTACAGTCAAAGTTCCTAATCCAAAGAAAGTAGCATGTATGTACATGTGGCGAATCTTACCAGTTTGATACGATCTTCAGAACGGAGAAGATTTATCATCACCTGGAGGTGTTGAGGTAGATCTCCTAGAAAGAAAGAAAGAAAAAGCAAAATTGGTAGGTACGATGCCCACGGGGGGAGATGCGACTCGGTGTACATCTTGCGGCATGTATGCGTTTCTTGATTATCTGATCGAGGGCGAAAGCACATTGTTTCCTGGAAGCCCAGGTTCTGAATCTAGAGAAGCAACTGTCAGCACTGAGAAGACCCTCCATACTAAAGGAGAGCCAGGAACATACCCGGCAGGTGCCAGCACAGAGGCGGGTGGAGACAAAGAGGTGCAGGCACCATAAAAGAGTAGATGGGTGACAGTCAGGAAGGGTAGCGGGGGAAATGCCAGGGAGGCCGATCCTGGGCTGGAGCATCCCAATAAATACGCTCCATTGAGTGGCATTGGTGAAACCAGTCAGGGACCAGCACTGCTGGAGCTGAGGGACTCTCCTAGCTGCCAGGGGAAGAACTCCTCCAGTGAGAATGGGGGGGGGGGGGGGCAAAGGGAAAGGATAGACAGTTTCTGGTGGTAGGGGACTCAATTTTTAGAAGGACAGAGAGGGCAATCTGTGACAAAGACCTGAAGCACCGAACTGTATGCTGTCTACCGGGCGCTCGAATTCGGCACATCAAGGAAGACCTGGCTGTCATGGTGCACATTGGTACCAGTGACAAAGTCAGAGGTAGATGGAGTGTCCTAAAGAATGATTTTAGGGACTTGAGAGCTAAATTGAGGAAAAGGACCTCCAAGGTAGTATTCTCAGGAATACTAACAGTACCTCGAGCCACACCAGAAAGGCAGAGGGAGATTAGGGAAGTCAATAAGTGGCTGAGGAGCTGATGTAGAAAGGAGAGGTTTGGGTTCCTGGAGGACTGAGCCGACTTCTCAGTCGGTCACCAGTACTATGGAAGAGACGGACTGCAAAAAGTTAGAGTGTTTTCTAACCGCTTGCCAACCGCCTCACGCTGATATACGTCGGCAGAAGGGCTCGTACCTGTATGTGGCCCTTTAAGAGGCGGCCTGCGGGTGTGTGCGGCAAGCTCCACGAGTCGGGTCCCGCGGACTTTATCGCTGCAGGTATATCCGCAATCGTCTCACGGAGAGGAAGAACGGGGAGATGATAATGTAAACAAGCATCTTCCCATTCTGCCTAGTGAGTGTGTCACTGATCTCTGCTCCCTGTGATCGGAAGCAGAGATCAGTGACGTGTCACACGTAGCCACTCCCCCCCACCGTTAGAAACAATCCCCAGGACACACTTAACCCCTACACTGCCCCCTCGTGGTTAACCCCTTCACTGCCAGTGTCATTTACACAGGAATCAGCGCATTTGTATAGCACTGATTGCTGTATAAATTACACTGGTCCCAAAAATGTGTAATAAAAATGCCATAAAATGTATCCCCTATTTTGTAAACATTATAACTTGAAAAATGTAAAATAATGCATTTGAGTGGCAAAAATATGAATGCAATCTATACACGGGGGGGGGCCTCTGGGGAATCGAGGATATTGGCATGCATTAAAAAAAGGAATAACTCCAGGGATAAAGCGATAATTCTCCCACTCTACAAGACTCTGGTCCGGCCGCACCTAGAATATGCAGTCCAGTTCTGGGCACCAGAAGGAAGGATGTACTGGAAGTGGAGCGAGTACAAAGAAGGGCGACAAAGCTAATAAAAGGGTCTCAGGCATATTAGTTATGAAGAAAGGTTGAGAAAACTGAACTTATTCTTTCTGGAGAAGAGACGAGAGGGGATACGATTTCAATTTACAAATACTGTACTGGTGACCCCACAATAGGGATAAAACAGTTTTGCAGAAGGGAATTTAACAAGACATGTGAGCACTCTTTTCCGCAAACCTACAATGGGTAACACCATTCTACACTCTTCTAGTTTTCATCCCAGACCTCTAAAATCGATTCCATCCCCTATAGCCAGTACCTGCCTATCCGCAAGAACTGTTCTAGTGACATTACTTTCAAAACGAAGGCCAATGAGTTACGTGACAGACTGCGAGCGAGGGGTTACTCCAAATCTTGCCTCAAGAAGGCTTTTAGACGTGCTACCATCCCGAATAGACAGTCCTTACTATATACCTCCAAGAAACCCAAGGACAATACAACCACATGCATTATAACCCGCTACTGTGGCCAGCACTCACAGGTAAGGAGAATCATGGAAAAATACTGGCACCTTCCAAGTATGGACCCAGACATTGGTCAATATGTTTCGGATCAACCTTCTATTACTTATAGAAGGGCTAATTCGCTAAAGGACCAATTGGTACATAGTGAGTTTGCAGTTGGCAGCAGAAAAGATCCATGTAAATACCCCGGCACCTTATGGTGCGGGGGCTGCAGTTATTGTCCATTTATCCAAACAGCAAAACAAGTCTCCTTACCAAACGGTACCATCTTTAAACATCGTCATTACACCAACTGCAGAATGCAGGGAGTTGTCTATCTCATTGAGGCTGCTTCTATGTGGGTAAAACCATAAAGGAGTTTTGGAAGCGCACATACAGACACATCCCAAGCATGAAATCATGCAACCCAGATCTACCATGGGGGAGACATGTCAGACACGCATAATGAAAAATTCCCTCGTATAGAGTTCCTTATACTGGATAGTGGGGGCGGATTAGAATAAAAAATTACTCCAAATTGAACTAGGATGGATTTACCATCTTGGAGCTACTGCACCTCCAGGTATAAATGAGGCCAGTAATTTTAAACCCTTCTTGGAGGGTTTTACTTCGGGGGGTTGGCAAAGACACGTTTCTTTTTCTTTTGGGTTGGGACTATTCGATTTGCTGCGTAGGGTAATGTAGTGGTCTGATAGCTAGAGTAACATAATTTAGTTTTACATCTACCCCACTGCAAATAGGAACATTTTACAACCTTGCTGCTCTATACTCAGTGTGTGTGTGCGCGTGTATATATATTATATATATAGAGATAGAGAGATATATAGATATATAGAGATAGATATATATATAGATATGCTGTGTAGGCATGTCTGCTCCACTCCAGGGGTATTTAAGGTGTCAAACCGGCCTAGCTCTGTCACCTCCCACCTCCATATGCTATTTGGCAGGGTGGTCTTTACCATGATCCAGGGGATGCTCTAATCCATGACCTTCTTTGGTAAGTTATGTGATGCCTTTTTGGTTTTAGCCGTTTTCTGGATGGCTGGTATATTTTCTTTGCTTAGGACGACATCCAATATGCAGGTCAACACACACACACACACACACACACACACACACACACATTATATATATATATATATATATATATATATATAATTTTTTATTTTATTTTTGACTCTAGCGCCCATACAGCATTACCTTTATGGCTGTGTCCACATCATATCTTCCCCCTTACTCTTTAGATTCAATCATGTTTCCTTATATATACATCCATCCCTATTCTTAGTTACTAGGTTTGTACCTGCCCCTGTTGATTATCTGCATTTGTTGCAAGCAGCTTTAATGCTGTTATTTACAGCCTTATCGTGGCGATTCATATGACCTACATATATACTTGTCTTTTCTGCTCAGCAGCTACACCTCTCAAAAATTAAGGACCTGTTTACTACACATCAGCCCTGCTGGGCTCCCTCCACTGTTTCACCTTGCTGGGTGTCCTATTGAGCCTGGTCGGTGGGGAGTGGTTGTGGTGTATGGGTTACCCCTGGCTGGACCTGGCTGTTTTTAAACTGATACTTTATGTGGCTATTATGTGATTTTCTATCATCAATATGCAAGTTTGTTTCTGGCTTGATACTATAATAGACAAAAGGCTAGACTGCATACATTTTGTTACATTGCATAGGTCTAAATGTTATCTATTTGTATTTATAGTATGAATGCTTTGCTCCATTGATGCACCCTTGAAGAAGGAAGAAATCTCTGAAATGCGTTGGTGTGGAGTCTACACTCCATGTGGTGTCTTCTGACCCCCTACAGCATCTAACAAGTGTATAATTTTGATCTGTAACTGTATATGCCACGTCTTTTTTCATGAATTTAATTGTTTGTTGTCATTTATGTTTCAATAATGTTTATTAAAGATTTTCAAAACAATACAAATGAATCTCAGCGCATTTTTGTACAGCATTCAAAGCCATTAGGGAGTCATACATTGATCAATTAGCATAACGTAGAGCACACCTGGCTTATCAACATTGTCCAATGAGCCCTTAAGATGTGAGCCAGATAGCTAAAGTATCATAATAAGCAATGTAGAAGTCTCCCATGACAGGGGCCTACTAGTCTTTATATTTGTTGTCATTTATGAACTAAAATTGTTAACTGTATATACTACTATATTTATACTAGTTTTTTGTGTTATATCACCACTAGGGCCTTCAAAATCCCACAAGGAGGAACCTTGCTCTCTGTATATTGTACACAGGGATGTTGGCCCAGCCCCTAGTCCTATATCTCAACTTCCTTCTGTGACTAATGGTTATGTAACAAAGAAGAAGGAAGAAGGAAGAAGAATGCCCCTATTAGGGAAATTCACCCTCTCTATTTATCCTGTTTACTGTCATCATTGAAAGTAAAAGTAAATCCCAAATTTGGGTTGTCCCCAGAACAGTAATAGAGGAAAATCCTCCAATGGGGACACCAATTCTGATGGCCAGGGGGTCCGCATGGGATTTCCATAATTTGCAGGGATTTCCTCTCATTTCTTGTTCTAGCTTTGGAACAGGACGTGAAGATAAATGGGGCACAGATGGCAAAAAATAAACCAACAGGGAGGGGTTATAACCCTACATTACTCAATCCACAATGAAAAAAAAAAAAAAAAAAAGTTTAGCATATAGTTCTACTTTGATCGCTATCTGCACCCCCATCAGTGTGTGGCACTGCACCCCCATCAGTGTGTGGCACTCCCTGTTTGACAGAAGGCCAAAAAAATAAAAAACACACATGACTGCATGCTGTACTTTTCAGCTCAGCATGGTCGAACACAATCCAATACATAAAATGCAATGGAATAAAATGTAATTTTGAAATAGTCAGCAGTTCTAACAAAACAATAAGAAAGTGTGATGAACTGTTTACAGCGCTTTGGCACCACTGCCTACATGCACGCGGTTGGTGTGAACAAGCAGTTAAAATAAATAAAAATTACACCACACAATATAAATGCTGTTGCGAACTGCAACAAGTAACAAAATTTTCAAAGAAAATATAAACTAAAATAAAAAAAAATAATAAAAAAAAACAGGAAACGTGGGAGACAAATGCATTGGGATTACTAGAGAAGCACAGACAAGTTACAGGACTCAATGGGCTGTTACGAAAGAAAATAACAAATCTTCAGCTCTGAACCAGCACTTTCCGTTACAGTTCAGGCGATTGTTAAATAATTTCCCCCCAGGTCAGTTGGAGAACCTTGAAAAAGGGCTAAATTCTCAAACATTTGTCAGAGTGAAAGACATGCATGTCATCTGCCCCAAGGAATCAAAGTAACACAATTAGCTGCAAAGCCAATAAAGATCCTGTATCCCTCAGATAGCCTCTGACCTTACGGCCACCCCATACCAGCATTCTTGTGCAAGTGTAGAAGACTCCTTTGTCCTTGGTAGCTGTTTCCCTGCTGCAGGAAGAGGGCAGCACCCTTCACCATCAAAAAGCTGTCGCTCAAACTGAAAGGAAGAACACAAGCGTATACAAGATACGGTAAGAGTTAATAAAATGAAATTGATACCAGCCCAAGTCCAGATATATACATTTTTCAATGGTAATAATAGTTAAATTTGAAATAAATACATATTTTCGCATTAAGTACTAAACCGTTATTCTTCATGTACAGCCCTAATGAACAGGGAGCACTAAAGTGCAAAAAGC
Organism: Lithobates sylvaticus; assembly: GCA_028564925.1. Taxonomy (NCBI): domain Eukaryota; kingdom Metazoa; phylum Chordata; class Amphibia; order Anura; family Ranidae; genus Lithobates; species Lithobates sylvaticus. The sequence goes on along the minus strand of CM053026.1, from coordinate 253,895,605 downwards.
ATAGCTCTACGATAAATTGAATCAATGCAAATGACCAAACATACTGTAACACACAACAAAAACTAGAAAAGCAAATAAGAAGAAGATCTAAATACTATTTAAGGACAAAGTTATTTCATGTGTGTGAATGCGCACGTGTCCCATTTGATAAGCTTGTGGCACAGTGTAAAATATGACACTACCTACACTGGGTTCAGACTGGCTTCCAACGTCCCTGCATTGCTGCTCTCCATGTGAGCAGCATCGTAATGGGGTGGTACAGTCACATGCACTTCTAAAGCATTTGTAGAAGCACTGGCCATTAAATCCTCCAAACAGAGATTTATTTATTATATTCTATCCCAGATTTCAATTAGTCTTGCAGCCCTGCCTTTCCTAGCCAAGCAATCATCGAATAAAAATAAAAGAGAATTTGCTGCAGCCTAAGATGAACGAAAAAAATAAAATAATGGTGTGTTTAATATCATCTTCTCGGAGACGTCCATTCCCTTTACACGGGGAAAGATGACTTAATTTTTCTCTAATTCATTCACATGGCAGCATTATTAGGTCACTGGAGGGATGGTAAGACTCATCAGTATCGTATAGCAGAAGAATAGCCTGTCAGTGAGTAGTACAAAGAGCTGTGTCATCAGAGGTCAATGTTAAAGTCCATATCATGTGCCAAGAGACATTAAACATGTATGGAAATATTCTACAACATGGTCATTACATCTGTCATATACTCCAACAAACTATTTTATTGTATGTAAAATCTAGTAACTAATAAGAGTACTAACAAGTGATGCCTTATCAGATATTCCTTAAGGCAAAATATCTAGAGAAGGAGATGACACAAACTAAATCATTGCAGTCAGTGTGGTTGAGTTCACAATAACCACATTTGTCACTGCAGTGCATTATGAGAAAAAGCTATATATTCCCAAATGTGATGTCACCTTACTAGTGTTTTAATGCAGGAATCACTGGCCGAGGTGGATAATCAGAGCAGCCAAGTTGCTAATGTACTTTATAACTTACAACTGGTACCTAACATTTCTGAAATAAAATGTAAAGTTTTTTTTTTTTTTTTTTACATTATAAAAGTGTTTGTAAAGCTTCATTTATTTATTTTTTTTATTAAAAAAAAAAACAAACATGTTATACGCTTACCTTCTCTGTGTGATAAATTGCACAGAGCAGCCCTGATCCTCTTCTTGGGTCCCCTACCAGTACTCTTGGCTCCTTCTCTTCAGTCAGTGCCCCCATAGGAAGCTATATCTTATGGTGGGTCATGCAGGCTTGCCCCTGCCCCCCACCGCCTCGTCAGAGTTTGATTGACAGCAACAGGAGCCAATTGCTCCCTGCTGCTATGGATCTGCCCTGTGAGGAGGGACAAAGCTGGGAGAACTGCTGCTCTCCTGCACAGCGCTGTATCACAATGGGGATCAGGTAAATATAAGGGGAGGCAGATAGATACCAGGAAATTTTTTTTTTTTTTTTACCCTAATGCCTAAAATGCATTAAAAAGGTAAAAACCCTTCTATGCTGCAGCTGCCCCCCAGAGCCTCCTTTTTTCCTACCTGAACCAAATTGTTCCAACTTCAGCCGCTGTCTCGGTTCCTCGTTAGATTGATAGCAGCAGGAGCCGGGGGCGGGCCAGAGTCCTGCTGTCTGTGTCAATGGATGCAGAAGCAGGACTCGGGAGTTACATAGTTACATAGTAGATGAGGTTGAAAAAAAAAAAAAAAAAAAAGACACAAGCCCATCAAGTCCAACCTGTGTGTGATTATATATGTCATGTCAGTTTTACATTGTATATCCCTGTATGTTGTGGTTGTTCAGGTGCTTATCTAATAGTTTCTTGAAACTATCAATGCCGCCCCCGCTGAGACTACCACCTGTGGAAGGGAATTCCACATCCTTGCCGCTCTTACAGTAAAGAACCCTCTACGTAGTTTAAGGTTAAACCTCTTTTCTTCTAATTTTAATGAGGGGCCACGAGTCTTGTTAAACTCCCTTCTGCAAAAAATTTTTAGCCCTATTGTGGGGTCATATCCCCTCTCAAGCGTCTCTTCTCCAGTTCAAGTTCAGTGCTCGCAACCGTTCCTCATAACTAATATCCTCCAGACCCTTTATTAGCTTTGTTGCCCTTCTTTGTACTCGCTCCATTTCCAGTACATCCTTCCTGAGGACTGGTGCCCAGAACTGGACAGCATACTCTAGGTGCAGCCGGACCAGAGTCTTGTAGAGCGAGAGAATTATTGTTTTATCTCTGCAGTTGATCCCCTTTTTTAATGCATGCCAATATTCTGTTTGCTTTGTTAGCAGCAGCTTGGCATTGCATGCCATTGCTGAGCCTATCATCTACTAGGACCCCCAGGTCCTTTTCTCTAGCCTAGATTCCCCCAGAGGTTCTCCCCCTAGTGAGTAGATTGCATTCATATTTTTGCCACCCAAATGCATTATTTTACATTTTTCTACATTGAACCTCATTTGCCATGTAGTTGCCCACCCCATTAATTTGTTCAGATCTTTTTGCAAGGTTTCCACATCCTGCAGAGAAGTTATTGCCCTGCTTAGCTTAGTATCATCCGCAAATACAGAGATTGAACTGTTTACCCCATCCTCCAGGTCGTTTATGAACAAATTAAATAGGATTGGTCCCAGCACAGAACCCTGTGGGACCCCACTACCCACCCCTGACCATTCTGAGTACTCCCCATTTATCACCCCCCTCTGAACTCACCCTTGTAGCCAGTTTTCAATCCATGTACTCACCCTATGGTCCATGCCAAAGGACCTTATTTTGTACAGTAAATGTTTACGGGGAACTGTGTCAAATGCTTTTGCAAAATCCAGATACACCACGTCACCGGCCTTCCTTTATCTAGCTGGCAACTCACCTCCTCATAGAAGGTTAATAGATTGGTTTGGCAAGAAAGATTCTTCATGAATCCATGCTGATTACCGCTAATGATACCGTTCTCATTACTAAAATCTTGTTTATAGTCCCTTATCCCCTCCTTATCCCCCCCCCCCTTACACTGGTCTGTAATTCCCAGGGATGTATTTTGGGCCCTTTTTAAATATTGGTGCTACATTGGCTTTTCTCCAATCCACTGGTATCATTCCAGTCAGTAAAAATTAGGAACAATGGTCTGGCAATTACTTGACTGAGTTTCCTAAGTACTCTTGGGTGCAAGCCATCTGGTCCCGGTTATTTATTAATGTTAAGTTTCCCAAGTCTAATTTTAATTCTGCCCTCTGTTAACCATGGAGGTGCTTCCTGGGATGTGTCATGAGGATAAACACTGCAGTTTTGGTTACTGAAGCCCCACCGATTCCCTCTTGAAGACTGGAAAAACCTTTAACCACTTCCCTACCCGCCCATAGTCATATGACGCCCACAAGGTGGATCTCCCATCCTGGGTGGGCGTCATATGACATCCTCCCATTCCCGGCTGCCTGGGGGGGGGCGCCCGCGCGCGGCGTCGCTCGGGACTCAGTGCGAGTGCCCGGCGGCCGCGATGTCCGCCGGGCACTGCCCGTTAAAACAACGGGACCGTGCGGGACCGTGGAGCTGTGTGTGTAAACACACAGCTCCACGTCCTGTCAGTGGAGAGGAGACCGATCATGTGATCCCAGTACGGAGGAACAAATGATCGGTCTCCTCCCCTTGAGTCCCCTCCCCCCACAGTTAGAATCACTCCTATAGGGAACACATTAACCCCTGCAGCGCCCCCTAGTGTTAACCCCTTCCCTGCCAGTCACATTTACACAGTAACTCAATGCAATTTTATAGCAACGATCGCTGTGTAAATGTGAATGGTTCCAAAAATGTGTCAAAAATGTCTGAAGTGTCCGCCGCAATGTCGCAGTCACGAAAAAAAAAATAAAAATAAAAATAAATCGCAGATCGCCGCCATTACTAGTAAAAAAAAAAAAAAAAAAATGCAATAAATCTATCCCTTATTTTGTAGATGCTATAACTTTTGCGCAAACCGATCAATATACGCTTATTGCGATTTTTTTTACCAAAAATATGTAGAAGAATACGTATCGGCCTAAACTGAGTAAAAAAATGTTTTTTTTTTTTTTTAAAAATGGGATATTTATTATAGCAAAAAGTAAAAATTGTGTTTTTTTTCAAAATTGTCGCTCTTTTTTGTTTATAGCGCAAAAAATAAAAACCGCAGGGGCGATCAAATACCACCAAAAGAAAGCTCTATTTGTGGGGAAAAAAAAGGACGTCAATTTTGTTTGGGTGTAACGTCGCACGACCGCGCAATTGTTAGTTAAAGTGACGCAGTGCCGAATCGCAAAAAGTGCTCTGGTAAGGAAGGGTGTAAAATGGCCCGGTGCTGAGTGGTTAAAGCTCTCCAGTGGCACACAAAGGCTTCAAAGTTCACCTGGACTTCCTTCTGGGTTCGGTGATTCCTGCCATCTGATTGGCAGAGCCACGATGAAGTCACTCTCGTGCACAGGTGTTTTGGCCACGGCGCACAGCTCTGAAGGAACAGCACAAGAATGCCGTTCCTTTCGTGCGTATGCGTTGGTGACAGCGCCGTCTGCTGCTTGCTAGAATATCTCCTAAACGGTGCACACTTAGGAACTAATACATTTTATATAAGCTTACCTATAGTTAAAAAAAAAATAAAGTTTACTACCACTTTAAGGCTTAAGAACCACTTTAATATTGCTATGGAAAGTTCTTCCTGCCATCCAAAGCAGAATACTGGTTTACATTTTGTCCACTCTTTTGAAGTTTTGATACCACATGTGTGATCTATCTTGTTGCCTAGAAGTGTATCTATGGTCAAAATTTTAAATCATATAATCATTTCTGCACTGAATTTTAAACGGTTTCTAGCCTACTCCCATTAATCTGATCAATCTTGAAGTTCGTAAAGTTATTTTGTGACGGTCCCCACACATTTACTTCCATGAATTCCATTTCACATTCTCACTATGCCCTGTGAGTAGACACTGCTCTGTCACACGTTTCACAGAGCCTGACTTCTTAAAGTAGAAGTAAACCCTCCTAAAAAAAAAAAAAAAAAAAAAAAAAAAAAAAAAGGCACAAACAGGGGAAAAAGTAAAGACGGCTACAATGATGTGAACGGAGACGGGATACGCATGATTACTACAGCTGATCTATAGTCTCCCGAAATATTTCGCTGATGTGGCAAAAAAAAAAAAAAAAAAAAAAAAAAAAAAAAAAAAGAAGTAAACCCTCCTATCGTTTTCAGCCAAGGAAGCTGCCATCTTGGCCTCTGTTTAATCTTCAACTGCCATGATGCTGCACATGTGATCAGTTAGGACACCAGACATTGGATGGTTTGACAGTTTGGTTTAGGAGTACAACCAATGTGACAGTTATATTCCTGACATGCCAGAAACGTAACAGTTTTTTGAAACTGTTAAATTGATGGGTTTACTTCTGCTTTAACTACAAGGGCGCCGAGAGGAGTTTGAGGAAGTGGAGTCCATACAGGAATCACTGCTTGCAGGCAGCAAGGTACCATGATGGGATATGTAGCCCTTGTAGAAATTGAAGGTAAAAACAGCAAAGGAGAAGCTGCAAAGCATGCAGGGAATCCAGGAGGCTAGGGAAAGAGATGGCCAGTGGACAGGCAGAACTCACAGCATGAAAGAAGATTTTTCAAGTAAACTTATATTAGATTGTCAAAAATAACTAGTGCTTGTATTGTTATTAAAATGCTGAGGTTATAAAATGAAAGTGTATGCTGTAACGATAGATCTTTAATACAATAACAATTTGATTAGTATTAGTTCTCGGTTATGAAAATTGTCAGGATTACACTGTGTTGAAGATGAGTTTAGTCGACGATCCTACCTCTGGACCCATTGACAGATCCCCTTCCACAGACTGCCACCCTAATTAAAATAGTTGAGAAATTTAAGTACCTGGGAATAATTATACACCCTGACTTTACCCAATATATAAAACGAAATATAGACCCCATCCTCAAAAACTTCCAAAACAAAACTGCCAGTTGGGTTAAACTTCCATTGTCAGTGGTTGGCCGTTGTAATTTGATAAAAATGATTTGGAACCCACAAATTCTGTACGCGCTCCACAATGCCCCCTTATGGATACCTATTCATGTGTTCAAGAAATGCAACACTCTGTACCGTGCTTTAATCTGGAGGAAACAGGTCCCGAGAATTAAATTGGAAACCTTACAGGAGGCAAAGGACTCGGGAGGACTAGCGGTTCCGAACCCATTTTTCTACTTTATAGCTGCTCAGTTACAGCAATTAACGGGCTGGCTCCAGCCCGAGTCCTCTGACCCAATTAGAAATATCATCAGCACACAGTTGTCCGGGGTGGTCTTGTGGAGTGCATAGAGGCAGGTGAACTCGGACAACTAACTCAATACCCAACCCTTATCCTTATAGATAAGACATGGAGTAAGGCCAAACAACATATGCAGTACACGGGATACACTAACTGGTCACGTATATGGAATAATTATAACTATGTAGGGCTACAAAAATTAACAAATTTCTCCAACTGGTCAAGGTATGGACTGAATTATATTCCCCAACTGTACTGTGGAGGTATACTTCGAGACTTCCAATCAATACATGAGGAATTTAATATACCAAACGCGTCATTTTTTCAATACCTTCAACTCAGACACGCTATAGCAGCACAAGCCACATTATCACACTGGGTACTGACGAGACCCACGATACTTACGCAACTCATCGCGTCTTCTTCACGCAAGGGACAGATCTCCTCCATTTACAATGCACTGATTGGACATGTATCTAAAGCAATGTCATTACCCTGCAGGAGCGGGTGGGAAATGGATGTGGGTCAAATTACAGGTGAAGAATGGAATACCATACTTGACAACGTGTTAAAAGTGTCTCTGTCTGCCCCACAAAAGCTTACCCAATTGTTTATTATCCACCGCACATATCGCACACCCGAAAAATTGCATAAATGGCATAGGCGAGATGACCCCCTCTGTCCCCGATGCTCAGTTAATAATGGAACATTAATACATATGCTATGGAGATGCCCAAAATTACAAAGATATTGGGCAGCAGTGATGAACACCATTAATAACATATGGAATCTCAAACTTAGTACTGAACCTAAACTGTGTTTACTAGGCCTGTTAGACGAAGAAGATTACACTCCCTTTACACACGCAGCAATTCTTAGAGCACTATTCTTAGCCAGAAAACTCATTGCCAGAAAATGGATATCCACAACCCCTCCTACACACAAGGAATGGTTACAATCTGTAAATGACTCTCTTATCAGAGAACAGCTCACATATAAGCATAGAGGAAGCCCCCATAAATTCGAACGCATATGGGACCCATGGTTGGACACACCGGGACTAGCACCACTTAGCTTGGTTCACAACAGAATCCTGGGTGGGAGGAACACCTCAAATAATACATAAAGGTAATTTCTGTGTCACACCCTCGAACATGTCATTATGCACAAAATGAAAAGGAGACGAAACAGAAGTAAGAACTCAAAACAATACTCACGATCCACTTCCCAATCGCTTTATTATTTTTGAGAGACATTAAAATATTAAAACATAAAAGCACTTTAGGCCTGCGGAGGTCTTTTACAAAATAGGTTGTATATAGTTTTCTTCTCTCTCCCTCTTTTTCTTTTCCTCGTGTTGCACATAGGTAATGCTCCTCTCCTATTGGGTCAGGAGGGGAAGTCCGACCTCACCACTTCCCGGCCACAGGTTGGACGGGGGAGGTGGGGAAGGCGTATAACTAACATTACACACGTGTGCTTAAATACAAAGACCAAATAGGATATGCTCTAGGACATTAAGGACATGATACCTGATAGACAATGCTATATCCTGGATAGACTGGTAGCATCTACAGTAATGCAAATGACTAAGCTAAATGTCCACACTATTTGATTTTGAATGTATAGTCAACCACAAGTGCCTTAGACTGAAACACATCTCGGAAACATTAGAAACGTAAAGTGGTCAACAGTTGTTTTCACATGTTTGTATACCTTACATATTGTGTAACTATGTGCACAGGAGTGTCTGTGTTTTTCTGTTTTGTTGTATGTTCTTAAAACTTAATAAAAACTATTTGATTTAAAAAAAAAAAGAAGATGAGTTTACAAGATCAAGCATGTGCCCAATCTTAGAAAATGGATTTGAATATTTTTATCTATGCTAAAGAGTTGGTTAGTAGCTTTTTTAAAACGATTAAAACAAACAAAAAAAAAAAAAAAATGCAATATGAAATGCCCACTGTTCAATTCAGTGGTCATTAGCCAAAGCAAGGCAGTAAATCTCTCCTGCCATCCCTCCCAGCCTAGAGAAGAGCACAGTTCAGTGTTCACCAAGAATATGTACTGGCACTAGGGACAGAGGCAGCTGACCATTCCCTTCCTATACAACAGTCCTCCCAGCAACACAAATCCCAAGTTACAGAGAGACGAAAAAGGTGGCGCAAAAAGGTTAGATCTTAAGAAGCCCACCAGGTAAGTAGTTATAAACAGGGGGGGGGGGTTGGTTTCTCCACAGACTCCTCTTTAATGATGTGGTGTTGAGCACAGACACAGACATAATTTACACTCCCTTTTAGAGGGAGCTTCTTTACTTCAATTAGGAGATCGGCAACAGGGTCACTATGAAGATTCATAAGCTGGCCTTTTTTCAATCAACTCCCCCTTTATATTTTTGCTGTTCAATGAACAGGCACACTATTGCTAGTTTTCACAGAAACTGCATATTGCAATCTAAAGTTCTATGTTATAAATGACATTTGAATGCACACAAAGATGGCCACACCTTCAAGAAGACACATGCACACATCACTACATGATTCAACATACACAGACATGAGCAATTAGCCATCCCTGCATGCAAAGTTATGGTCCTGATTGTGAAGTTACAAGTATCATTCTCTTATGTGCATGTTAAGAACACATGAAAAAAACAAAACTCTTGTAACCCTACAAACGTTTAACACTGTAAGAGATAGAGTTAATAAAGATTAAACTATATTTAGCCTTCTCCGGGGGTGACGTTCCCTGCGTGTCACGCCTGACGACATGAGTCAGCAGATTATGCTAACAAAAGTCAAACAGAAACAGCTCTCTTCTAGTAAGAAGAAATGAGGCTCATTGTCCTTCTGGCTGACTCAGCCGTCGTGACTGACCTTTGGGGGAAAAAACACAAAGAAAAAAGCAGCAGCAAAAAAGACCCCGCTGTGTGGGGAAGAGGAGGCACAAAGTTACTAGCAACTTAAACCCCTCATTGGTCAACCACGTCCACAACAAGAGGACAGCCACTTAGATCAAGACTCAAACTACAGGAAAAGACGAATAACAGCTTTAGGCTCCAGTATGCATATCTCCATGTTAGAAAGACAGATAGCTTGTATCTAGAAAAACAGCTAGCACTGGTTAAAAAGTCAAGAAGACATGTAAGCAAGTAATGAAATACAGATTTAGAATTTGTGGATGTGAACTGCTGCACATGCCAAAGGATTTGTACTTTTCTTCAATCACACTCAAGATTCATTCATGCCTGCCAGACTGCACAGCCAGGTCCCTGACCTCACTTCTCTGCACTGGAATTGAAGCAATACAGCTGAAAAAAAAAAAAAAAAAAAAAGAAGAAGGACATTCCCCAGCCTCAGATCAGATCAGATAGTGAAGAAACAGCATATAACAATGTTCAGCCCTATTAGAAAAGCATACAAAGTGTTAGATTGACACCCCTGGGTGAAGAAATAGAGCTTCATTGCTTGTGGGCTCATGTCATAAGACAAGTGTTTGCATCCGAGTTGCTTTTCTTTCCCAAACAAGTCAAAGTGAATGCAAAATGTGAGTATATTGTGCTTTTATTTGCCTGTCCATCTACACAAGCCATTATCAGTGCTGCCCTTTATATTCCCAGTCCAAGTTCTTCTGCAATAAAGATTACAAGAGGCTCCTATAAAAATAGGTCAGGGTACTATCCTAAAATACATTGGGGGCCCAATCGGACTTGTGCATTGCTGCAAGAAGCGTACAGTGGTGCATAACATGGTACAATGAATGGTGCCTAAACATTATGCAGTGGTGCCTGGCACAATGCATGGCATCACATCACAATATACATACTATACTTGTGGCGTGCACCATTCATAATAAAAAGACATGTGCATTGTTTTGGTCCATTGTGGTGGTATCCCATACATAATCAATAGGCAGAATTCCTTAATGCAAGAGTCACCAAACGGTCTAAGCAAAAGCGCAGGTTATAGTCCTTCAGACTTTAGGGCCAGTGGGAGTGGAAATTTTTCTATCAATGTTGGTAAACATTGCTACATTTTGTATTAGGGGGAGGAGTAGTTGCCCATTGTTGTTGCCAGTGGGAGGAAAGGTGTGCCACTGTGGATGTCAGTTGGTGGAATAATGCCCCAAAGACCGGAAAGGTCAGCAAAGGGCTGAATCTGGCCCTGGGGCCGCAGTTTGGAGACCACTGACTTAATGCAACAAGGTGACCTGAAAGATTTTTGCAGTGAACACATAACTGGATGGGTCTTGCGTACCAGTCCTCCAGTCTTCATTGCTGCAGAGTGCAAGGGTACTTCAAGCAGTGCCCACATCTCATCCTAACAACATGGACACTGCCTATTTGCTTGAAAAGCACACAGCTGTACACTGGTTACATGCCAAGGGGGCATGTTTATGTTGGTGTAAAAGGGCAGCAGCGAGACCGGTCACCGTCTCCATATTCACCAAGATGATCACCGGAAAACTCATTAAGGCAAGATGCTACTGTTCCCCCCCCCCCCCGCCCCCCCCCCCCCCCGCTCACCTCACCCACCCCCCCCCCCACCCCCCCCCCCAACAGTTCTCCCCCCCCCCCCCCCCCCCAAGCCAGCCTTCAGCTGTAAACAGCAAAGAAATATGATTATTGAGCTATGTTTAGGAAGCAGTAGCCTGTATTTTCCATAGCAATCACATTCTAGTGGTTTCTTATGAAAGAAACCTAAAAACATGATAGCCGTACTTACATCTGAGTGACCTGGAGTACAGTGGAAGCCCATGTTAGCCTGGAAATTCAAGTCTTCAAAAGCCCTTGTTGCTGTATTCAGGTGTCTCCGTCACGTCACAGGGACCTACAGTGCCTTGCAAAAGTATTCACCCCCCTTGCCTTGTTACATTACAGCCTTTAGTTCAATGTTTTTTTAATCTGAATTATATGTGATGGTTCAGAACACAATAGCCTGCAGTGGCGATACACGGGCGCTATTAACCCTTCCATCAGCCGCTAAGGGGGGTTAAAAGCACCCCGCTAGCCGCTAAAATGACAGTAGAGTGCCACTAAAAATAGCGGTGCTTTACCGCCTACACTAGGGGCAGAGAGCTGAAGTTACACTCTGCAGAGCTCAGTGAGTAGAGCCGAGAGCTGACAAACTCCAAGTATGGAAAAACGCACAAATCAATACGGAGGATACATGAAAAAGCTGATGAAACAAGCAACTTCAATAATCTAAAAAAGACAAGCACAGGAAGCAGACCAGACCAAGCAATCATAGAAGCTGGGCAATGTTTGCAAAGAAAAGCTCCCTAGACTTCTAGATCCCAGGGTCATCTGCAAGACATCAGTATTGTACTGACATGCAAGCACTTACAGGTAGCTGCTATTTAATGCAAGCATAAGTTAGAGTGCTTCTGTACAGCTCACAGGTTTAACTTTAAGGATGCCTTCACATATGTACATTGTGGCAATACCCCGACACTGAAAAGGATTTTAAATCTGATAGAGAATACATTTATTACTATGTGCTTGCAGATTAACCCCTACGCTGCCTAAAACTTCAAACAGTTGCGAAGCTACAGAAAATCATACATGGCTAGTTAGAAAATATACTCTAGCAGGTTCTCAGGTAGTGATAATTGTTTAGCACTCAGATCAAAGTCCCTTGACACTGCCAAACAGCAAGCCTGGCCATGCTGTTAAGTGGCACCACACTCTGAAGTTTTCACATGCCTTGTCATGTGTCAAATTCATTATACAGGACAAAACTAAACAGAACATCAGAAAAACAGGCAGGACCGAGCATTCTACTGCTGGGACTCTTTTTCAGCAAAAGCTGCGAGGCAAAAGGGCAACAGTGTATAGTATTTATCCACCTATAATGCCCGGTACACACGATCAGAAAATTGTTAGTACAGAGCTTTCGATAGCCGATCAGGACAGTTCATCTGATATTATTTAAATCGGACATGCACGAAAATATTTTTTGTACAATGCCAGAGTGTACCATTTTCATTTAATCAGTACAGCTGTCGTTTGAAAAAATGCAATATGGATGCATTACAGTACATGACATCGTTTACAAATTTTTTTATTCTGTCGTACGAGAATTTGTGACTTTAGTAAACTCAGAGATCGATCAGAGATTTGCATAAAAAAAAAAAAAAAAAAAAAAAAAAAAAACGAGCGATCATCTCATCGCGTGTACTGGGCTTAACACGCACATTTTTCCCCTTAAAATGGAGTGCAAATAATGCATGCGTGTTATACACCTGTTTTTTTTAAAAAAGCCACCAATTGGTGGAGGGTGCCAGGAAGGCTGGGGGAGTAAGAGGTCGGACAGGGAAGAGAAAAAAGATGAATACTTACAGTGATTTGGGGGTAGCGGAGTAAGAGGATACTGTATGTGCTAGGGGGGCATTTTGGGAGGAGAGGGGACTTGTTCTAGAATGGGGGGGGGATATGAAATCTGACAACCCTCCCCAGTACAAGGTACAAGTCCCCTCGCCTCCCAAAGCACTCCCTAGTACATACAGTATCCTCTCACCGACCCCTTCCCTACGTCCAAATTCAAAGAGATGCTGGTTGCTACACAGGCAGGGGACAATCATGGCATCTGGGCTCCCCACTAGAGATGCAAAGCAATCGCATCAGGTGTTCACACTATTGTCCCCCTGCCAGGCAAGTTAAGGGAGACATAACCCAAAAAAGTGGAACTTCCACTCATTTGCCTGCTCCCCCCTCCGGTGCTACATTTGGCACCTTTCGGTGGGGGGGGGGGGTACGGGGATGGAGCGGATACCTGTCTTTCACAAGTATCCCGATACCGCTTCCGGGAGTCTGGGCAGCAGCCCTTGATGTAATCGCTGGGGCTCCCTCCTCCTCCTTCCCCTGCCACCGGCCCAGTAGGAGAGAGGTGAGGAGCAATGCGCAGTAGGGCTCCCGGCGTGAAGTCGTAAGGCTACACTGCCGGGTTCCCTTACCCGCATTGGTGGCGGCAGCACCCAACAGCTAATGAAAACATCAGCAGCGGTGACAACATCGCTAGACTCCAGGACAGGCAAGTGTCCTAGTATTAAAAGCCAGCAGCTGCAGTATGTGTAGCTGCTGACTTTTACATTTTTGCAACGGAGGGCGGACCTCCGCTTTAAGTTTTTGTTCTGAAACTTCCCTCTCTTAAAATTAAGGCGAGTGTCATACGCCAATAAATATCTCTAGAATTGGGCTGAAGACTTTTTATCTCTGTAGGTTAGCGAGGAGAGCGAGGGAGCTGTAAAGGTCAAAGGCTGCATAAATTGTTGGCACTGTATAAATAAAAATGAATAAACTCTCTTAAAGCTTAACTAGTCCATTAAGCCATAACTTTAGGCTGTAGGAAACATAGAAAGGGGCAGAGCTGCTCTAGTTTTTGATTTACATGGTTGGTTTTAAACAGGTTCACGTTTAAAAAAAAAAAAAAAAATCTATTACTTCTGTTCTCCTGAGTGACAAAGTTAGAGGTTCAGAGCCCAGTCCCAGAAAGTTTCATAAACAACCTTCCTGGTCCTCTAAAAAAAATAAAAAATAATCTTTGAAAAAGTAACTGACACTCTTGGCAATAGAGGACTGGGAGACCCTGGAGGCATTCAGACACCGTGGCTTCAAAACTTCTGATACTTTTAGTCAATATTATAATTTGTGTAACTACATTGTCACAATTTATTTTCCAAACGTGCTGCACAATGCACAATAGGACAATCTCAGAATGTAAGCAATGATGAAGTCAAAGTACTGTGTGTACAAGCATTTTATCTTTGTAAATCAATTTAACATTTATATATCACAACAGAGGATTAAATAAATATATGGCAATTACGGCTATGCTTTTCTAAATAAAAACACAAACTTGCTGTTGAGGAACTGAATTTGATCTTGTCCTTTTTTGAACTCATGAATTTGGCCTAACTCACTGCCGCCATCTTGTGGTACCAACTGTAACTGCAATGCAGAAAACTGCTTCCTGTCCTTTGTAAGGGCTTGTTTACACTGCTGGCAGCCTTTGCCACCCATCTGAAAAGTGATCCATGGTGTATCACTTTTCAGAGGGCAGTTGACAGGCAGCTGAAAGGCAATAGGTTGCCTCCTTACTGCCCGTTTTTAATGTGAAAAGCCTGCACCACAGACGTGTGCATCGCACAGCGGTTGTCACGCAGCTCCATTCACTTAAATGGGTTGCATTTGGTGCCAGTACTGCCAACTGAACCTGACAGCGAGTGCAAAAATAGGATTTTTTTTACTTACCGTAAAATCCATTTCTCATTCGCTCATTGACAGACACAGCCTTCATAACGATAGAGTTATATCGCCTCCACAGGAGTAGACTAGGCAGAAACAAAAAAACAAAAACACACTTGGCCACTCCCATGGGCCATCCCCAGCCAGTATATAACCCCCTCCCTGCTCTAGGTATTCAGTTTAGTAGCAAGCAATAATATAAGTATCAAAATAACTCCATAGAGGGGTGGGTGCCGTGTCTGTTAATGAACTCTGAGAAATGGATTTTACAGTAAGTAAAAAAAAATACTACTTTCTCATTCGTTCATTGACAAACACAGCCTTCATAATGATAGGGACGTCCCAAAGCAGTGCCAACATGAGGGGTGGGAAAACAAAAAATCCCAAGGCTAATACAAGAGCCAACCAGGTAACAGAAACTTTACCCAGAACAAGCTGGAACCCAACCTGAATTATACCCCTTCAAGAGGTAATAGACCCTCAAAACAGCGGCCTGCAAAAAAGAAACTTGCGGCCAAAAGAGGCATCCACAGATGCCAAACCATCCATTTTGTAGAACTTGTGAAAACGTACACCGACGACCAGTGGTAGCCTTGCCAACTTGCGCAACGGCCGCCTGATGACAGAAGGCCCAAGAAGCACTAATTGCTGAGAAGAATGTGCCATAACCGGGAAAGGAGGAAACCAATCCCTGACAGGATAGCCCAGAGACATCATCTGTCCGAACCATCCTGCCCAACAGACTCAGTGGCTGGCAACTAAATCCGAATCCCCCAAACTACATCCCGGGCAGATAAGCCATTTCCTTAGGATGTGCCGGCCAGGGACACAAGAAGCCAACCCAATGTCCTTATTCAAGTGGAAATCCAAGGACGGAACTATGTAAAAGAAGGACAAAACACCACCTTAACCTGGGTAAGGTGAACGACAAGACAAGTCCGCCATTCACGACCCCCTGCGAGCAGAAGTGATAGCCACCAAGAGGTCACCTTCCGAGACAAAATAAGCAGTGGAACCTCCTGAATACTTTGAGAGAAAGATAGAGAGGCCTTTGGGGAACCGAAAACAGCAAGTTCAGATCTCACGGCGGTGGAAGAAAACCACCCTGGTGGAAACGAACGTCTAACTCCCTAGCCCAAAAAGGCACGCACCAGGGAGTGCATGACCAGGAGACGCAGAAAAAGACTGCCCAGGCCGATACCTGGCCCTCTATGGTTCTCAAGACCTATTCCTTCTCATCCCTCCGTAAATGGAGGGGCTGGGGAAGACCCGGCTGTCATGGTGCACGTTGGCACCAAATGACAAAGTCAGAGGCAAAGAACGATTTCAGGGACTTGGGAGCCAAATTGAGGAAAAGGACCTCCGAGGTAGTATTCTCAGGAATACTACCGGTACATCGAGCCACACCAGAAAGGCAGAGGGAGATTAGGGAAGTAAAAAAGTGGCTGAAGAGTTGGTGTAGTAAGGAGGGGTTTGGGTTCCTGGAGGACTGAGACGACTTCTCAGTCGATAACCGGTACTATAGAAGGGACGGAATACACCTAAATGAGGAGGGTGCAGATCAGCTGGGAATAAGGATGGCCAAAAAGTTAGAGAGGTTTTTAAACTAGGCGATGGGGGGGGAGGGTCCATAGATAGAGATAGTCAGCGTGGAACATATTCCAGAGGGTAATATTAGGGGCATTAGTGGTAGGGTAACCAAAGCACATAAACCAAAAATGTAAGTATAGTAGCAAGTCCTAGTTGCAATCTCGGAACACCCAAGAGGATAGTATGTGACCGGTCAAAATATATTAATGCATTAAAGTGTTTGTTCACCAATGCCAGAAGTCTGCCAAGCAAAATAGGTGAGTTGGAAGCTCTGGTGCATCAGGAGAGCTATGATGTAATCGGTATTGCTGAAACTTGGATTCATTCCTCACATGACTAGGCTATTAATATTCCTGGCTATGCACTCTTTCGGAAAGACAGAGTAAAAAGGAAAGGTGGAGGGGTCTGTCTGTAGGTGAGAAGTGATCTCAAAGCGAGTGTGAAAGAGGACCTGGTGGATGGAGAGTGTTAGGAGTCTGAAGCATTATGGGTGGAACTGCATACAGATGTGCGTAGTTCACAGTGAATCATTGGAGTTTGTTATAGACCACCCAATGTTAGGTAAAGTCTACAGGTTTGGAAATATCAGTTTTTAAATGGATAGAAAACTAGCTAAAAGACAGAATTCAGAGGAGTAGTGGTTAATGATTCTTACTCTGAATGGTCTAAGGTTATCGGTGGTGTACCCCAAGGTTCAGTGCTGGGACCCTTACTTTTTAATATCTTTATAAATGATATTGGGTCTGGGGTCACAGAGCTGAAGAACGGGGAGAGGTCTGTGTAAACAAACCTCTCCCCGCGCTTCCTACACTGCCTGTCACTGATCGGCTGTTCCCTGTCATCGGAAAAGCCGATCAGTGACGTCTGACGTAAAGCCACGCCCCCTACTGTAAAAAAAAAACACACACGTCACACTAACCCCTCCCCGCCCCCTACTGGTTAACTCCTTCACTGCCACTGTCATTTACATAGGAATCAGTGGCATTTAAATAGCACTGATTTCTGTATAAATGACAATGGTCCCAAAAATGTGTTAAAAATGTCCGATGTGTCCGCCATAATGTCGCAGTCACAATAAAAAAAAAAAAAAAAAAAAAAAAAAAAAAAAAATCGCTGATCGCCGCCATTTGTAGTAAAAAAAAAAAATATATATATATATATATATATATATATATATATATATATATATATATATATATATATATATATATATATATATATATATATATATATATATATATATATATATATATATATTAAAAAAATGCTATAAAACTATCCCCAATAACTTTTGCGCAAACCAATCAATAATCGCTAATTGCGCCGAATCGCAAAAAGGGGCCTGGTCCTTTGGCTGCAAATTGGTCCGAGGCTTAAGTGGTTAATGTTGATAAATGTAAAGTTATGCACTTGGGGGCGAAGAATATGCATGCATCATACATACTAGGGGGGAGTACAACTGGGGGGATCCATAGTGGAGAAGGATCTGGGGGTCTTGGTAGATCATAAGCTCAATAATAGCATGCAATGCAAAGCCGCGGTTTCTAAAGCGAACAAAGTCCCTTCTTGTATTAAGAGAGGTATGGACTCCAGAGAGAGAGATAATTTTGCCCCCCCCCCCCCCCTGTACAAATCATTAGTAAGACCTCATCTGGAATATGCAATTTTTGGGCACCAGTTTTCAAAAAGGATAAAATCGGGGAACTGGAGAAAGTGCAGAGAAGGGCAGCCAAACTGATAAAAGGCATGGAGGAGCTCAGCTATGAGGAAAGATTAGAGGAACTGAATTTATTCACTCTTGATAAGAGGAGAATAAGGGGGGATATGATCAACATGTACAAATATATAAGGGGTCCATATAGTGAACTTGGTGCTGAGTTATTCACTTTACAGTCAACACAGAGGACAAGGGGGCACTCTCTACGGCTACAGGAAAAGAGATTTCATCTCCAAATACGGAAAGGTTTCTTCACAGTAAGAGCTGTGAAAATGTGGAATAGACTCCCTGCGGAGGTGGTTCTGGCCAGCTCAGTAGATTGCTTTAAGAAAGGCCTGGATACTTTCGTAAATGTACATAATATAACTGGGTACCAACTTTCATAGGTAAAGTTGATCCGGTGGGAAAAATCCGATTGCCTCTCGGGGGAACAGGAAGGAATTTTTTCCTCTGCTTTAGCAAATTGGAGCATGCTCCGCTGGGGTTTTTCACCTTCCTCTGGATGAACTGTGGGTATAGAATTGGGTATAGAATTGGGTATATGGGATTGTACGATAGTTTTTTTGTTTTTTTTTGGTTGCACTGGATGTGTGTCTTTTTTCAACCTGACAAACTATGTGAGAATGCTTAAGCATTCGTGATGTAGTAGAAGTCAGAAAGACCCCATGATGGAGCACCACCACTGCGTGGACAGACTCCATCCTGAACTCCTGTACCCACACAAAGCAGGTCAGGGCCTTGAGGTACAAAATTAGATGTACCCTGCCCTCCATCTTTTAGACTGTGCCCAGGTTCGAATAAAAACCCCTGACACTGTTCCCAGCACGGGAACCGGGACAATCACACCCTGCAGCAACGGGGCTTGCACAGCCCCCCGCGGAGGACAGCAAGCCGCCTGACGACAGACGACTATTGGAAGCAACCAACTGTTTGGAGGAACACAGTGGGAAAACTATCTTATTACCAGACAAAACTCAAAATGCGACATTCAGAGTAACCCCCCCAAAATACATGTCTAAGCACCACTGAGGCAACAGACTCAGCAACCAGGGGAACTGCAGCCAAGAGGTATAGCGGACAAACCGCAGGGCTTACCCAATAGGTCTTCAAGCCACACAGGCAGGGAGATTCTGCTCCCCCTCCGGTATGCCAGCTGGGTCCTTAGAATCCAGAGATTCCTCTATTGGAGCCATGGTTGCCTCTAGCAACCTAGAGACAGAGGGGTTTCACTACTGGGGTAACAGTCCCCCTCTGAAGAGGGGACTCACCAAAGGGGTCCCTGACAGCCAGCGTTTTTGGAAACGCAGAAGGCACTTTTTTCACTCCCAGTCTTCATGGACAAATTTGTCAAAATAAGAGAGAGAAGGGAACGCTTTCGCCACACAAGACGGTTTATCCAAGAGGGTACCGGCCCTCCCCGCAGCCACCGCTGCAGCCCCCATTTTTTAAAGGTTCCTGCACAGATGTACGTGCGACAGACCAGTGCACCGACCCCGTAGTGCCACCCCTCAAGAAAGGGGGGGACGCCACGAGGCGTAGCAGGCCACCGAAGCCGCGGCCTAAATTTCTGGCCGCAAAAGCCGATGCCTAAATTTCTGGCTGCCCGCGGCAAGCGCGCAACCTAAATTTTTGGCCATCCGCCGCAAGCACGCGGCCCACCCGCCACGAGAACACGGTGGGAAAGCCCGCCAGGAGCACAAAAGCCGCGGGGGGACCCCAGTAGGCCGCAAAGCCGCGGCCTAAATTTTTTCCCGCCGGCTGCAAGTGACCGATCCCAGCTGGTAGGCATACTAAGCCGCATCCTACATTAGCCCCAGGACCCCCGATCACCTTCCTCCCAGGCCTCACCCCCATACCAACCCCGAGGGTGGAAAAAAAGGGCTGTCCAGAAGGGGGAACTGAATCACTCTGCTGCTAGGCAGATACAGGTTTGAAGCCTGCATCCCAGACCACTGAGGGTCCTCTGGGCCCTCACCCGGGAAAGAGGGGGGAGGGGGGGGTGGAGGAGAACCCCAGAGGGACCGACCACCCCAGGGAGTACCTGCGTCCCACACCACTCCGGGGGGGAAGAAGAGGAGGGGACCCCTTACTTACCTCTCCAGCAAACTGCGCGGGTAACGCTCCCAGACAGATCCTCCTCGCCACCGAAGTGGGGGGGCTGTCGGCCATGAGGAGCGCTGCGACACAGGCCGAGACCCGGACGTACGCAACCTCGCGAGACGTTTCACTCGCAGGGCCAGCCCCTGTCCAGTGGGGCTATGCCGCGGCCGACCTAGCACGTAGCTGCGGTCTGAACGCTCTCGCTGGCCAGACCGGGGTGACCCCTGGATCTAAGTATCCAGTCCGTCGCCCAGTACAGCAGTTGATTTTAGATCTTACCGGAAAAAGATCCAGAAAAAAAAGAAGAACATAAACAAAAATTCCCAGGACTAGCGATCCCAGCAGGGAACTAAGTCCTTACTCCTGACTAGGCAGAAAAAAAAAAAAACTAATACCTAGAGCAGGAAGGGGGTTATATACTGGCTGGGGACGGCCCATGTGAGTGGCCAAGTGTTTTGTTTCTGCCTAGTCCTACTCGTGTGGAGGCGATAAAATTCAATTGTTATGAAGGCTGTGTGTCAATGAACGAATGAGAAATGCAGAAACCCTTGGACAACATTTTTTTTTTCCAATATTCATATCATTTAATTTCTGCTTGGCTGTTATATGTTACGTTAACCAACAGCACATGACACATTACAGTCACTGTTTTCATGAATTAATTAATTATCTCAAATATCTTTATTTAATGTCATGCCAATTCACAATTTTTTTCTATTATACAAGCAACCATCCATTGCATAGAACAGTGGTGCCCAACCTTTTGAAGAGCGAGATCCACTTAAGGGACTTGGTAACTGGTCCTGGGCCACAATGAGTGGATGACAGGTCTGTGTCCACTCCGCATATGCAGAGTGGACATGGACACAGTCTGCTCTACTCTATGGGCCCTCTGATCTGCCCAGATGGAATGGGACAGACCCCCTTCTGTTTATTTATTTTTTAGCGGGTCGGATTTGAGGTAGGTATAGAAAGCATTGGCTTATGTGGCTCTGCTCCGCAGCCGCTTTCCTCCTCTACCACCGTCTTCATTCGTAACATTGATGCTCTGGGATGGCAGGTTGAGAACCCGCAATTTGGACTTGCCAACCAGCCATCCCAGAGTAGGAGGTCATGGGCCACAACAGAGGGCTCCGTGGGTAACATGTGGCCCCTGCACCACTGGTCGGCCACCCCTGGCATAGAATAACTAGAATACCAAATTGTTTCAGAGTGTTTAATTTTATTCAAATGTTGTAACTATTACAATGCAACAGAAGACAGAATAGACACGCTCAAACAATTAGAGTTGAGAACAGACAGCTCACCTTATATTAGTTTTCCTTTCATCATCATTCCCAAATTCCTGCAAGAAATTTGAAAAAAGCATGCATTAAGTTAAGCAATTCAATTGAAAGTGGGTACCAAATACAAAGGGTTGACAAGGTTCCCAAACTTTTCCAAAGATATCCAGCTATCTAACCGATATAAGTGCATTAAAAGCTGACTTTTTACATTAAATATATCCCAAAACTTTATGAAGTCAGTCAATCCAAAAGAATACTAAATAGTTAGCATTCCGAGGACCTCGCCACCAGCTGGCTATTAATATGTCAAGTCCTAAGATCCTTTGCACTGCCCTTGTGAAGAATGAACAGCATGGTCTCAGCAGACTGGATTAAAGCTGATCTAAACCTTACCAGGTGACCTTTGGTTTTCTAAGCCATGTGTGCCAAACAATTCTAATAATTTTTCTTTTAGAAAACGTTTTCACCTTTTTGTATCCTTTTTTGCACCTCAGCCATACTCATCTCAAGCGGTCTTACGGCAGCTGTTTTCTTTCTACATGCATGCTCCAATGGTAGATGCACGTTACTGCACAGGGTGGGCTCCCTGATAACAGAACATCCCTGCACAGGCTGCGTTTGAACAGCTGTCTATCTCTGCTGTAAGTCCCTGTGACATGATGACAATGCAGGAGAACATCGGCAAAAAGGGCAGAACACCGTCAACCCATAAAAGTAAATGAACAAGGTCCTTAATGGCAGGATCACCCGGTATTATTTTAACCAAATCTGAAGAAGATTTTAAAAGGCTAAAAGTAAGTTTTAAAACATCAACATGTGTAAGATCATATTAGGTCTAATGCAGTGTACACACGAGCGGAATTTCCGGCGGAAAAAAATGGATGGTTTTTCCGACGGAATTCCGCTCAAGCTTGGCTTGCATACACACGGTCACACAAAAGTTTTCTGAACTTTCTACCGTCAAGAATGCGGTAACGTACAACACTACGAAGAGCCGAGAAAATGAAGTTCAATGCTTCCGAGCATGCGTCAAATTGTTTCTGAGCATGCATAGCAATTTTGCGTGTTGGAATTGGTACAGATGATCAGAATTTCGGATCGGAAATTTTTCCGACCGAAAAATAGAGAACCTGCTCTCAAACTTTTGCTGGCGGGAATTCCGCCAGCAAAAGTCCGATGGAGCATACACACGGTCGGAATTTCCAACCAAAAGTTCACATCGGACTTTTGCTGGGGGAATTTCCAATCGTGTGTGTGTGTGCATTAGAGGTTGGGTTTAGATCTATTTTAGGAGGCTGTCTACACCTACTGCAAACACCAATGTTATCCTGAACAAAGGTGCCCTTTCCCACCAATGCTTTGCTATTGAGCAAGAAATTAGATGGCCGTCCTCAATGAGCAATAATAAATCACAGGAGGGGATGGGCTGAGTAGGGAGCCCAGACCAATTCTTAACCACTTCAATACTGGGCACTTATACACCTTCCTGCCCAGAGCGATTTTCAGCTTTCAGTGCTGTCGCACTTTGAATGACAATTGCGCGGTCATGCTACACTGTACCCAAACTAAATGTCTATAATTTTGTTCCCACAAATAGAGCTTTCTTTTGGTTATATTTGATCACCTCTGGGATTTTTATTTTCTGCTAAACAAATTAAAAAAAAAAAAAAAAAAAGACAGAAATTTTTTAAAGAAAATAATTTTTTTGTTTTAGTTACAAAAACTTTGTAAATAAGTATCTTTTCTTCTTCACTGATGGGGCTGCACTGATGGGCACCGATGAGGTGGCATTGATGGGCACTAATATGTAGCACTGATAGGCAGCACGGATGTACTGTAATGTATGGTACTGATGGATGCCAATCAGTGCCAAGCAATTATGCCTGACAATCAGTGATGCCCATTGTGGGCACTGATTGGCATCCATTGTGGTCTAGGGTGGCATACCTGGTGGTGGGCATCCCTAGTGGTCTGGTTGCATCCCTAGAGGTCCAGTGTGGGCATCCTCGGAGGGCTGCACTGATAATTGATCAGCACAGACCCCCCTGTCAGAGGAGCAGCCGATCGGCTCTCCTCTACTTGCGAGTGAGGAAAAGCCGATCACCAGCTCTTCCTGTTTACATCGTGATCAGCCGTGATTGGACACGGCTGATGACGCGGTAAAGAGTCTCCGTCAGAGACCGACACACCGCAACAACAATCCCCGCAATGCACGCCCCTGGGCTTAATATCCTGAAGATGTCATATGACGTCCAGTCAGGATATTGAAACCACTTTGCCTCTGTCATTTTGCTATATGGCGGGGCGGCAAGTGGTTAACTTCATGCTGACACTCAAATATAGTCTAATGTACAGGCAGGTGATACAGGGAGCTGCAGTTGCAAGGGTGGGGAATACAGAGGTCCGGGGGCGGGGCCAGAAGCTCCACTGACGCGCCCACTCTGATCACTGCTCTAACTACAGCCGATCTGTTCCGAGTGGAGCTCCCGGCCCCGGTGATTACGCTGTGTAAAAGTCTCACACATGTGGTAAGGCCATACTCAGGAAGAGTAGTAGAATGTATTTTCGGGTGTAATTTCTGGTATGCATATGCTGTGTGAGAGAAATAACCTCAAATTACACTTTTGTGAAAAAAATAAAAATCTTGATTTTTGCAAAGAATTGGAAGAAATTACAACTTCAAAAAACTCTCCATGCCTCTTTCTAAATACCTTGGAATGTCTACTTTCCAAAAATGGGGGCATTTGGGGGTAAATTGTACTGTCCTGACTTGTTAGGGTCTCAAGAAATGATAGGCCGTCGGTACATCAGGTGTGATCAATTTTCAGTGATTTGCACCACAGCTTGTGGACTCTATATTTACACTGAATATACACTGATTTGGATTATTTTGACCAAAGATAAGTAGCAGTATAAAATTTGGCCAACATTTATGAAGAAAAATTCTTAAATTTGCTAAATTTTATAACAGAAACAAAGAAAAACTTATTTTATTTTTTTTACAGAATTTTCGGTCTTATTTCATTTATAGTGCAAAAATTTAAAAAACCCAACAGTGATTAAATGCTACAAAAAAAAGCTCTATTTGTGTGGAAAAAAATAAAAAAGCACAAAAATTTCATATGGGTACAGTGTTGCATGACTGAGTAATTGGCATTCAAAGTGTGAGAGCACCGAAAGCTGGAAATTGGTCTGGTTAGGAAGGGGATTTAACTACGGTAAGTGCCCAGTTGTCAAGTGGTTAAAGATTGTCACATCCTAGTAACAATTCCTCTTTAACTAATAGGCTTCAGTAATACTTAAAAACGTTCTGAAAGCTTGCTAGCAACTTGTTTAAAGTGACACAACTTCCAGTATCATCTGTGTTTTAACATATTCAAACTGGAGCTTTAAGAGTGTCAACAAAGTTGCATGAAACTTGCTGTAAGCATTAACAATGTTTGGTGAAAGTTTGCTGTGTACACATTGCTCTTAAACACAGTAGATACCATATGTATGAGGTTTTACTGGTAAATCCTTCCACACAGGGGCTTTAGAATGAAGTTCTCTGAGAATTGTGGAAAACAATAATACCAAAAGGTGAAAGAGAAGATCAGGACGCGGTTATTCTAAGCTGCTCATGTTTAACCCAAGACATTTCCTCAGGAACTAAGCTCCCTACCATCTGGATAATGTGAACAAAAAAGGAAAAATAAATGTAAAGTTTACCACAGCACTACATTCCCTGTACTTATGAGAGATAAAATAATCCTGGTGACATTATTATTGGAGATGAAAACTTTAGAACATTACACTGGCTTCAGCATCAAACACCCTCCTGGGAGTGTCACACGTCTGGTGCGTTCCTCCATGCTGTGGTTCCACCTGATGACCACCCCACATCACTACTGTATTTTGTAGTGACATAAGGGCCTTGGAAGAAACCGCAGAAGTGGACCATACGCTTACCAAGAAGGGTCAGATGGGAAGATTTTTCAGCCTGGGTTGCATCTGAAGATTCATTTTACAGACAGTACACATTTATTTAAAATTAAACTTGTGCTGAATGACACGGTAATTTAATCCAAAATAAATGTGTCCTTAAAAGCTGAATGATTTATTTAATCCAGAATACCAAGGACATCTAGTGATAAAGCATAATTACTGCAGAACACAGCACTGGGAGGAGGTGAGTAACACCAAGTATAGCAGTTTGTTGCTTTTTTTTTTTTTTTTTTATCTCCTGGGTTATTAAAAAAAATTAAGCCCTAGCTGGGCTTTAAGGAAACCTACACTGAGGGAGTATGGAGGCTCCCACTGCCAACCTCTCCCATCAATTGCCCGTCTCTTACACTGGATCATCAGTGGCTTCTTCTTTCTGAGCGACTGAACTGGAACAAGTATGCAAATCGGCGTTAGATTTAGGACTGCACTTTAGCTTTTCTAACCTGCATGCTTATCCTGGATCAATAACTCAAAGCACTGAAGTCAAAGCCATCCAGACAACTAGCATTTTCAGTCCAGAAATGGCTGAGTCTATTGTCCTCTCATTATCGCTTTCCTTAGTCCCCATTCACACAGGGCGGATCCGCTCAGCAGAGTCCACTAGCTCAGTGGGAGATCGCTCCATTGATCCCCGCTGAGTCGGCGGATGACAGGTCCGTCTCTGCTCACTGTGCAAGGACGGACCTGTCAGAGCCCCGCTGTCCTCTATGGGAGATCAGATGAAAACGGATCAGCTGTCCATTTTCATCCGATCCACTGGACGAATGGACGAACGTATCAAACGTCTGTTTTGAGCAGATCTTATTGGATCGGAAGGCAGACAGGTGTCAGCGGACATCCGCCTGCCCATACAAGACAATGGGTGGCCCACTCGAATGGAAACATCAGCTGCAGTCTGACATCACTGGACTCCAGGACAGGCAAGTGTCCTTTTATTAAAAGCCATCAGCTGCCATATGTGTAGCTGCTGGCTTTTAATTTTGGCAGCGGTGGGCGGACCTCTGATTTAAGCTGCAAAGGCAGTGGGCAGGGGTGTAGACATGTTGTGGCTGTATACTTTGCTTCTCGGCCACAGCAAGAATAAAAACTAAAATCGATCAACCGATGAACTTTTTTTTAGAAGTAACGATCAAAAAACAAACAAAAAAAAAAACTGACCGATATTACTTGAAGGGGTTCTACCGGGGTGATGCAGCTGCATGCATCACTCCAGTACCATTCTTTAGAGCGGACGGTCGGCTTTATTGTAATAACCAATGCGGCTCAGCAGCCGCTCGGCTGTTATTACAAGCAGCGGGAGGTGAAAATTCCCCTCCTCCCGCCGCCTTCTGCCACTCGCCCAGGCTGTCCCGCCCCACTGGGAGGCCCGAGCAACCAGCTGATTAAGCACTGTTTGATAGTGTGAAACGCGTCAGTTCTTCTGTCCGTTCTGCTGTGGCATGTATTTTTAATCCTGTTTTTTTAATAAAAAGGCAATTTGTGGAGTGCGGCTGTCCAGAACTTCTTTCTATTTCATTGCTATATGCATTGCCAGCACCTGTGGCTTCTAAACTGGAGGAGAGGTTTTACTTTTTGGCTGACCTACCTGGAGCGGTGATATTCCCTTCACGTCCGCCGGCTGTCCGAAAACCCAAACAAAGTCGATGCTTCGTTCGGGTCTCGGATCTAGTAATCCGGAAGCGATATCATGACATCACTTCCCAGATTACTGGCATCTTAAAGGCGCCAGTTTCTAAAAAATAAAAAGTATTCAAAAAACGCAGATCTTGACGTTTTGAATACTTTGAAGTCTTATAGACCCCCGATCTCTCCATAAAGAGTACCTGTCAATGCCTATTACTGTCACGAGGGATGTTTACATTCCTTGTGACAGCAATAACAGTGATAAAAAAACAAAAAATGTGTAAAATGACACTGTAAAAATGTATATTTTATTTTTTAAATGTAATGTACAAAATATCGGTTATTGGCAGGATAGGTGGCTGAAATATCGGTATCGTATCGGCACCGAAAGAACGATAATTGGTCGAGCCCTAGAATAAACCCCCCTGTTGTGTTTGGAACTAAAGTCCCGCTGTCACAAACTTATCAAACACGCTCTTTACTAAAAAAGAGACATGCAAGGTCTCTTCTGCAATAAAATACACCCACCTGCCTGCTCAAAGCATTCTCCAGCATGTAAACTGAGCTGCGCAGAAATGATGTCATCCCACGCCAGCAATGAAGACAATGCTTTTGGACCCTTTGGTGTTGGAGCCTCCTGCCACTTTATGGGGTTACAGATGCTAAGAGGCAGGGCTTATGATGTGACAGCTGTGATTGGCTGTAATATGATCAGAAAACTCCTGATTGCGAGCAGCAATCTGGACCTGTCCGTTAGCCGCTGGCAACTGTGCCGGGAGTGTGCAGGGCGTGCACTCTCTGCACAGCTGGTTTAGCAATACTGCACGCAAATATTCAGCTCACCTGCCAAGAGGCGGCATATTTGCGTGCTGTTGGCGCCAAGAGGTTAACAATGCATTGCAGTACACGTTCACACCGTACACCTGCACCGAAGCCGATTGACTAACGAGTTTGGGCTGCTGACATTGCAGGACCTGGACAGGCAAGTGTCCTTATATTAAAAGTCAGCAGGTACAGTATGTGTAGCGGCTGACTTTTATTTATTTTTTTCCCAGACTGGAGCTCCTCTTTAACCACTTAAGCCCCGGGCCATTTTGCTGGCCAAAGACCAGAGCACTTTTTGCGATTCGGCACTGTGTCGCTTTAACAGACAATTGTGTAGTCGGGCGACGTGGCTACCAAACAAAATTGAGGTCCTTTTTTTTCCCACAAATGGAGCTTTCTTTTGGTGGTATTTGATCACCTCTGCGGTTTTTATTTTTTGCGCTATAAACAAAAAAATAGCAAAAAAAAAAAAAACGCATTCTTTTTACATTTTGCTATAACAAATAACCCCCAAAAATGTATAAAAAAACATTTGTTTTCCTCAGTTTAGGCCAATACGTATTCTTCTACATATTTTTGGTTAAAAAATAAATAAAATCGCAATATGCGCAAAAGTTAGAGTTTACAAAATAGGGGATAGTTTTATGGCATTTTTATTAATATTTTTTTTTATACTAGTAATGGCGGCGATCAGCGATTTTTATTGTGACTGCGACATTATGGTGGACAGATCAGACATTTTTGACACATTTTTGGGACCATTGTCATTTATACAGCAATCTGTGCTATACAAATGCACCGATTCCTGTGTAAATGACACTGGCAGTGAAGGGGTTAACTACTAGGGGTGGCAGTGCATGGGTTAAGTGTGCCCATGGGAGAGTTTCTAACTGTGTTTGGGTGTGGCTACGTGTGACACATCACTGATCTCTGCTCCCGATCACAGGGAGCAGAGATCAGTGACACTGTCACTAGGCAGAACGGGGAGATGCTCGTTTACATTAGCATCTCCCCGTCCTTCCTCTCCATGAGGCGATCGCGGGTATCCCCGCAGCAATCGAGTCTCCGTGACCCGCGCCCCGCACGTGATGGCACAGCTGCAAATTTAAAGGGCCATACAGGTACGCCCATTTGCCCAGCCGTGCCATTCTGCCGAGGTACATCGTTGTGCGCTGGTCGGGAACCGGTTAAAGTAGAAGTCCACCCGAACACTAAAATCTCTAAATATTCAGGCATCTATGATCGAGGACTGACCTATCTAGCCCTGTAAAGAAAAAATCGTTATGCATAACTTTTTTAAAGCCGCTCCGGTAAGGTCTCCATCGGTGGAAGCTCTGCAGAGGACACAGCCAACAAAGGCTGTGAAATGAATGGGAAGTGACATCACAAATAGAGTTAAAAAAACGCCGTCCAAGCCTCACCCCGCTCTGCAGTGAGCACTGTGGGGTGAAGTTTGGACTGAGGTCTAATATTAAATGACTTGGAGGGTGCTATACCTGGATAAGAAGCCATATTATGGCTTTGGATTGCGTCAACCCCCTATATCCACAGACCTTGCCGTTGGCAATCTGCTACATATGATTCCCTGTTCTCACCAGGCAAACGAAAATAGGCAAGCTTTACGTTCTAACACTTCCGTGTGCTACTGGTGCTCCTGGTGGGCGCCTATTGGCACCCCCGCTGACAGTGCCTCGTTTATCTGTTTAAGTTGCATGATGGAACATTTTGCATGCAAGACAAAACTATGATGGTATATACTCTTATCAAATAGCCCTGATGAAGGCGCTTGAACCAGAAACGCGTCGGATACCGGAGACCACTTTGCACCGGAGAGTAACACACTTTTTTTAATGCCATGCAAACCATGTAACCTGTGCGTTTTTTTCATCTTTTCTTTTGGAATACGTTTTGATATGTCTTTTTAATGATCAAATGATTTTATACACATATGATAAATATATTTTCTTATCTATTTACGAAGGGGGTTCTTCTTTCCAGCCCTTAGGCCAGGATCACACTTGTGCGGTAAGGATGAGCTCAGGCGTGTTCGAATGGTCCACGTGCAGAGCCCGCCAGGAAGTCAGCGCAGCGATGCGCTAATCACAGGCAGTGAGACATTGCCCGATCTCTGCAGCCGCACATCGGGGCAATGTCTCACTGCCTGTGATTAGCGCATCGCTGCGCCGACTTCCTGGCGGGCTCTGCACGTGGACCATTCGAACACGCCTGAGCTCATCCTTATTGTGCGGTTGTGGGAATCGCAACTATTCCCACACCCGAAATGCGCTGCTCTTTTTCATTCCTAATGGCACCTCCAAGCATCTAAACACAGAGCACTTGCGAGGATAACAAATTCAATCTTCCAAAAGCACCATGCGATTTCCCTGCAGCTTTTAAAAAGGCGCAGGAACCTTGTGTTTCCCACAGGTACAGCAGCTCGTTAAGGTGTGAACTCGGGCCACGCCGAACGCAGACGTGTGAACCTTCGCCTTAAACATGATGTATTGCGTCCTTACCACCCGTGAGAGGGGCGGCAAGGGCTGCTGCATGTATGAAGGCGCCTATAGACGTCTATGGGCTGCGATGAACATTCTGTGCAGATTATGTTGTGTATGGTGTGACAGGAAGCCTGGGGAGTGGAGGTAGACTGTCTTGTGTGAATGAGCCTCACACATAAGATATCAGACTCCCATGGGACATGTCTACACTACACATCATACACAGGGCACTCTGCAATCCTGATCCCCTATGAGCACAGGCACTACCAATTCCACCCACTGCGGCCTACACAGCCTGCACCCCCGCTCTTTCCAAGGAATGGGCCGGCTTACCTCGCTGGTACTGGTGGAGGAGGCAGCACTGGGGGTCGGGGATCTCTGCAGGGTCACCAAGGCCATGGCTGCGGTGTGTCGTGTACCGGGTGAGGAGAATTCGGTGTGAGCTCTGAGGATTTCCCCGGACAGGTGCTGTCAGCTCAGGTACACACAGAGCTCCCGTCCATCAATATACCGGCACCGGGCTTTACTGCTATCCCCGGCGGGCCAATGCTAGTACCAGAGCCCGCCGCTCTGTGATTGGACGCCGCCGTCCTCTACAGCCTGGTTTATGTTCTGATCCCCCATCCTGGCGTATCACGAGCTCCCCCTATCGGTCATATGGCATGCCACACACACACACACAATGTCACATTCCGATATCATCCTTTCTTGGGGTCATCTTTGAAACTATAAGGGGGTGAGGACCCCCCAACCAGGGCTTGTCCTATTAGAAAACATGCTCAGCAGACATAGGAGTGTTATTGAAGTTGCTGAAGTTCAAACCGAGCATCAGAATGGGAGAGAAAGGGGATTTAAGTTACTTTGAATGTGTCATGATTGTTGGTCCCAGATGAGCTGGTCTGAGTATTTTAAAAAACTGCTGATCTACTGGGATATTCACACAGACATCTCTAGAGTTTACAGAGAATGGGCCCTGTAGACGAAAAAGAGAAAATATCCAGTGAGTGTCGATGAAAATGCCTTGTTGATGTCAGAGATCAGAGGAGAATGGGCAGACTGGTTCGAGATGATAGAAAGACAAAAGTAAAGCTGGCCATACACCTATAGATTATCTGCAGATTTTCTATGGTTAGATGGAAAAAGTGGGAGATTCCTCCATCCACACAGTTTAGCGAACATGGAGAAATCTGTTGCACTTTTTCCATCCAACCATATAAAATCTGCAGATAATCTATAGGTGTATGGCCAACTATACTCAAATAAGCACTCATCACAACCGAGGTATTTGGCTCTATCTAAGGGTCCTCACCTGAAACATTGAATAGAAAACATCTTGCCATCTAGTGGCTTAGTGATAAATCTGGTGATTTTCATTTCCCTCTGTGCCACTTTTTTTAAGTAATAGATCATGACATGTGACCAGAAGAACCTTTGCCCATTTTTTATAGTTCAACCTTTGGTAGTTCTAATTAGTATATATAGAGCACAGTGCCACTTACACACAACCTTCTCCTGTGTTCTCCTAACTGGTGAGTTCTTTCTTGTCCCTAAAACTCTGGGTATGAGATAGTTTTATTGGGGTGAGATGTTGCTGTAAATCATGTCACCAAGACATTTTTTAGTAGGTTTATTTGGTGATCTCTGATGCTATAGCTTAATGAGGTTGTGACTCTTTTATATTTATTCTTTTGTTAAACATTAGCTGTGAGTGTCCTGTTTTAACCATTTTTAAATAGAATCAGTATAAATTGTGTAAATCAACAATTTTCAATGAGCTAGACTAGATTTTCTGTTACATACAGGGCCGGTGCCACCACTAGGCAAACTAGGCGGCCGCCTAGGGTGCACTTCTGCCTAGGGCGCCGGGCCGCTGGCTTCCCTACTCTCCGTCTCCGCACTATGTATGTTTTCAGTGCTGTATTATAAATACCTCTGTAACAAAAGTTATAACCTCTAGTGGGCGCTGCTGGAAAAAAAGCGTGCACATCTAGGGGGATGCAGGGGATGCCTCTGTTGCATGTTACTAAGGCAGCCGCTCTGTAGTGTCATTATAGAGGCGCAGCACTGGGGGACATGTCCTGATGGAACGGAAGCAAACATCCCCTGCGCGCCTCTACGATCAGTGCGCTTTATTGTAGCCGCGTGCTTCCTCTAGCAACTGCTCCTGTCACACTGATGCTCAGGCAAAGGGGGTGGATTCAGGGGCAGGTGGCAAAATTAGGTTTTGCCCGGGGTGTCAAAAATCCTTGCACCAGCCCTGGTTACATATCATGCCGCGTACACACGATCAGAATTTCGGACAGCAAAAGACCGCTGAGAGCTTTTCGTCTGAAAATGCGACCGAGTGTATGCTCCATCAGACTTTAGCTGTCCGAATATCCACCAGCAAAATTTTGAGAGCATGTTCTCAATTTTTCAGGCAGAAATTCCGATCGTCTGTAGCAATTCTATTCTAATTCTAACACGCAAAATTTCTACGCATGCTCGGAAACAATTCGACGCATGCTCGGAAGCATTGAACTTTATTTTTCGCGGCTCCTCATAGTGTTGTACGTCACCGCGTTCTTGACGGTTGGAATTTGGTGTGACCGTGTATAGGCAACACAAGCTTGAGCGGAATTCCATCGGGAAAAACCATCCAAGGCTTTTCCGACAAGAATTCCGATCGTGTGTACGCGCCATCAGGGTAATAACTCAATGACCATTCGACTGTTTACCAAACGAATTACATCAGTAAGCCTAGGTTCACACTAATGTGGTGCGGGAAACGCTGCAATCCATGCGCATTTCCCGCTACGCATTCAAATCGCACTGCTGTTATGATCTGCTGCGGGTGTCAGTGCAATCTTAACGACAGCCCAATCGCAGGTCGCAAAGGCAGTACGTTTGCTGGCACTGGATCAGGCCGGATCGCATTGGTACAAAAGTACCATGCGATCCGGTGGCAGTGTAGTTCCAAAATTTCTGTGTGCACGTCTTTGGTGTGATGCGGCGGGATTTGAGCCCATTGCAAATCAATGGGCTCAGATTGCATTGCACTGATTGGCATGTAAATAAAACAGGAATGTGGTGTGATTCCTGTGCGATTCACATGTAGTTCATAGTGTGAACCAGGGCTAAATGATCAGAGGGTGTCCTCTAGACATTTTAACTTGTAATAAATAGTAGTAAGAAGCTTGATGATCAACTAATGCTACATTCAAACTTTTTTTTTTAGTAAATCAACTCCCAATAGTTTAATAATCAACTTACCTGGAGACGTAAAAGTGCTGCGTGTGCACTAAAATCAGTCAAGGTGAAATTAACCTTCCTTTATATGATTATTGCCATTTAGCATAAAATATTATAGCCGTTTAAATTTGAATGTATTAGCTTTAGTATCGATGCAAAACATTTTGATTTACGAGGCAAGGTTTTTATTTTTATAGTTAACTTATTGCTATCATGTTTAACAAGTATATTAACTACAGAGGGGATGTTTGTTTACTTACAAACATGAACAAATAAGTATGAGAAAAGAAATAATCTGTCATGTGGCAGATTTGTTACACAGGGTGTTTTTTACCTTAAAGTGGACCTTCAGTCATTTTTTCAACTTTCCATCTATTAAATCTTCTGCCCTCGTTGTTTTAACTTTGGATAGTAACATTTTTTTTTTCCTGCCAATAAATAACTTCCTGATTCTTGTCTGGTCATTAGCCTAGGCTTATGACATCATGCACAGCTCTCTCTCTCTCTCACTCTTGTGAGAGTTTGCCAGGAAGGGAGGGGGTGAGTCCTAAGAGGGCCAAGGAGAGCTGCAGAGCTGGAGTTGTGCCTCTGTGTGTCTGTGTAAATCCCGGAAGTGAACAGGCAGCGCCTACAGCTGCCCACAGTTAAAATGGATGCAGCCAGTCTAAGTGGAGGGAGATTTCTGCACCATATTTGGCAAGTACAGAATCACAGTATATATAAAATAATATGCAAAGTGGTTGGAAGGAAGCTCCAGAATGGCAAAGATGTTTTTATTACAAATTATGTGATAATTGCATAGTATGCATTAAAGTGGAATTCCACCCAAAAGAGGAACTTCCACTCATTTGTCTCCTCTCCCCCTCCGGTGCCATAATTGGCACCTTTCAGGGGGGAGAGGGGACAGGATACCTGTCTTTGACAGGTATCCTGTTCCCACTTCCCGGAGTCTGAGCCGCGGCCCGTGACATCACCGCGGGTCTCCATCCTCCTCCTCTCCCTGTCACCGGGCCAGTAGGAGAGAGAAGCGGAGCCTTTCGCATGCATAGTAGGGCTCCCTGGGTGAAGCCGTAAGGCTACACTGCTGGGTACCCCTACCCACAATGGCGGCGGCAGCACCCGACAGCTGATGGAAAGATCAGCTGCGGTACAGACATCGCTGGACTCCATGACAGGTAAGTGCCCTTTGGTTAAAAGCCAGCAGCTGCCGTATGTGTAGCTGCTGGCTTTTATTTTTTTTGGCGGATCACCGCTTTAAGATAAACAACCTTTAGGCTTCAGATTTTGCGTCTCAAACTGGCGGCCCTACAGCTGTTGCGAAACTAGAAGTCCCATGGGGTATTGCAAGGCTGACAGTTACAAGCATGACTACCTCAGGCAGAGGCATGATGGGACTTATAGTTCTGCAACAGCTGGAGGGCTGCTAGTTTGAGACCCATGCTTTAGAACCACTTTAATGAGAAATAGATTACAGAGGCATTAAAGTGGTTGTAAACCCTATTTTACAGCCTATATTAAGGCTTACCTGTAGCTACCCAGGATATCTCCTAAACCTGCACGGTTTAGGAGATATCCCCTGTCCCCTGCATGTGCGATGTCATCGGCACATGCGCACTGGGGAAAACTGAAGCAATGGTACCTATGTGCCGTTGCTGCAGTCTCTGTGCCATTACCGGTGGCTTCCACGCGTATGCGCGGGAGTGACATCATCGCGTTTCCGGTCAATCACAGCGTCAGTGCCGTGATACCTGGAAGTAACTCCGGGACGACATGTTGGCGTCTGGAGGGGGAGACGAGGACCGCTGCGGGGGCTTCGATCTGAGGTAAGTAATACACAATGAGCTAGTATGCTATGCATTATGCCTTTTTCCTCTTTAAGCAGTGGATGTGTATTGCAGCGTACACACGCTCGGACTTTCCGGCGGAGGTCCGCCGGACTTTCCGAATGTGTGGACTTGCCCACACACGCCCGGACTTTTCCGGCGGAAAATCCGCCGGAGTTTTGGCTAAAGTCCGCGGGACTTTTGAAATGAACAGACTTGCCCACACACGGAGGAAAGTCCGTTCATTTAGAACGTGACTCCAGGTAGACGGGACTAGCGAAGGCAGTGAATGCCGCCGCGCTAGCCCCGTCACCTGGTATGGATTTAAGGGGGAATCCCTACACCGAAAAACCGCCAAATCCATATCAGACCCTTATCCGAGCACGCAGGAGGATGCTGGGACTGTGACATAATATGGGGGTGGGGTCACCATGTGACATGAGAAGGTGACCCGCCCCTTGTCCCTATATAACTGGAAGCGCAACACGTCGGAGCCATTACAAGAGGAGACGGCGACGAGTCAACATCGGAAGAAGAAAGAAGAACAAGAAGCAGAAGAAGGAGAAGCAGAAGCAGAAGGCGACAGCGACGGCAACACAGACCGGGCCACCGCTCGTAAAAGAGCTGGAAGAAGAAAGCGGAGGCCCGGCAAGAAGAACAGAAGAGACCCCCGAAGACCCCCAAAGTCGGAACAAGACCCCCAGACGGCGGCGGCGGCGAAGAAGAAAGCCGGGCTCCTCCGCTAGTGAAAGAGCTAGCAGAAGATAGCGGAGGAGTCCGGCGAGAAGACCCCCCAAGACGGAAGAAGACCCCCGGAGCTGTGCAATAAAATATTTTAAAAAATTGTGTCGTTTTTTTTATTTACACTTTTCCTTAGGTGAATGGGTAGGGGTACATCATGGGGGGCCGGTATCTGGGGGCCCCCTTATTAAAGGGGGCTCCCGGATTCCGATGAGCCCCCCGCCCGCAGGCCCCGACAACCAACGGCCAGGGTTGTCGGGAAGAGGCTCTTGTCCTCATCAACATGGGGACAAGGTGCTTTGGGGTGGGGGGGGCCGCAGGGGCCCCTTTCCCCAGGGCACCCCCCATGTTGAGGGCACGCGGCCTGGTACGGCTCAGGAGGGGGGGGGGCGCTCGCTCGCCCCACCCCCTTTCCGAACCGGCTGGGCTGCCTGCTCGGATAAGGGTCTGATATGGATTTGGGGGGGACCCCCACGCCGTTTTTTCGGCGTAGGGATTCCCCTTTAAATCCATACCAGGTGACGGGGCTAGCGCGGCGGCATTGACTGCCTTCGCTAGTCCCGTCTACCTGGAGTCACGTTCTAAATGAACGGACTTTCCTCCGTGTGTGAGGCAAGTCCGTTCATTTCAAAAGTCCCGTGGACTAGCACACAGACGGCGGGATTGTCCGCCGGACTGCCGAGTCCAGTGGACAATTTTAAGTCTAAACTTAAAACTTAGTCCGCCGGACTTTTGGGAGGAAAAAGTCCGCCGAGCCCACACACGGTCGGAATGTCTGGCGGACAACCCTGCGGGAAAGTCCGCTCGTGTGTATGCGGCCTTAGAGTTATTTTTGGAGAAAACAAAGGATACTAATAGTTTAGTGTCACTTTAAAGATTACTGATCCTCAGGGGCGGGCTGACCATTCGGCCACTCGGGCACTGCCCGAGGGCCCTGGGCCACTAGGGGGCCCCATCAGGGTTTGCCAGCCTCAGTAAAACCAGGGACAGTATGTAAAAATCTGTGTTTTTTTTTACATCTGTCTCTGAAATGTCCCTTACCGACATCCTTTTGGTCTAAAAATCCAGAGATTATAGCTGCCCCACCTCTCCAGTACCTTCTCAGCCAATAGAAACATGTCTGTGTATATTGTGTGATTGTATACTGTGCGTGTGTATACTGTGTGGCCCCATAATCTCTGATTGCCTGGGGGCCCCATAATCTCCTATTGCCCGGGGGCTCCATAATCTCCTATTGCCCGGGGGCCCCATGAGTTGTCAGTCCGCCCCTGCTGATCCTAATTTACAAATGGTTTCCCCATTCTGCCATTCAGGATAGGTGAACATATTTCCAGGATTTATTTACCTGGTTGAAAACCTATCATGTGCACGGTTGTTGTTGGCATGACTTTTTCTAGTATCCGATCTTCCTTGATCATGACCTTTATTAAATAAGGAAAGCCTTCCCTTTTACAATGCTGTGTCTTTGTCTGACCCCACTGCTTTCATTTGTCATAGAAAAGATGGCTTCTACTCTGCAGGATGTAAAGCTCTCGCTGCTTCTGAATACTTATGTCTTCCGTGTTCATATTTATGTAGCCTGTGATGTTTATAAAGAAACAAACATACATTGTTTCAATTCTCATCTCTTCTTGATCCAGTGAAAATAAATCCTTGGCTTTTTGCAGGGAGGCAACAAATAGCGGAGTGTTTAATTTCCGGGTCCTGTAGGAGTGATGTTTATGAAAAGTAGGCGTTTAAACTCTTAGCAACTGTCTTCACAAACAAAAGCTTTCACAGAAGAGACTGTGCTGTGCCAACAGTTAGGAAGTTATTGGACAATAATAGCTTCTTTCTCTGGAAACGGATGTAGAGCTGAATACATTTTATGGTAGTAATACAAGTGTGATCCTTTTAACATTTTAAGACCAGTATGAGAATCCTAGGAGAGATAAGTCATGCTATTTTCTTGAGCATGACGGCACGGCAATTGTTTAAATCAATAGTTTTCATTGGGTCTTTGGTGTATAATGGAGACCATAACCCTTTTATTATTCAGGTACAGTATTTCACAAAAGTGAGTACACCTCTAACATTTTTGTAAATATTTTATTCTATCTTTTCATGTGACAACACTGAAGAAATGACACTTTGCTACAATATAAAGTAGTGAGTGTACAGCTTGTATAACAGTGTAAATTTGCTGTCCCCTCAAAATAACTCAACACACAAAGTGAGTACACTTCTAAGTGAAAACGTCCAAAATGGGCCTAAAGTGTCAATATTTTGTGTGGCCACCATTATTTTCCAGCACTGCCTTAACTCTCTTGGGCATGGAGTTCACCAGAGCTTCACAGGTTGCCACTGGAGTCCTCTTCCACTCCTCCATGGAGCTGGTGGATGTTAGAGAACTTGCGCTCCTCCACCTTCTGTTTGAGGATGTCCCACAGATGCTCAATAGGGTTTAGGTCTGGAGACACGCTTGGCCAGTCCATCACCTTTACCCTCAGCTTCTTTAGCAAGGCAGTGGTCATCTTGGAGGTGTGTTTGGGGTCGTTATGTTGGAATACTGTCCTGCGGCCCAGTCTCAGAAGGAAGGGGATCATGCTCTGCTTCAGTATGTCACAGTACATGTTGGCATTCATGGTTCCCTCAATGAACTGTAGCTCCCCAGTGTCGGCAGCACTCATGCAGCCCCAGACTCTCCTACCACCATGCTTGACTGTAGGCAAGACACACTTGTCTTTGTACTCCTCACCTGGTTGCCGCCACACATGCTTGACACCATCTGAACTAAATAACTTTATCTTGGTCTCATCAGACCACAGGACATGGTTCCAGTAATCCATGTCCTTAGTCTGCTTGTCTTCAGCAAACTGCAGGCTTTCTTGTGCATCATCTTTAGAAGAGGCTTCCTTCTGGTATGACAGCCATGCAGACCAATTTGATGCTGTTTGCGGCGTATGGTCTGAGCACTGACAGGCTGACCCCCCGCTCCTTCAACCTCTGCAGCAAAGCTGGCAGCACTCATACATCTATTTCAGGGTCTTGGCAATCTTCTTATAGCCTAGGCCAGTGTTTCTCAACCTTTTACGGTAAAGTACCCCTGCAGGTCTAAACATTTTTCCTAAGTACCCCTGTCTCAAGAAAGTATTTTCTATTGTTTGGGTGTCATGGTTTGTGTGTGTAATGTCTGTATTTGTTTGTGATGATTTCTGTGTGTGTTTGTGATGGTTTTTGTTTGTGTGCAATATCATTGTATGTGTGCATGCTACAATGACAGATATATATACACACACACACACACACACACACACACACACATATACTGATGAGGCTGCCCTGATGGGCACTGATAAGCAGCACCGATGGGCACCGATGAGGTGGGACTGATGGGCACTGATGAGGTGGCACTGATTGGCACTGATAGGCAGCACTGATGGGCACTGATGAGGCTGCACTTAGGAGGATGCACTGATAGGCGGCACTGATGAGGCTGCACTGATAGGCGGCACTGATGAGGCTGCGCTGATAGGCGGCATTGAAAGGAGGCACTGATAGGGGGCACTGATAGACAATGATGATGCTGCACTGATAGGTGGCACTAATGAGGCTGCGCTGATAGGCAGCATTGATAGGAGGCACTGATAGGGGGCACTGATAGGCAATGATGAGGCTGCAGTGATAGAGGGCACTGATGAGGCTGCACTGATAGGTGGCACTGATAGGAGGCACAGATTGAAGAGGGGTACTGATGAGGCTGCACTGATAGGAGGCACTGATGAGGCTGCACTGATAGGAGGCACTGATAGGTGGCACTGATGACTGGCACTGATAAGAGGCACTGATAGGCTGCACTGATAGGCCACACTGATAGGCAGCACTGATAGCTGGTATTGATAGGAAGTACTCACACAGGTACATGTACATGGCGCAGATCCAAGG
Organism: Lithobates sylvaticus; assembly: GCA_028564925.1. Classification (NCBI taxonomy): domain Eukaryota; kingdom Metazoa; phylum Chordata; class Amphibia; order Anura; family Ranidae; genus Lithobates; species Lithobates sylvaticus. The sequence continues at coordinate 253,855,714 of CM053026.1, read as the reverse complement.
CACTCTGGAAAGGGGGAGGAGTCGGGGATGGGGGGATATGGGGCCTCCTACTGACCCTGATCTTGCGGGCAGCACGATGGACTCAATTACAATGCCAGGACCCCGAGCAGCTGCTGCTGCCGACCTGACACCCCCCCATATGTGGCAAATGGGGCAGACCACCCCCCTTGTTGGTATGCCACAGGGCCACGCTACCGCTGTTTGTGTGCGGGAGGCAGGTGCGTGAGGCGGGACTCAGTAGACACTGGGTGTACTCCGTGCTGCACGTACCCCCAGGGTTACACTTACCACGGGTTGGGAAACCCGGGCCTAGGCCATCTTTATGTAGAGCCATGAGGTGCCATGTTTAACTTCCAGTGAGAGAGTGAGAGCGATAACACCAAATTGAACACATCTGCTTCCTATTCACACCTGAGACCTTGTAACACTAACGAGTCACATGACCCCGCAAAGGAAAATTGCTAATTGGGCCCAATTGGGACATTTTCACATAGGAGTGTACTCACTTTTGTTGCCAGCGGTTTAGACATTTGGCTTTGTGTTAAGTTATTTTGAAGGGACAGAAAATTTACACTGTTATACAAGCTGTACACTCACTACTTTACATTGTAGAAAAGTGTAATTTCTTCAGTGTTGTCACATGAAAAGATATAATAAAATATTTACAAAAATTGAGGGGTGTACTCACTTTCGTGGGAAACTGTATATGGTAAAAGGTCTATCGGATTTCTAGTCTCATTGGGTGTAATTACTCATTGATCTGTTATATAAAACTATAATGAACTGTCTGAATCGGTTTATCTTTATGGCTTCCAAACTACACAAAGCCTTCAGGTGGAAAACCCTGATACTTTTGGTCAAATATTATTAAAGCTGAAGTTTAGTTTTGAAAATGAACGGACTTGCCCACACACGGAGCAGTCCGTTCATTTCGAACGTAACTTCAGGTACGTAGCTAGCGTAGGCAGTAAATGCCGGCGCGCTAGCTCCGTGACCTGGCATGGATTTAAAGGGAATCCCCACGCCGAAAAACGGCGTGGGGGTCCCCCCCAAATCCATCTCAGACCCTTATCCGAGCACGCAGCCTGGCAGGCCAGGAAAGGGGTGGGGACGAACGAGCGCCCCCCCCCTCCTGAGCCGTACCAGGCCGCGTGCCCTCAACATGGGGGGTGCCCTGGGGAAAGGGGGGCCGTGCGGCCCCCCCACCCCAAAGCACCTTGTCCCCATGTTGATGAGGACAAGGGCCTCTTCCCGACAACCCTGGCCGTTGGTTGTCGGGGTCTGCGGGCGGGGGCTTATCGGAATCTGGGAGCCCCCTTTAATAAGGGGGCCCCCAGATACCGGCCCCCCACCCTATGTGAATGAGTATGGGGTACGATGTACCCCTACCCATTCACCTAAGGTGTAAAATGTAAAGTACAAAAACACACACACTTTTGAAAAAATATTTTATTGCACTGCTCCGGGGGTCTTCTTCCGTCTTGGGGGTCTTCTCGCCGGACTCCCCCGCCATTTACCAAGCTCTTTTACCGAGCGGGAAGCGGCTACCTTCTTCGTCGTCGCCGCCGTCGTCTGGGGGTCTCGATCCGCCTTCGGGGGTCTTCCGGGGGTCTCTTCTGTTCTTGCGGCGGTCGTCGTCTTCTGCGCCGCCGGCGCCTTCTTCTTCTTGTTCTTCTTCTTGTTCCGATGTTGACACGTCGCTCCCTGTGCCCGGAATGGCAGAGGCGCGCTGCGCTGGGACTTATATAGGGACATGGGGACAGGGTCACATGCTCATGTCACATGGTGACCCCCCCCCCTGTGATGGCGGGGTCACTTGTCCCTTCGTGTGTACGCGGCCTTAGGCATCCTCTGCTGTTGGTCAAATCCCGTGAGGTGGGCATGACGTAGTTGCACTGTGTGTGTCTATGGACGAACCCAGCCTGGCTTGGGAGTGTGCCCGCACATGTAGAGAAGAAGAGGGGCTAACAGTGCTAGCGGGGAACCACCAGAGAAGAGGTAAGGGACTGCTCTGTGCAATACAAAGCAAGTATAACATGTTTATTATTTTAATAAAAACAATAAGGTTTACAACCACTTTTAAGTATGTCCCATAAAGTGCTGGATTCAATAAAAATGTCACTGCAGGGCTGCCCTGTCCTCTTCCTCTATGAGAATTAACAGCTTCAGGTCTGTGGGCTCAGCTGCACTAAAGATCATCCGATGAGTACATGCCCACTCCTTCCCTCTCCTCTACTGAGAAAAGTTCTTTGAGCCCACGTTCACATTTCAAATCGCATGCCAAATCGGATACTATTGCCGGCAATGGCACCGTCCGAATTGGTGCGATGCCGCACTGATTCCCAAAAGTAGTTCCTGCACTACTTTTGGGGCGATTTTAATAGACATCTGTGCATGAACCCGGACAGATGTCTGTCAAATCGCCCCTGAAATCTGAAGTTTAGAGTTCAGCTGAACTTGCACGATTTCAAACCCAGCCCTTTGAATGAGGGCTCACTGATTACACTGCCTGTCTCATGATGATCTGTGAATGAGGAGGTCATCCTGTGACTCTCCCCATTCGCACATATCCAGGAGACCCAAAGCTGTTAACCCCCACAACACCAGAAGAGGACAGGGTAGCCCTGCAGCAGCAGCCAGAAAGGGAGAAGGAGGGCCAGCGCTCTAAGCCAATCCGGACTCTACTGCTTTACACTTTGTCTTATCATTTTGAACATGATTACAGGAATGGAGTTCACAGGGATGACCTCAATAGTATGTTGCTGATCTTTCAATGTCCTGTTGCAGGCTGGGGTGGGCTGTGTGTTGCTTGCCTGCAATGTAGCGTACAGGAAGGCCCAGAACCTGGCTATAGTGTATGACAGGGGTTTCTGGATCACAAGACTGAACAGTTTGCTTACCTTTATCAGAGAAATCAGTTCACATACAGTTTATAAATTGCAACTGTTTAGCTGTAAACCCGTAATTTAGCTTTAAATTATCTCCTCATTTCTGTGGGATTCTGCAACCTTTATGTACATGGAAAGTATGTTGTTGTACACAACTGTGTGAATAAAAAGATCTGGGTTCATGGGCAATCCATTGAAATTGCCTAGGGGGGGTTTAATGGGAGCATGTTATTAAAAATCAGGTTACAGCTTAATAAGAGCAAGTGAACATTTTTCCTTTACACTACCAATAATTCAAGTTAAAAATGATTTGCAAAAACAATCCTTTAAAAACAATAGGTCTATTATATTTAACTCGTTTAACAATAAAAATATAATGCAGGGACATTCTACCTTTTATTACAGTGACTAAACATAAACAAGTAAATGTAATACGACAGTGCAAAGTCCTATGACTCTGGGGGTTATTTACTAAAGGCAAATCCACTTTGCACTGAAAGTACACTTGGAAGTGCAGTCGCTGTAGATCTGAGGAGGATATGCAAGGAAAATCAATAAACAGCATTTTAGCTTGCACATGATTGGATGATAAAAAAGTCGCTGTAGATCCGAGGAGGACATGCAAGGAAAATAAAAAACAGCATTTTAGCCTGCACATGATTGGATGATAAAATCAGCAGAGCTTCCCCTCATTTCAGATCTACCCCTCAGATTTACAGCGACTGCACTTCTTCACTACTTTCAGTGCAATTTCAAGTGCACTTTGCACTTGTTGTGCAAAGTGGATTTGCCTTTTGTAAATAACCCCCTATGTGAAAAGTGCACTACTTCATAGTAAGCAAAAACATTTAATGTTTTTGTGCACTGACAAATGAAATCTGGTTACAATTGGTTTCTATACACCTTACAATCTGACTGTACAATCTCCATTAGATCTACCAGCTATGTAGTGCAAGGGCCAGCCGTATTGAATACAAATTTAATTGACAGATTAGGTAGGTCCTCATATTACATGTGTAGCGATATCCCCATAGGAGTTGCTTTGTTTGTTCATTCTGTTATGCCGTGTACACACGATCGGAAATTCCACCAGCAAAAGTCTGATTGACTGCTATGCTATGAATCATTTTTTTTATTTTTTTTTTTTAAACACGGCGTGGGGTCCCGCCCAAAATCCATACCAGACCCTTATCCGAGCACGCAGCCCAGCAGGTCAGGAAAGGAGGGGGCGAATGAGCACCAGGCAACATGCCCTCAATATGGGGGGGTTGGGTGCTTTGGGCAGGGGGGTCGGTGCCCCCCACTCCAAAGCACTATGCCCCCATGTTAATGGGGACAAGGGCCTCTTCCTGGCAACCCTGGGTGGTGGGATTTTTGGGGGGGGGGGGCATGCTGTTTTTTTTTTTGTGGGGTTTCCCCTCAAAATCCATACCAGCCTGAATGGTCTGGTATGGTCTTGGGGGGGGGGGGGGCACTCAGTGTTTTTATTTTGGCGTAGGGTGCCCCCAAGATCCTCAGAGCTAGGGTTGCCTCCTCATCCCTTTAAACCCAAAACACATGTTAATTACACAGGTTCTGAGGCTAATTTAATTCAGATAAGGCACCAAGTTAGTTTAATTACCACCTTAATCAGCCACAGAATTTGTGTAATTAATGTGTTTGGTTTTTAAGTATGTCGTACCAGTGTGAACCAGGCCTTATTGTTACAGCTTAAGCTGAAGTTGGAAGCTGATCGGTTACTATGCACAGGGGCACCAGATTCTGAGTGCTCTAGGTTTAGTAAATCATTCCCAATGTGACTGCTAGGTATGCAGATGCAGCACAGTAGTGCAATGCAAAATCCCCCTTGGGATTCAAAGGAGAAAAAAAAAAGGGGGGGTGGGGGGATTGGCAATATCACCTCCAGAACACCTGCAAACCACCGCTCAACCACCTCTGAAAAGTGATTCACCACACTTTTAAAAAGGTGTGGGAAACTCGCTGCCAGTGTGAACGAGGTCTTATGCAAATAAAAAGAGCCTCAGGGACAGTATTCAACTGTGTTGGATTGTTTTCAGTACGGCAAACTTGGCATTGTGGGATTTTACAATCCTCTTACTTTGATCAGTGACTAGCTACTTTGTAATGAGAGAACAAACAGTTCTCTGCAGTGAAGCCCTGTTGGCAGTGTGGAGTTAACACACAGCTTGCTGTAAAGCAGATTTCCAATTGGTCTGTTCACCTGTCAGTCTTATTTCTGAAGCCAATCATATGCTTTGGTAAGGCATGTCACAACTGGAAAGGGTGTCTGGACACATCCCCTTTTGACTGGAGAAGGCATGGATAAAGGGGACGGAGCAACCCATTAGTTCTACATTTCCACAGCTTTATATTCTCAGTTTTGCAGTGTGAATTCTCTCTCTATCCCCATGTATGGATAAGGAAGTGACTGACAACTACTTTCCCAGCTGTCTGCTGTCCACACACTCTTAAAGGGACAGCTGTCTGGCTTAGTCTTATTGACACTGCTTAAAGGAGACGGAAATTGGTTGGTAAGAGTGGTAAGCTATTTAAAGTGATCATTGGTTACCCCTTCTTCATAATGTTATTACTGTTTTTTATTTAAAATTTTTTATCATGTTGCATTTATCTCATGTTTTATGATTAGTTCTAGAGTGTCGTGCCAATGCCACAACAGTAATTTGCTTTGTATTTAAAAACACTAACCAGTGACAGATGATCTAAATACATTTAAAGTGGAATTGCAGCTTAACCCTAACTACTCCTAAAACTGCCCCCCCCCCCCTTTAAAACCTGCACTGACTAGGTTCACATCTCACAGGCACAGGCACTCCAGGCACTATTCATTTCAATGGGCTACAGTGCCTGCATTTCCACAAAAAAAAGAAGGTGCATGCACCTTTTCAAACACATGGCCGCAGGGAAATTACATGGTCTTTTTGATGCGATTTCCCTGCCGTACCCGAACTGCGATTTTACATGCGTGGGAGTGTCATTCAGCACTTTTCTGCAGAGCAGTGCGTTTTCACTGCGGGTGGTTGCGGGTTACCCACAGCCACACGTGGAAGTGTGAACCTAGGGTAAAGGAAAGATGCTTACTTATTATCAGGTCGCTCTGGTCCAGTCACGTGATCCCACTCATCTGTGTCGGCCAGTGCCGCTGCTGAGAGCACCGACAACAGCTGGCACATTAAGGGCCCTTTTACACGGGCTGTCCGATCAGGTCCACCTGTCAGTTTTTCAGGCAGACCCAGTCAGACCTTGCAGTCTCCCATATCGAGCGGCAGATGTCAGCGGACACATGTTTGCTGACCAGGGCTGGACTGACCCATCGGGCACTCTGGCACTTCCAGAGGGCCCAGGGCCAGTAGGTTGCCCCATGAGAGGCTCCTGGGGATGAAGCCAATGCCGAATGAAGTTCACTCAGTGGAGTATCCTCAACCCAGTGAGTATTCCTGTCAGCTGCGCCTGCCTCTGCTCTCTGCCTTAATTTCTCCGGTTCTGCCGCTTGGCGCTTCTCTCCCCCAGCCTCGATGATCTCCTTACCGATCATTTTGTCCCTGTACAAACTCTGCGTAGCGGAGGAAAATAGTTGTAGAGCCGCGCCTCCTCCTTGCTCCACCCCTCCGGCTCTCACACTTCCTTGCTGTCGAGTCCTGGTAAGGCAATCCACATGGAGGTCTTAAAGAAGGCTGGAGGTGTCCAAGGAAGGAGGGGGGCACTAATATAAGGGGGCCTCTAGGGTGGGGGACTGACTGCTGATCTAATGATTGGTGAGCAACCATTAGATCAGCAGTCAGCAGCACCCCCCTTCCCTACAGACACCCCAATAGATCAGAGTCTCCTCGTTTCAGCTCCAGTGGCAGACTGACCATTCGTGGGGTGGAGCTGGGAGAGCCTCGGCAGTTGCTAGGCAACTGGCTCAGTTACTAATGACAACCCAGACTTCATTGACCCCAGTCTTGAGGGAGGACAGAACATTGTGATTCCCGCCACCTGTAACCCTAATGATCAGTCATGAGCAAGCTAAGCCAAGACTCAGAAATAAGCTACATGATTGGGAAGGGGAGCAGGATAACAAACCATCAGCTGGTGGAGCATTTCCGGCCCTTGCTGACCGTGTCTTTTCCTGGTGAGGCCCCCAATGCCCCCTGCCAGCTCTGGGGAGGGAGGGTATAAGACCAAATCCTGGCACCAGGGAGGAGATCAGAGGCTCAGTGCAGGGGTTCTGATGAGGGGCATGGGGTCTGGGGATACCTAGGAGTGGGGGGGGGGGGTATAGGAGGGTCTGGTGTTACCTGGGGGCTTGGGGTGTTATAGGAGGGTCTTGTGTTATTTAGGAGTGGGGGTTATAGTGATTTTGGTGTTGGCTAGGAGTGGGGGGTATAGGAGGGTCTGGTGTTATTTAGGAGTGGGGGATATAGGGATTTTGATGTTACCTAGGAGTGGGGGTATAGGGGTGTCTGGTGTTACCTAGGAGTGGGGGAATAGGGGGGTCTGGTGTTACCTAGGAGTGGGGGGATAGGGGGTCTGGTGTTACCTAGGAATACAGGGTTATGTGGAACCTGGCTTTGTCCAGTAGTGGGAGATACTGGGGGTCTGGTGTTATTTAACAGTGGCGGTTTCAATCATTTTCTTTATGACATCTTGAATTGTACACCTGTATGATGATCCAGCACACCCTGTATACTTGCACATATACCTATAGTGAGTGACAGTCTGATGGTCTTTCTTTAATGTAAGTTTATTTTTCTTTATTTTATTAACTTATTAAACATTTATTTTGAATATAGTGTAGAGAAATTCTGTACCGAACACATACAGTATCTCACAAAAGTGAGTACACCCCTCACATGTTTGTAAATATTTTATTATATCTTTTCATGTGACAACACTGAAGAAATTACACTTTGCAACAAAGTAAAGTAGTAAGTGTATGTCACGTACCTGGCGTAGATCAAGCTGTAGAGGAGGCTTCTCTTGCACCTCCTGTCCAACACCCCTGGTAGTGATGACAGGGAGTGGAGGACACAGAGTGGCACGAGGGCCAATGTGGCGGATGACCCTGGCTGTACTTTGGCAGGAACTAGGTGACTTTAGAGAGCTTGGCCGGAACTGAAGACAGGAGCTCTGTGACGCTGAATCGGTAGCTGGAAGCGTAGTCGGGAAGTAAGCCAAGGGTTCATCAGCAGCCGGGCAGAGCAGGTACCGAGTCGTGAGGCAGAGGCAAAGACGGGACACAGGCCGGGTTCGGTACACAGACGGGCAATGAGGCACAGGAACATCAGGCAGAAGCGGAGTCAGACACAAGCCGGGGTCACAAGTAGGCAGGCAGAGGTCAAGAGGTAGTTCAGGCAAGCCGGGTCGGGATACAGGAAACTGGTTCAGATCGGGTAAGCAAGCACTAGCTGAAAAGACCACTCAGCAAGTTGTGCATGTCACTGGCAGGTTTAAATAGGCGGATTGGCGCCAATGCGCGCACGCGCACCAACGCGCACACAGGTGCGTGTGCGCGCGCACATGTCCTTTCTTGAGCATCTCTTGAGCTGTCCACGCCTGCGCACCACTGTGCGCTTGTTGTCTGGGTTTTCCTTACAGTGTACAGCTTGTATAACAGTGTAAATTTGCTGCCCCCTCAAAATAACTCAACACACAGCCATTAATGTCTAAACCGTTGGCAACAAAAGTGAGTACAACCCTACGTGAAAATGTCCAAATTGGGCCCAAAGTGTCAATATTTTGTGTGGCTCTCATTATTTTCCAGCACTGCCTTAACCCTCTTGGGCATGGAGTTCACCAGAGCTTCACAGGTTGCGACTCCTCTTCCACTCCTACATGATGACATCACGGAGCTGGTGGATTTTTAGAAACCTCCTGTAGTATGTTTGCAGTCTCTGACCATCTCCTGTAGTATGTCTGCAGTCTTTGATCATCTCCTGTACTATGTCTGCAGTTTCTGACCATCTCCTGCATCATGTCCTCATTCTCTGACCATCTCCTATATCATGTCCTCAGTCTCTGACCAAACACGAATGTAGTGATGTATTACGTAGTTTTTCAGCTCTTTCGCACCACCCTTTGGGCTCTTTCTGCTAATTTCGTGTTAGTAGAAGTTTGGTGAGTGTTGATTCGCGCATTTCACTTCACGTTTTTCACTTCACGCTTTTCATTTCGTTTCTGAATGGCCGTTCTTCAACCAGCCATGTTGTGGAATCGGAGGAGATAACGTGTTATTTATTATTGGCCTTGGAGTTGTTGCTTTGACCCAAGTCCAGGAACAGGAGGAGGATTTTTTGGACCAAAAATTGGTTGCTTTATTAATCGTGACCAATTATGTAATTTGCCTTTGCAGCCGGAGCTCCAGTAGAATAATTCAGATGATTTTCGGAATTATCTCCGTATGACGGACCCCTGCTTTTACCAACTCTTGGCATTGTTGACCCCCTATATTAAGAAGGACACATGCATTTATTTTATTTCTTGGTTTGATTTGGTATATTTTTGGATGCATAGAATGCACTTTTTGGTTAAGTTCTATTGGCAGATAGCATGTCTAATTTTATTTGTTTTCTTTTTTTAATGCACAATAAAAAAAAATGTGGAGAATAATACTTGGCTATGTGTTTTACAAAATTTAAAAAAATGCAATGTAAAATTAACAAGGGACACCAACATAGTTGTATCTTTGATCTTAAAAACTACGGGATAATGGTGTTGTGGTAGCTTGCACCAAAAAAAAAAAATAACAAGCATAATATTATTCTTGATATAACTAGAAAAAAAAAAGGCTTTGAAAATGTATTTGCAATAACTCCATCAGTATCACCAGCAAAGCAGCTTCATTATTATCCCATTAAAGAAGAAGAGAATGTGCGCTGCATTTGGAGATTTCATAATTTGCCGCGTCACAAATGTTAATTCTTCATTATGAACGCTAGTTTACAAGACCGACCGCTTCTGGCTCGTCCTTGCTTCCAAGCATGCGTGTTTGTACTTTGGACTTTTGTCCGATGGACTTGTGTACAGACGATCGGAAGATCAGACATTTCTCCGTGGAAAATTTTAAAGCCTGCCATCCAACATTTCTCCGCGGAATATCCGACAACAATTGTCTGATGGAGCGTACAAATAGTCGGATTTTCCGCCAACAGCCTGTCATCACACAATTCCCGTTGGAAATTCTGATCGTGTGTACGAGGCTTAAGGCTGGTTTCATACTATTGCAAATTGGATGTGGGTTTCCTTGCATCCAGTTTGCAATAGCAGGAGATTTTTACCGCCTCTCTATGGAGCCGGTTCACATATCTCTGGTGCGAATTTGCACAGGAGCCCTGTGTGTCTTTTGGTCCGTTTCAGGTCGAAATTCAGCCGAAAATCCGAGCTGAAAACTGACCTGATACGGTGAACAGGGAAACACTGGACACCTGATGTGAGCCGCATGCAAAGATAGTGTGAACCCAGCTTTATGCCGCGTACACACGGCTGGAATTTACGATGGAAACAGTCCGATGGGAGCTTTTCATCGGATTTTCCGACCGTGTGTATGCCCATCAGTCTTTTTCTGTCGGCATTTCCGACGGACTTTAGATTGAGAGCCTTTTCTTAATTTTTCCGACGGAAAACCTTTCTATCGGATCGTGTGTATGCAATTCCGACGCATGCTCGTAAACAATTTGACGCATGCTCGGAAGCATTAAACTTCCCTTTTATAGTGCTGAACGTGCTGTATGTCGTGGTGTTATTGACCGTCGGAATTTGGTGTGACCGTGTATAGGCAAGACAGTTTGAGCGAAATTCCGACAGGAAAACCATCAGAGCTTTTTCCGACGAGAATTCCGATCGTGTGTACGTGGCATTAGTGCACAGGAGGCGCAATGGAACAGAATAGCAAGTGCACATTCAAGCATTAACTTTTATGTACAGGGTCAAATGAGTATCCTAGGATGCAAACTGTCTGCCTCCAGAGGAACACATCTAGGCCTGTATACAAGTAATGCTCGGATGTGTGGTTACCAGCCTACAGCCGCAGATTGTCAATGATATGTACAGGCAGCTGTATACAAACACCTGTCACTCCTACATGCAGAGATCTGCTTGTTTTTTATGGTGCTCTCTCTGCGTCCAGGCAAAATGAGCTTTTACTAATCCTACTTCTCATTTCAGCCTGAATACACATTAAAATGTTTGCACTTTTCATGCATGGTATTAGCTGAAATTCACTTTTAACCAGGTCATCTATGGCAGATCAGCTAAGTCGTTCGGGTTAAACAAGGACAGCATTGAAGTGTACTAACAAGATGCCCAAATTGAAGCTGTCTTTTTTTTTTTCCAAAAACTCCATCAGTCAGCCGCGATTTTTGCTGCGATTTTGCCACGATTTCAAGGAATGCCTGTGTAAGTGGCATCAAAATCGGACCAAAGTAGTGCAGGGACTACTTTGAAGTCGGAACGACTTGAAGTCGTACTAATATGAATGGCTGTCATTGGAAATCATTTCAGCCTGAATACACATTAAAATGTTTGCACTTTTCATGCATGCAGCTGAAATTCGCTATTAACCAGGTCATCTATGGCAGATCAGCTAAGTCGTTCGGGTTAAACAAGGACAGCATTGAAGCGTACTAACAAGATGCCCAAAGTGAAGCTGTCATTTTTTTCCTGGCCACTGCAGTGCTTCATGAACTGAGCTGAGCTGATCTATTGTATGCATACCATAGAGTGTTAGAAATTGAAACTGAACTGGTTTACTTCCTAGTTCAAATGCTGCATGCATGTCGTCTGCTGCTGTAACTCTGAGCTGATATCTCACCTGTATTATGTTTAGGAAATGTATCTCCTTTTGTTTGATTCACAATATCAGGTACTGCAGCTTAAACTTCTATTTCTGTTCATGTATCTATTTTCTGATCACTGCAAAAGCTCACAGCTACCCGTTGTTATGTGTATTGTGTGTCTTGTGGGTGGTTATACCCAGAGTACACTGTTTGTTCAAAAAAATTAAACTTTTAAACAAACCAAAAAGTTGCCGCAGTGGAAAGTGGCCAAAGAATGTTGAGGTTTACATTTACTATAGTCGAAATTAAAAAGAAAAAAAGGATGAAATTTGGTTTGGCACTTTGTACGTAGTTTACTTTTATTTTCACTTCCTAATTAATGCGATCCATAGCTGTAGGTCTATGCCAGGGTTTCTCAAATCCAGTCCTCAAGGCGCCCCAACAGGTCATGTTTTTAGGCTTTCCATTATTTTGCACAGGTGATTTGATCAGTTTCACTGCCTCAGTAATTACCACAGCTGTTTCATCTGAGGGAAATCATGAAAACATGACCTGTTGGGGCACCTTGAGGACTGGAGTTGAGAAACACTGGTCTATACCCTATAACGAAGGGGTAGGCAACTTGGGGCCCTCCAGCTGTTGCAGAACTACAAGTCTCATCATGCCTCTGGGATTAATTGTAACTGCCAGCCTTGCAATGCCTCATGGGAATAGTAGTTCCACAACAGCTGGAGGGCCCTAGGTTGCATACCCCATGCTATAAAGTGACTTGTCTATTTTCTGCCTGTCACATACTTCTCTATCATGCTTTCTGAAAAAAAAAACATAATGTCTGAAGTGCTTAGTGTGCCAAAATTTCCTGTTTGCTTTTTTTGGACTTTTAGGCCTCATGTGCTGAACGGACATGTAGGAGCAACTACCCCTGAACTCTCCTCTATGTTATCTTATCTGTCCTTGTACGCAGGGTCGTTTATAGTAATTTCTAGGCAGTTGAGTTTAGAGGCATTTTCTGAAATGCAAAAAAATGCGTTCAGAAGCTGAGTTTACAGGCATTTCAAGCTCCAAACACGTCTAAACGCTGTAACTGCCGTTTAGCTGCGTTGCGTTTACAGGCGTTTTTCATTTTTGGCTATTTGAAAAACAAAAACGATTCTAAACGTAAAAAACACGGCATGTAAACGCGGCAAAACGCACGTTTTAATTGTTGGTTACTTATCTGTCAAGTTAAATCGTTCAGGAGAGGTTGTAAAAACATCCTGTGTACATGAAGCCTAAAGCCTCGTACACACGATCAGATTTTCCGACAGGAAATGTGTGATGACAGGCTGTTGGCGGAAAATCCGACCATTTGTACACTCCATCAGACAATTGTTGGCAACTTTCCGTGGACAAATGTTGGATGGCAGGCTTTAAAATTTTCCGCGGACAAATGTCTGTTGTCGGATTTTGTGAGCGTGTGTATACAAGTCCATCGGTCAAAAGTCCAAAGTACAAACACGCATGCTCGGAAGCAAGGACGAGCCAGAAGAGGTTACCACAACACCATTATCCCGTAGTTTTTAAGATCAAAGATACAATTATGTTGGTGTCCCTTGTTAATTTTACATTGTATTTTTTTTAAATGTAACTGCCTACTCCCAAACTGTCATTTGAAGTAAAACACATAGCCAAGTATTATTCTCCACATTTTTTTTATTGTGCATTAAAAAAAGAAAACAAATAAAATTAGACATGCTATCTGCCAATAGAACTTAACCAAAAAGTGCATTCTATGCATCCAAAAATATAACAAATCAAATCATTATTATTCAACCAAAAAATAAAATAAAAGCCTCATGCATGTGTCCTGCTTCTTAATATAGGGGGTCAACAATGCCAAGAGTTGGTGAAAGCAGGGGTCCGTCATCTAGAGATAATTCCGAATATCATCCGGATTATTCTCCTGGAGCTCCCGTAGCAAAGGCATATGACATAATTGGTCACAATTATTAAAGCAACCAATTTTTGGTCCAAGAAATCCTCCTCCTCCTGTTCCTGGACTGGACTTGGGTCAAAGCAATAACGCCAAGGCCAATAATAAATAACACTTATCTCCTCCGATTCTGCAACATTGCTGGTTGACGAACGGCCGGTCAGAAACGAACTGAAAAGTGCGAAATCAACACTCACCAAACTTCTAACAACACGAAATTAGCATAAGGAGCCCAAAGGGTGGTGCCTGACAATTGACCTTCCTTTTTTTTGGCTCGTAGTATGTCTAGTACGTCACTACGTAAGTATTGGTTGGCCGTCAATTGTGTATCGTTTGTATACAAGACAAAATCCAGGCACACGCCTTAGGACAAAAGTCTGAGGTTTTGTCTGCGGAAAATCCGATCGTGTGTACGAGGCTTTAGACACAGAGCATACAAAATTTGTGTTTAACCACTTCCGGACTGCTGCACGCCGATATATGTCCTCACTTTGAAGAAGAATATCGTTGCTATGGCAGCAGCTAGCTGTCATAACCCCGGTATCCTCTTCTTCAGCGGACGGTCCGGTTTCCGATAATAGTGTTCTCTGCAGCGGATTTGCTCCGGTGCCCTCCGCAGCTTACCGGAGCCCTTGGTAGCGGCAGAGGCGATTGGATGCTTCTCCTTCCTGGGTATGGAGATGAGTGAGGGGAAGATGGCCCCCAACCGTCTCCATACCATTGCAGGGCGGAAGTGATGTCAAAACATAACTTCCGCCCATAGCTCTTAAAGGGAAATTTTTTTTTCTTCAAATGAAAAAAACTTTTTTTATTGCATTTTAGTGTAAATATGAGATCTGAGTTTTTTTTTTACCCCAGATCTCATATTTAAGAGGTCCCGTCAGGCTTATTTCCTATTACAAGGGATGTTTACATTCCTTGTAATAGGAATAAAAGTGACACTTTTTTTTTTTTTTAAAGAACAGTGTAAAAATAAAAAAGGTAAAATAAATAAGAAAAACATATTTTTTTTTAAACGCATCCCGCCCCGTCCTCGCGTGCAGAAACAAACGCATACGAAAATGTAGCGCCTGCATATGAAAACGGTGTTCAAACCACACACCTGTAGTATCGCCGCGATCGGTAGAGTGAGAGCAATAATTCTAGCCCTAGACCTCCTCTGTAATTCAAAACATGCAGCCTCTAGAGTTTTTTTAAACGTCACCTATAGAGATTTTTAAGGCTAAAAGTTTGTCACCATTCCACGAGCAGGCGCAATTTTGAAGCGTGGCACGTTGGGTATCAGTTTACTCGGCGTAACATTATATTTCACAATATAAAAAAAATTGGGCTAACTTTACTGTTGTCTTATATTTTGAATTCAAAAAAGTGTAATTTTTTTTCCAAAAAAGTGCGCTTGTAAGACCGCTGTGCAAATGCGGTGTGACAGAAAGTATTGCAACGACCGCCATTTTATTCTCTAGGGTATTAGAAAAAAATGTATAATCTTTGGGGGTTCTAAGTAATTTTCTAGCAAAAAAAAATACTGTTTTTAACTTGTAAACAACAAATCTCAGAGGCTCGGTCCTTAAGTGGTTAATATCTTGTAAATAGTTTAGTGTGGGAAAATGACATGTGTGGTAAATGCCACCTATGGTTGAACTCGGTAGATGTGTAATTTTTTAACCTGACTGTGTCAGAGCATACAGCTGTCAGCATTAATTCATGCATGTTAACTGAGAAGTATAACATGGTGATACAAAAATGTTAAAAAGTTTCAAAGGGATCTTTGGTATACGTATTTAATGCTGTTTTTAGATATGTACAGTATACTGTACGTAATAACTGATGAAATAAAGGCTAATCTTACTGAGAGGATTACACTCGACAATTGAAAGTCTTCCCCCACCGAATCTAAAACTAAAAAAAGGTTTTGCTGAAGTATCACGTGATGTGAAAAACTTGACTCAAACAACATTTTTCTGTACAGATTTAGCAATATTCACCATGTAGATTCATGCTATTTTAAAAATGAGCCTAAATAAATACAAATTTATAGTAATAAATGAATGCAGCACATTTGGGAATATACTGAAGTTAGAACATACCAGTCTCTTCGTAAACATAGAGGAGGTAGATGGTGTTAATTTGTGGTTAAGTTGATTGCTTTTTTTTTTTTGAAGATACAATTAAAAATGTATTGATGGATATTTTCCTGAAAGCTTGTGGACAGTCAATGGTGTTGTTCCTATGTAGTGGCTTGTAAAAAATAAATAATAAATCTGTCAAGGTATATAACAGCACCCTGGCCCACATCTGGTTAGATCATTGAAGTTTTTTATATAATGTTTGCATTGTGCTCGGAGTCAGATTTATATTGTAACACTTCAAATTTTCTACCTACATTCTCTATAAAGTAACATTAAAGTAGAACTATGGGCAAAAAGTTTTTTTCATTTTGGATAGAGTAAGAAAAGGTTCCAACCCCTTGCCGCCTGTGTCCCATTGCATAGATTTCCCTTCACTTCCTGTCCCATAACCAAACAGGAAGTGAGAGGAAATCCCTGAAAATTAAAGTGGGAGTAAACTGATTTTTTATTTATGGGGAAACCTATAAGGCAGCTTACCTATAGGTACAGTAGTTATCTCCTAAACGTGCACTGTTTAGGAGATATTTACTTTAGATGCAGCCAATGATGTCACCGATTCATGCGCTCTCCAGGGATGGCATATCCGTGCCGTTCCTTCAGAACCGTGCCATAAACAGTGACTCCCGGGTGCAGGAGTGACGTCATTGCCGGCTCGGCCATTCATATCAATGAAGCCTGCGAACCTGGTAGGAAGGCCGGGTGAAGATGGAAGCACTTTTAGCAGTGACAGCGCGCCACTGGAGAGTATCGTTTTCAGGTAAGTCTGCCATAATGTGCTAGTATGTAATGTTTACTACCGATTTAAGGGAATTTCTTGGGAACCCCCAGGTCACCAGAACTAGTGTCCCCATTGGAAGATTTCCCCTCTTTTACTTTTCTGGGGACGTCCCAAAATTTGGGGATTTTCTGATAATGATAATGGCAATAATAATGGTAAACAAGACAAATGGAGAGGGCAAATCTCTTTAACAGGGGGCACAGACAGCAATAAAAACTGACAAGCATTCTAATCCCTCTCCGCTCTATCCAAAACTAAAAAAAAATGTTGCCTTTAGTTATACTTTAATTACAAATCTGGGAGGAAGAAGGGGAGAGGGCGCCCTTCTAATGTTAGGTGTGCTTACTTGGGAGCTCAATGACAGAATTCTTGCGGGATATAGGAACAGGAAGGTGTTGAACTTTAGCATCAACCAGAAGCTGAAGTATCAGTTTTAGGTACATTATTTAATGCTATAAAATAATGGATTAGCGCGTAACTTTACACTTGTTTTGTCCTGCAGGGTATTGGCGGTCAGGAAAATGCGTGTCGCTGTAATAGGAGCTGGAGTGATTGGCCTTTCCACAGCACTGTGCATTCATGATCAGTACCACCGCACTGTGCACCCTCTGAAGATTGAGATCTATGCGGACAAGTTTACCCCGCTCACCACAAGTGATGGAGCAGCCGGGCTATGGCAGCCGTATCTATATGACCATGGAAACCAACAAGAAACGTAAGTCACCAGAGTAATAATGGTGTAATGTTTTACTTAACCACATGCCGACCGGGCCATAGCCGAAAGACGGCTACAGCGCGGTCGGCTTATCCTACGGACGTCCTTCCAGAAACTTGCTCCCGCGCGCGCGCACTCGGGAACATCCGTGACTGCCGGGTCCCGAGGACCTGGCGCATCACAGATCACGGTAAACGGCCGCTACCGCACGATCGCTCCGTCAAATGACGGAGCGATCACATGTACACAAACCAGCGTCACGTCATGACGCCGGTTCCTCCCTCCCCTCTCTGTACCGATCGGTACAGTGAGAGGGGAGAAGCGGAAAGGGGGGAGATGGGACCAGCGCTGTGGGCTGGATGTGTAGTGCCCACAGCGCTGGTCAGTGACAGATACACTGCCACCACTGTGCAACGCTCTGCCACCACTGTGCAATACTCTGCAACCACTGTGCAATGCTCTGCCCCCACTGTGCAATACTTTGCAACCACTGTGCAATGCTCTGCAACCACTGTGCAATACTCTGCAACCACTGTGCAATGCTCTGCAACCACTGTGCAATACTCTGCCACCACTGTGCAACGCTCTGCCACCACTGTGCAACGCTTTGCCACCACTGTGCAATACTCTGCCCCCACTGTGCAATACTCTGCCCCCACTGTGCAATACTCTGCCCCCACTGTGCAACGCTCTGCCCCCACTGTGCAACGCTCTGCCCCCACTGTGCAACGCTCTGCCCCCACTGTGCAACGCTCTGCCCCCACTGTGCAATCCTCTGCCCCCACTGTGCAATACTCTGCCCCCACTGTGCAATGCTCTGCCACCACTGTGCAACGCCCTGCCACCACTGTGCAACGCTCTGCCACCATTGTGCAACGCTCTACCACCACTGTGCAATGCTCCGAATTTTCAGTATATTTTGATTCATAGCGCAAAAATTAAAAAACCCAGCGTTGATTAAATACCACCAAAAGAAAGCTCTATTTGTGTGAAAAAAAGGACACAAAATTCATTTGGGTACAGTGTTGCATGACTGAGTAATTGTCATTCAAAGTGTGAGAGCACCGAAAGCTGAAAATTGGTCTGGTTAGGAAGGGGGTTTAAGTGCCCAGGGGGTAAGTGGTTAAAGAATAACTCCACTTTTGTTGAGAAAAAAACATTCCCCTCTGGGTGATCTATGGACATTACAAGGATTTTAACAAACTTTTGTTGCAGTCCTACCTTTTGTTATTCTGAAGAAATCCCTGTTTGATTCTCTGTACCCATGTGCTAAGTAAGTCTAATGGGTGTGGTTTCATAATTATCAATGAGCTGCTCATTTTCAAAGGTTTTGTTTTTCTTATGTTCACTCAAAGATTGAAAGCACTTTTCCTCTTTTTTGTCAGCCGATGGAGCAAGGAAACCTTTGATCATCTGCTAAAGTTTGTACATTCTGAAGAAGCCCAAAACATGGGGCTATTTCTACAGTCGGGATACAATCTTCTAAAGGAACCTGCACCTGTATGTACATAGACTAGACAGACAGTTATTTTACTGTAGAATATACTGAATATATATTGGCATTTAAAGTTTTAAAGGGACACTAAATAATATCCCTATTCTTCAGAAATCGTACATACACATCCAATTCCTAATGGCGCTGTAATCAATTTCTTTGGAAATTGTTCCTAATGGCCCGTACACACGATCGCACATTCCGACAACAAAATCCATAGATTTTTTTTACCGACGGATGTTGGCTCAAACTTGTCTTGCATACACACGGTCACACAAAGCTTGTTGAATATTCCGAACGTCAAGAACGCGGTGACGTACAAGACGTACGACGAGCCGAGAAAAATGAAGTTCAATAATTCATTGTTCAAGTGCGTCTTCCTATTACCTGTTTTGCCTAAATATCAAGTTGTACAGAGATTGGCCAATCAGATTGCATAGTGCATGACCATCTTAAGTGCCAAATTTGGAATGTAGATGTGCCATGACCCACTTGTATTTTCCAAACGATATTTCTTGGGCATTATACAAGGCACATGAAAAAACACCTTTTTTCAAGACATGCTAGAGTGATCAGGAAACTTCAAACTACGGCTCTCCAGCTGTTGCGGAACTACACATCCCATGAGGCATTGTAAAACTCTGATATTCACCGACATGACTAGGCATGATGGGAATTGTAGTTCCTGAACAACTGAAGACCCCTGTGCTAGACCATTATTATGCCTCCAGAATTGGGAGTGTGGAATCTACCCAAATTCTCTCTGCTGGTGGACACAAGAACCTACATCTATAGATATATCTATATATATATATATATATATATATATATATATATACACACACTGAAGCAGGAAGCAATATACATTGGAGCCCAGTTTCACCATGAGCCCTAGGCCCACAAATGTTCCAAACCCTCATTTCAGATGGAGGTGGTTTCAAATTGCTACAAACTACAGTTCTACTCCCTACCTCCACTTCATATCTTCCGAAATTTCTGTGTCACTGGTTAGATTGACAGACCATCATGTAGCCTTTGCAACTCTTATGGCACAAGGGTTTATCGCACTAGCTCTTGTATTGGAAAGGTTTTAGGGATTCTATTCCCATATTTTTACATTTCCAAAGCCAATGGACCCTATCTTGGATCTCCAGGGCCTAAATGTCTTCATTCAGCCTCAAAAATTCCATATGTAGTGAATACAGTGAGTACAAAATCCAATTATTTTCATTATTTACTTTTGTTGAACTCTGGAACCTGAAAGTAATTTCCTATAGTATTTTAATGTAACTGTAGTGGTTAACTAAACTCACTGATCGAAAAACAAATTTAAACACTTCTATTTTCAAATTTTCCTCACATGACATGTCTAACAATATTATCATTTTTCCAGGAGCCTTCATGGAAGGATGATGTCCTAGGTTTTCGTCATCTAACACCAAGAGAGCTCGAATTATTTCCTGGATACAGGTGTGTAAGTAAAAGTTGTAAAACCAAGAAAGACACATTGACATATATGTTTTTTGAACAATACTTGGTACTTCTTTTTTTTGCCAAGTTTCTACTTACTTGGCAACTACGTACTTGACGTAATTACTGTGTCATAATGCAGCATGTGCGGCAGCCAGCAGCCCTTAGTTTGTGATTGTGAGGAGGCTGCATCTGCATTGCATTTTATGATTTTTATTGTAAAATGATAATATATTATTCTGATAATGGAATAGTAGAATTTTGTAAAGGTCTGAGCCTTCTTCTTATGTGGTCTGAGATAACTTTTGTGTACTGTGCACTTTTTGCCATCTTGTCCCATAAACAGTTTTTTTTAAACACCTCCTGGAGCACAACTTGTTTTCTTTTTTGCTAGCTTTGTTGAGGGCTGCCAAAGTTGGTGCTAGAAATGGAGACATCTAGTGAAATACATCTGGAACTGCATTTGACTGAAGCTTGCTATTTTGGATTATTTTATCTAATCTATTTTCCTTTTTTACATAGTCAGTTTTGCGCTCAGTCTAGATTGACCATATTATTCGCATTGTATGTAGTTGCAGCCTTTCTGATGTTTTTGTACAGTCCATGTCTACAATTTATCAATGCTTGAAATGCATAACGCCTTGTTTGGCCTAGTTTACGACTAGTCAATACAAATGGCATTATGCAGTCTTGATTGACAAGTGACCAGGTATCCCATTCAGCTGAATGCAGATCACTTAAAGCAGAACTAAAGCCCAGGTTTACACTGCCGCGACTTCCGCATGACTTTGAAGCCGACATCCCAGCGTGACTTCGGCACGACTTTAATATGATTTCTTGAACAGAAGTCAATGCAAGTCATGCCGAAGTCACGGCAAAAGTAGTGCAGGAACCTTTTTCTAAGTCAAAGCGACTCAAGTCAGTCCTATTAGAATGGTTCCATTGCACTTAATGGGGCGCGATTTGTCATGCGACATGTGCTCTCAAAGTCGGAGCGCATGTCGCACCAGTCTAAACCCAACAACTTAACGGTTTCCCAAAAAAGTTACTTTTAAGGCATGCCATCATGCCATAATTATCAAAAAAGGAACAGCGCCAAATATATAACTACACCAATATAATCACTTGTGCATAACTACCTAGCAATTCTATACCCCACAATAGTATGCACAAAAGGATAGTATTAAAGTTCATATGATGATGATATGAGCCTATATATAAAAAGTCCTATGATGGCAACAACGTCACAGGTGAGTTGTAATAATGCACTACACGGATAGACGGTAACCCCGCATGCATCCAGATCATATTTGAAAACTTGCACCGCAATGACTTGTATATGCAGTATGTGCAAACGGACCCTCCACCGAAAATGTATATGCCCTTACCAGATGGTAGAGAATATGGAGCTCTGTATTGAAAGCAGTCAGCAGACAGGTGTAGATATCCCTGATTTTCACTCTAGGTTTGTGGCCTCCAGCAATGGTGAAATGTTCTCATCACAGAAACCCAACGAACAGCAGAATGCTAGGGATATCCCAGGTTTTTTCTCCTCCCGGTCCACAACACAATAAGTATAGAGTATGGATGCCTTTAAACCTCTCTTGACTCAGAGGCAACACATTTGGGAAAGATGAGAAGAGCCACCCATAGTGTAAGTCCGTTTCCAAATTTTATTTAAAAAAAAACATTAATAAAACTTACAATTGAACTCCTTTGGAGCGCTTAAAACAAATCCGCCGGCCGGTTGGATACTGGAGCCCGTCCTCCTTAGTCTTAGCGTGGTGACGTCACTGCGCGCCTTCCCTAATTGTCCCAGTTGTTTGTCTTGAAACCAAATCAATCGAGCCATCAAATGGCTGGTAATAAAACCGATCTTATGTGCTGCATCATGGCAACTACAGATCAAACAGAGCCTAAGATGGTAGCTTCCTTGGCTGTAAAGGATAGAAGGATTTAGTTCCACTTTAAAGCCTAAATGCAGACTAAATAAATAATAGAAAAATCAACTCAAGAGACATAACTTATAGTCATTTAGATGTGTCCCTTTTGCTGAATTCTCATCTTTTAATTGAAATTCTCCTCCATTAATGACCAGTGTTGGTCATCTTACTTTAAAAAAGTAATTAGTTAAGTTACAAATTACTTCTCCCAAAAAGTAATTGCGTTAGTAACTCAGTTACTACATTGGAAAAGTAATTAGTTACGCAGCAAAGTAACTGACTTTTTTTTTAATATTCTATACGTGTAACTAAGGGGCGGGTCTAGTATTACTGTAAGCAAGGGGCAGATCTGTTATAGCGTGTAAGCAAGGGGCGGGTCTATTATTATTATATCATGTAAGGGGTGGATGGCTACAGAAGAGGGCGAATGTTAAATTAATGGGCAGAGCTCGATATATAACAATAATAATAAATGCGCCCCTTGGTTACAGTAATACTAGACCCGCCCCTTAGTTACACAATAGACGCCCCTTGCAGAGTAGCACAAGCATCGGGAGCGTGCGGCCTCGCCTCGTACAATTACATGTTAACTGCGCCTGCGTGGTGTAGAGTTCACTCAGAGCTGTTTAGGGTTGGCAATTTTCGTAAGCTCTGTAGTCCTTCATACTGCGCAAGCGCTGCACCTGCGCAGTACAGGGGGTCTTTATCCGGCAGGGGAACTTTTTCGGCAGGACACCGGAATTACACTACTGCCATCTAGTGGCGGTAGAAGCAATTGCGGTAATGCCGCCCAAGTAATGGGAACTGCGTTACCATGAGGGGAAAAGTAATCAGTTAGATTACTCATTACCCTCTAAAGTAACTGTGTTAAGTAACTCCATTTATTTTAACTCAGTTACTTACATCACTGTTAATGACCCCCCCCCACCCCTGCCGTCGTAATATTCTGGTGTGGTGGGGGTTAATACAACTAAGGGGCTGCCAGAGGCTCTCATCAAGAATGCCTGACTATGCCTGCCCTTTCTGCTTATCTGCTTCATTCACAGAAGCCATGCTACAGCTTCTATGAATGAAACAGAATCTATGACTGAGGAATGGGCAGATTAATAAGTCTGCCCCCTCCATTTATAGAAGCTGTAGTATGGCTTCTATGAATGGAGTAGCCCAACGGAAAGCGCAGGCATAGTTGGGCCTCATGTACACTGCTGCTGGTAAACGGACATTTAGAAGCAGTTGGGAATTTTTTTTTCAACTGCTCCTGAACCCTCCTCTGTTATCTTATCAGTACATGTACACTGGTTCGTTTATAGTCTTTTCTAGGCAGTTGTGTTTAGAGGCTTTTTTGGAACCAAAACGCATTTCAAACGCGGAAACTCTCGTTTAGCAGCGTTTCATTTACAGTCGTTTTCATTTTTGGCTGTTTTGAAAAAAATAAATAAAATGTGACTAAACGCGGCATGTAAACGCAGATAAACGGATGTTTTTAGACGCCGGTTTCTAACTTTCAAGTTAAATCTTTCAGGAGAGGTTGAACAATGTCTCGTGTCCTGTGACAGCTCCTTAGTTGTTTTAACCCCTGCTGCATTGGAAGATTATGTTAGCAGGATGGAGGAGGGGGGCATGGATGGAGGAGGATTTTAACTAAAAAGAGAGGCATCAGCACAAGGGACACATTCTACTATTCTACTTACTGTAAGTTATGTCTCTTGTGCTGATTTTTCTGATGTGTTTTTTTTTTTTTTGGCAGCACTTAGGCTTTAAATCAATCACAAACAACTGCAACTAGCCCTTTTATACTCTATGCTGAATAATTAAATTGGTAAGTGCTGTTGATTGATGCACATTGGGGCATTGCACAATATTGTATGAATAGTCATTGGTGTGCAGAAGATCATGGGTAGTCAGAACTGTCTAGAAATAATTAGAATTTGAATTGGTTGAGATGCCCTCTCTCCAAAAGGTGGTCAATGCCGGGACCTCCAAGGGGTTGATTTCCCACATGTGTGGGTATATAAGCAGGGCAGAAATGGGGGGAGGTGCAGAGCTCCCGAGTAAGGGAAAATGGGAGGAAGACATTGGACAAATAACTGAGGAGCAATGGAGCCGAATCCTGGAATTGGGGCCTATGGTCTCATTATCACCCTCACAGATTGTATCCCACTTATTTCTGGTACATAGATCATATTACACTCCTTTAAAAATGTCATAAAGATATGATATGGAAGGAAAAATGTGTATATATAGTAAGAGGGGAAACATAAAGAAATATGTTATGGGAGTGAAAGAGTGTGGAAAGTAGGTGGATTTTGGGGAGGTAGTGGGGAGAGGAGGGAGGGAGGGGTAGGAGAGGGAGAGGGACAGGGGTAGGATGTATTTTTTGTAATGTTTTGTATAAGATGGAAAAAAAAATCAATAAAAAGTATCTGATTTTAAAAAAAGAAATTCAATTGGTATGGTTTTTGGTGGCTAAGTGCAAAAATCTGGGCAACGCAACATTCTAGGCAACCTTTGGAAATACAACTCATTTAGCTGAATATTTACATAGAAACTTTTGGTCTTTTTAAAATCCTTTAAAATTAATGTATTTTTTCTCAGTAATTGGCTAGTGGAAATACCTAAAGCAAAACAAAAATGTAAAATAAAAACAGACAATTTATTTAGCTTAGATGATTTGTTCGGATAGTAGAGAGGAAAAATTCGGGAAATTATTTTGGATATTATGTTCGTAATATATACAGTTTAGAAAAAAAAATGAAATAATATACACTGTCTATTCTAATGATGTTACCTCTTTAACTACTTTCTTATTTGTTATTTTTTGTAGTTATGGTTGGTTTAACACAGCATTGATGATCGAGGGGAAAAACTACTTACCTTGGCTCACCAAAAAGTATGTTCTATATTAAAATATATTTGTCTGAAAATATTACACAGTGAACATAACGTTCAACTGTGATTGTGTGTTAAAGCATGTTAACTCCAGCTTGGGGGAAAAAGGTCACTTCCTTCTTCTAAAAATAAAAAAGCAGCTCTGTCTGCTATATTTGCCTGATATCTGGTGCTGACCCCTGAAGACCAGCATTATACAACTCACTTCCTGAGAGCTTGGGGGAATTGGTATTCACTCTGAACTCACAGGAGGATCCTGCAGGAAAAAAAAAAATGTACACGTGTATGTGTGTGTGTGTGTGTATATATGTGTGTGTATATATATATATATATATATATATATATATATATATATATATATATATATATATATATATATATATATATATATATATATATATATATATATATATATATATATATAATTTGTTTTGGGGTACACAAAGTGTGGTGGGGGACTGAAGGGGGGTGACCTGAGCCCCAAGTAATAATATGAAGGTGAATGGAAAAAAAACTAAAACATTCCTTCATATTCAGGAACCCTCCAATTAGAAACTCCTGCACTTTGTAGTTATTAGTGCTATCATATCACGTTGTGACCAGTCCAGGTCTGATTCATACAGAGACTTTCTACTTTCTCATGCAAGTCAAAGAGAAAATACTCTGACAAACACTGCATACTGTAGGAAATAGTTAGATGCTTGAAATAATATTACAACATGTGTTAAAGTCATTTTATTCAGAATTTATCCTTTGCAGACTACAGGAGGTAGGAGTCAAGTTTATTCACAAGAAGATTGAAAGTTTTGCAGAGGTAAGATTTAACGCAAACTTTGTTTAGGAAAAGTGTATACTGGATAGAGGAAGCCTTTGGGAGCAAAGAAAAAGTATTATACCTTTTCCCTGCACCCTTAAGCCCCATACACACGGTCGGACTTTTTCATCAATTTGGTCCGATCGGACAAGGTTGTTGAAAAATCAGACCGTGTGTATGCACCATCGGACAGTGTTCGTCGGTTTGTCCGTCGGACAAAGTCTTATCTCCTGCTGGAAAGATTTCCCGTCAACCCGGTCCGATCACACCAAATCCGAGCGTGTGTACGCTTGTCCGACGGACAAAGTGCTACGCATGCTCAGAAGAAATTCTGTGACGGAAGCGCTCGGTCAGGTAAAACTACCTTTCCTAATCGACACAGCACATTCGTCACGCTGCAATGTTAAAATGTCTTTAATGCAGCGCATTCTCTTTTTCTTTACAATGCAACAAGAATGACATGTTTTAGCTGCTCCTATTCACCCGCACTTCTCACAAACTTACTTCTTTATTACTTTGCAGCATTTATACACTACATGTTTATTTTTACTCTGAACGGAAAAGAATCTTTGTTATTTTTTTACCATGATTTGTCTTTTTTTTTTTTTTTGGGGAATACATATTTGAATGTTTTTTTTTTTTTTTTGGAGGGGGGTTGTGTGTCTCAAATTACCAAAAACACATTATTTACATTTGTATTTCTTGCTTAAATTTACTAGGAGGTTGTTTGTTGTTGTTGCCCCTTGTTAATTCTACTTTAGGATTAGTGAAATGTACCAGCCTACTCAAAGAAAAACTGTCATTGTAGCAAAGTAAAACACAATAGTCAATGATTATTTCAAATCAAAAAAACCTTTATTTAGGTCACACCAACAAACCAAAGAGGAACGCAGCCATGGTGAAACTTGGGGAATTTGCAAAGTCTTGGCCCCCCACGGCAACCATCATTGTCCAAGCGTAGAAAATTGGGGGCCTGAGGAGTACGTATATTAAGGGGAGTGCAATCTGGTCGTGAAGTCCAAAGTATCCGGAACTGCAGCAGATGCCATCTAGGTCCCCAGGCTCTGGTACTACAAGAGGCTCCATCTTCTCTCACACCAGACTGATTGCAGGTCGTCACTCTCAGGTCTTCCTTCCACGCTTCCTTCCACGCTGTGGCTGTCGTGCTGGTGGGGTGGCAGAAGGAGGAGGAGGAGGCGGAGCATGGTAACTATGGCAAACATGTGTGCCTGGGGTCATCTCCCCAGCCCTACCCTTATTTAGGACATGGAGGATGAGCCCCTCACACATGTTGCGTTGCCCACCTCCATACCCATCATTTTTTGTGACAACCACCGAGCCAAAGGTCTCCTCGTCGGCGGGTGTGGCATGTAGGGAGTCTGAAGCCTCTCTGATCATCCGGAGCGCTGACTGTGCCGCATAACCCCCCCTTCTCGCCCTTTTGTACGGAGGGCGGAGGGGAGGGGTTTGGGTGTCAGTCAGGCTCCGAGGCCTAGCCCCCTCTTGGCTGCCACTACCCAGCTGGTGGCTGCCACTAACCCCTGCCTCCTCCTGACTGCCACCTTCCACAGCCACCTCCTGGCTGAGGTCTTCCTGTGTAGGAAAAAGGGACATAGTTTCAGTTATTTGTTCATCAAACACACACAATTCTCATCTAGTGACTGGTGCAAAATGTTTACAAATAGAAAACCATACAATTCTCAGCCCAGCAGTTTAGATTCTGGCCCCAAATGTCTCCCACACCACTGTCTGTTGATATGTCAAACACGTTAGGAACTAAGCAATTGGCGATCCTGAATTAAGTGAACATCATTCATTATTCCCATAAATGGTAACAAAACTACTATACCTGGAACAAGCTGGGCTCCTCCACCTCTTCCAGACTGGAAGGCCCAGGTTGCTCCTCGGAAGCCTCATCAGGGGTGGGCTGTGCGCAAGGAAGCGTGGAAGGAGGAGTTGAGGTTGGCTCCGTGACATCAGCCTGGTCCTTCAGAAAATGGAGACTCTGATAGTACCAGAGCTTGGGGACATAGACCTCATCTGCTGAAGTTGCAGTTTCCTCAGACTTCACGACCTTCTTCCTCTCCCTGATATACGCACTCCTCAGGCTGCCAATTTTCTTTCTAATATCATCAACAGTTGCCGTGGGGAACCTTGGCTTGACAAATTCCACAAGTTCCTCCAGGGCTGCGTGCCTCTTTGGTTTGTTGGTGTAATGTGGGTGTATACCCTGCCACAATATGGGAAAATCCCTGTATTTGGCAATGAAGAGGGGAGAAAACTCATGTCGTTGAATCCCTTCATATCAATCTCTGCAAGACACAACAACACACCAAACCCTATAAATTATGTCAGGCTAAACTCTCCTAATCTTCTCCATAAAGAAGCCTCAAGTTCAAATCAGTCTAGGCTAGTTATGTACCAACGTTAAATTGTACCTTCGTTTGTAGCGATCGTCTCGTGTGAGTTTTCTCTCCCCTCGTCTCCCAGATCGTGGCTACGACACAGGCGTGTGACGTTTTATATACACTGCGCATGCTTCAAACTCCGCCCGCCCCTGACGATCTTTCTCGTCTATTCCCCACCCCTTCTCTTTACGGCGTAGTGGGGAGAGCACATGGCGGGGACACAGCAGGTGCGCCACAAATATCCCACCAACGAGGAGGAGGACGAGGAAAGTCCGGAGGCAGAAACGTCCCGATCCCGGAACCTGAAATTCAAGGCCTCCAATATGTCATTTGGAGAAATGTTGGAGATGGTGGACATATTAAAGAGGAGCGACTATGATGGGAAGTATGGGCCTTACCTCAACCCCAATGTCCGCAAGGCCAAGATCATGTCTAAAGTTGTGAGAAGGCTGTACAATAATTTTGGGGTACAACGATCCAAGGAGCAACTCAGGAAACGCTGGTCAGACCTGAAACTGAGGGAGGCCGATCAGTACAGAAAGATCAAGAGAATTCTTCAAAAAAGTAAGTAGTTGTGTTTTGTGTTTGATTTCTTGCTTGCATACTGCTCCATTGTGTTTTGATTTTTACCAAGTTGTACATTCCAAAATGGCCACTTTCAGGTTCGTCTGTGCATTCGATCGTACTCAGCCTCGATCTTTCTGCCACTGTCATGGTCGTGTGTGTGTGCATTCGATCGTACGCAACCTCGATCGTTCGGCCACTTATAATACGATGTTTGGTGTTTTTTTGGGGAAAGGAAGTTTGTTCTCACTAGAAATGTCATCAAGAATGTAAAGCCAATTTATTCAATGTAAAGGAGAGGTCACTCAGTAGCTGTTTACCCATCTGGACTCTAGAGCACTAGTGCTGGGACACCCAAACCCCCTTTTTATTATGCTTTTCCACACATGTGCTCCAGTGGATACTAGAGGGGGGTCTCCATCACACAAACTTCTACCAAAAAGCTAGTCAGTTTAGCACCTTTACAAAGTGACTTCATTCATGTAGTTGACATTTGTAACTGGCCAAACTAAAATAGTGTCCGTCACTTTCAAGCAATGTTTGTCATTTCCTATTTCTGCCCTCAATAGCTTGTGTTGCTAAATCTTCCTTTTGGACATTCTCATAGGGGAGCGAAAACTTGGGCCGTCTGAGGAAACCCCCAAACCAACACCTACCAAAAAAGGGGAAAGAGCAGAAGCAGAGGAGGAGGAGGAGGAGGAAGGAGAGATCATCGAACTTGGAGAAATTGTCACCACAACAGGTGAGTGTGGGAGAACACAGCTACTGGTAAGCTAATCCATGTATGGCTGCCTCATTTCCAACACCCCATTTTTGTTTGTTTGTGGTTTTTAGGTGACGTGGATGTTGTGGAAGAAAAATCGCACTTTACCACAGAGAGTGCCCACGTACTCATCGGAGAGATAATGGTCTGCAATAGAGATCTAGATTACATAAAGCAAAACATCAATGATGTTCAACAAAAATTGAAGAACATCATTGATATTTTAGGAAAAATATGAAAACGCACCAAGTAATTAACACACATTTGTGCCAGCTTCAGAACACATTTGCAACTTAAAAACTGTCTGAAATTTGGAACATGCACACATTGTGTCCACATGTGCTAGCTCCCACCATGGTGGATGAATGGCAACGTTTTTTTGGGGGTGCAAACACTTTACGAACTACGAAAGTGGTTGTGGTGAAGGGGTTGCACCCCCAAAAAACGTCCATTCATCCCCATGATGGAAAATGGCACTTTTGAAGCTTCTAGGCATGTGTTTTACCATCTAATGACCATTTTCAGTCCCAAATTGTGTGCATGTTCCAAATTTCCACTTTTCGGGGGTGACCCCCCCATGTGATGAAGGCAAGATCAAACACACTTTGAACATATAGTCATGTCTGATCTTGTCTTCACTTTACAAAGTTGAACTTTCCAAGTTCCTAGGTTCTGTTTTGCTCCATGCCTGGTTTTACCAATTGCGGAATGTTTGTAAACAATGTTGTAAATAACCAAGATGTTGTCAGTTTTGGCGTGAAGATTGTAAACGCACTTGGGAATGTTTTCCTAGTAAACTTTTATTTTTCTAAATGTGTGGCTTCCTTATTTAAAAAACACAATGCATTATGTATGTAAAATGAAAAGGATATGGGGGGCAATGGGTGTTATTTACTAAAGGCAAATCCACTTTGCACTCCAATTTTCTTTCCCGGGGAACTTTTTCAATGCACTTGTAGAGCATAGCGGATTTGACTTATGTAAATGACACCCACAGTGCTTTGTACGAAAACACGGAGCACAGCATTTTGGAGAATACACACATGTCAGACCTGGTGATGAAAAGGAGTATTTTGGGTGTCAGTTATGCAGTACAAACCTTCTCTAGACCAAAGATTAGGTAGCAAACACACAACATGAGAATAATCTTTTTGGGAAGAAGAGACTGTTACCTCCTTTTGCCCAGAAAGTGCATTCCCACTGTCGAAGGCAAAGGGAAAAAATGTCAAAGTAAAATAAGCTAAAAAGAAGACTGAAATGACATGAAATCATAGGTTGGTTAAAATATCAGATTTATTAAAAAATGCCTCTCACACATCGTCAGGCAGAGCAATGGCCCCCCTACCCACAAAGTACTGCATATATTGGTCCCGGACCACACGGGCATTTAGAGGGGGCAAGCCTGGACGTGCCACTCGAAGGGCTGTGAGTTCGGCATTTGGAGGGCCCTCCACATCTGGGCCAACGGGCACCACATAGTTCCTGTTATGTCTTTTGAGGAAGTTGTGCAATATGCAACAGGCAAGAACTATGTGGTTCAGTTTGTATTCCGCCAAGTTAAATGCCGTCAGGAACAGGCGGAAGCGGCTGGCCAGGATGCCAAAAGCGTTCTCCACAACTCTTCTGGCTCTGGACAGCCTGTAGTTGAAGACCCTCTGGTCCGGGGTGAGGGTCCTCATCGGGAACGGCCTCATCACATGGGGAGTCAACGCAAACGCTTCATCTGCGACAAAGACGAAGGGGAGTCCTTCGGCATTCTCCTCTGGAGGTGGCAAGCACAGACTGCCACTTTGGAGACGCCAGTAGAACTCCGTGTGCGTAATGGCCCCACCATCCGATATCCGGCCGTTCATCCCCACGTCCACATACATAAACTCGTATGTTGCCGACACCACCGCCAACATCACTACACTATTAAACCCTTTATAATTATAATAGTAGGACCCCGAGTTGGGCGGTGGGACGATGCGGACGTGTTTCCCATCAATTGCCCCTCCGCAGTTAGGAAAGTCCCAACGGCTGGCAAAGTGGGAGGCCACAGTCTGCCATTCCTGTGGCGTGGAAGGGAACTGTGGAGTGAAACAAGAAAAAAAAAATAGTCACTTTGCACCTAAACATTGCAAGCAGATTAGACAATCAACATCTTGGAACAAGAGCATTGTCTAAAATTGGAGGCTGGAAAGTATTTGCACAGAAAAGTAGAGGCTCCCCTTCACAGATTACTCACCCCCCCATCAATCCCCCCACTTCTGATGGGCCATTGGCAATAACTAGGGGTTTTGGGGGGGGGGGGTGGTGGACAGCTAACCCTCTGCACTTCATTGATTGGCAAATGGCTCAATAATGTGGGCTAGTTTGGCCAGACCCTCTGTACTTAACACTATTGGCAGGCCACAGGAAAGATCAAATAACATTTCAACCCCCCCCCCCCCCCAAAAAAAGGCAGGCACAGTGTGACATTATTAAATTACCAAGCAAGCTAATAGGAGGGAAAGAAGACAAAAAAATAGGAAATGGAATGTATGGAGGCAGTCCCTTGCACTACATGCTTTGCTGAATTCATCCCTAAAGATGCGCACTATAAAGAGGTAGGTATATAGTGTGTATGGACCTTGGGAAAGCCAGCAGATAAAGGATTGGTACCATCTGACAGAGCAGTTGGGGGAGGGGGTTCCTAATGAGTTTGCCCCCCCCCCCCCCACCAAAAGAACAAAAAAAGGGGGCTCTACATGAAGTAAACCACACAGCAAACATTTGTGCATATTTTAGGGGGTGTTTTGGGGCAAACAATACTATGCAGCAGACAAAAGACATTGCTTAAGTGACTAGGCCATAGGTGTCTATTGGGGCAGAAGAGCATGCTGGTGAGGTAAGTGAAGGGAAAAATGCATGAAGGAGAAAAGGGGCACAGCATATTAGAACATATTGCAATCATGGTAATTAGGGAAGGAGGTCAAAAATACAAGTCATTAGCAAACAGAGCATACATAGAAGGGAATAGTAAAGTAGAAATGTTACCTTAATATAGTCCTCCTGCAGGACCTGAATGATGGCAGAACAGGTCTCTGGAATAATGATTCCCAGGGCCTGGGGAGAGATACCTGAAGAGAACTTCAAATCCTGAAGACTTCTCCCTGTCGCCAAGTACCTCAACGTGGCAACAAGCCTCTGCTCCGGAGTAATGGCTTGTCTCATGCAGGTATCCTGCCGGCTGATAAAGGGGGTCAGCAAAGCCAAAAGACGGTGAAAATCGGGGTCCGTCATCCTGAGAAAGTTCCTGAAATCATCAGGATTATTCTCCCGGATCTCACGAAGCAAAGGCATGTGCGAGAACTGGTCACGCTGAAGCAACCAATTCTTGGTCCACATACTCCTCGTCACTCTGTTCATGGACGGGTCTTGGGTCAAAGCTAAAAGCCCGACACCAATTCCGCGTACAGCACGAACTCGGCGACGAGTACGCACGGGAAACATCGCTCAGAAGGTCACAAAAGGTCGGCTGGTCAGAACGGACAAACAGAAAGCACCGATAAACAGCAAGGCCTGAAAGAACGAAGTGAATACCAGCAACGAGCAGACAATAAGCAGTGCAAATCAAAGCGTCCTATATCAAGATATAGGCCGCAATGACCAACAAATGCGAACTGACTACACGCACTAATAAACAGATACGCACGACAAGCACAAACTGAAGAGCAGTAACGATCTGAGTCAGAAAACTGAGAAGCGCGAATCTTAAGTCACCAAACTTCCACTAACTCTCGATAAACACGGGATCAGCAGAAGGAGCCCAACGGGTGCCTGACGTGGTGCTGAACTTCCCTTTTGTAATCTCGTGGACGACGACTTACGTCACGACGTTCTTCCGGACCGGATATTCCGACAACGTAGTCCGACCGTGTGTACGCAACGCCAACATCGGACAAAGTACGTCGGACAAAGTCCGACTGACCTGGTCCGCGGATTGTCCGAGCGTGTGTATGGGGCTTAAGAATAAATTAGCATTTATCCCAGACCTGGGCAATTTGTGGGCCACATCCGGCCCTTTGGCTGTCCCTACCCAGCCACTACAATGCTGCAATCGCATACATTGCACATGGCTGCAGCGCAGCCCTATTAAACTCAAAAGTGGTGCCACTTGTTAAACTTTTCAGCCGAAGCTAAAAATGACGCGGTATGAGAACAGACCCGTCTGACTGTTATTTTACAGTTCGGGTCGGCAGCCAATGAGGTGGTAAAACTGCTGCCCATTTTACCACCCCCTGGCTGCCCATCTGAAAGAAACGTATTTCATGAGCAGTTGTACCTGTTATTCCTATCGCCAGGTGTTTGTTTTCTATATGTCTACATACTTATAGACCCTCCCAGGTTAAAAACTATTGAGCAGAAAAAAGTTTGGCCCAGTCCAAGTTTCTCATATGGCCCCTTAGGAAAATGAGTTGCCCTCCCCTGATTTAAAGGAGTAGGGCCAAAGCTCTTTTGGGAATCGCAGGAGTGCACTTCGTCCTGCACTCCTGTGAACTGCATTCAGCCGACAAAGCCCACTGTCAGCTCACGTCACTCTGCCGATCCAGGCTCT
Source organism: Lithobates sylvaticus (assembly GCA_028564925.1). Lineage (NCBI taxonomy): Eukaryota > Metazoa > Chordata > Amphibia > Anura > Ranidae > Lithobates > Lithobates sylvaticus. Next base: position 253,821,533 of record CM053026.1, on the reverse strand, counting down.
GGAGAGATCCCAACTTTAATGTCGGGATCCACCCAGATGCCTTTACTGGCATCTGGCTCAACCTCAGCTCACTGCTGAGAGCCTGAGCCAGCAGCTCCCACCCCTCCACAGCCCAGCACTCCAGTGAGCACTGGAGGGGCAGAGCAGAGAGCCAGTGATTGACAGTAACTGGCTCTCTGCTCACTGAAGACTGAGAACTGGAGTTCAGCTTTAATTATATCCATATGCTTTCCACACAGGTAGCTGATGCTGTATAATAAAATATGAAAAAATTGTGCGCTAATAGACAAAATAAATAGATGCACACAGTCACCGTGCAACTCTGTGGTAAAATAAATATTCTTTCCGTTAAAACCACAATGTGCTGAGTGAAAAATGTGTTAAAAACAAATACCTAAAATCCTAAATTGTGATAAATGGCAAATTACAAGTGCTAAAAACGTGTGGCTAATATTGAAACTGTGATAAGAAATATAAACAATTCCGTGTGTTATAAAGTGCTTCCTTATACTCTCTATCCACTCTAATGTGCAAAAAAGCAAATATCACCTCTATCCAGGGGGTGATATAAGTAGTGACCAATAATTAGCAATATAGGAAATGGCAATATATAAATAGGCACTAATGAGAAATAATTACAATGACATAACCGGCTCTTGATCTCAGTGTATCATATAAAATGAAGAGAGAAAGAGACAATAGTGTGTACCAAAGGTAAAAAACGAGGGCTAACAACTTGTGTGACCAAACCGCCCCTGTCAGAGTGATTTCTCCTCACAGCCGCTGTGTGTGCCGGTGTTCTATCACCAAGTGTCCGGCTGTCACTAGGTGTCCGAAGTCTACTGCGCATGCGCAGCGCATGCGCAGTCTGGATCCAGAAGATTTTCGGAAATTGTCGGAAGATGAGCGGCGCCTGCGCCGTGAGTCGAGGAGAAGCCCCCACCATCCAAGCGGACATAGGGTTAGTCAAATTGAGAGGGCCCCTCGCGGGCTCGCTTCGCTCGCCACGCATCGGGCACGGCCTCGCTGCGCTCGGCACTTTTATATTCTAACTCTATGTCCACTGGGATGGTGGGGCTTGAAAGTGGACTCACGGCGCAGGCGCCGTTCATCCTCGGCAATTTTCGGAATATGGGCGTCCTGTGTACTGCGCATGCGCAGTACACCTCGGACACTTGGTGATGGGGGACGGATAGTGATACAACACCGGCTCCTTCTGACATCACTGGCTCCTCCTCCTGATGCGTTGCGTCACTGTTCACGTGACTTAATCATGGGTAATTACTCTGACTGTTTCCTATGATATTCCCCATGATTGCATGCTACTCGGCCAGGGGCGGTTTGTGAGTACATTATGTCTGTAGTACTTATACTCTCAAAAACAACACAGAGGATTTTTTTGTAAATTGTTTATTGTGTTTTCCTAATTGTCTATTTATTGTATCATATGAAGAGCAATAACAATATCTTTAAAGAACTCTATATGTATCAAAGAGAAAAACAATTTGTCAGCAGATTATGTTTTATCTCATATAGCTTTTTTTATGAATCTGTAGCTCGCTGCTCAAGGGGCAGATGTCGTCATTAACTGCACAGGAATGCGTTCAGGGCAGCTGCAGCCTGATCCAGATTTAAAACCAGGCAGAGGGCAGATTTTGAAGGTATGTGTGTAAGAGAGATGGATAAAGCCTTTATTGCATGTATCCTGCTGATTTCCCTGTCCTCTTTGGGCAAGCAACATTATGACCCATTTGCTCTTTGACTAAGAAATTAAACACAATGCTCAAGGCAATACAACTGGTATTACTATGAAAGATGATATGTAGATTTTAAAGTTTAAATCTATAAGATTATTGTTCCATGTAGATATGGGAAATAAATAACAAGAAAATGGAGGTCATACTAGGTTATTCAAGCTTCAGACATTTTGAAACCAATTCCAGTAATTATGCTTCTAGTGCCACTACTCTGCAGGCTGCACTGTAGATGTAACTCTTGAGTGATGTCAGCTCAGTAGAAAGCTGCAAACAGAAAACAGATTTTATATATAGATTTTTCTTTATGTATGATGCATGTATTTGTATGTTTGCTGCATGAGGCAATTCTGTATAGAGTATTCTTTTTTTTTTTTTATTAGTGCTGTTAATGTGTTCATAGATAATATTTATCATGCTTCAGCATTTTATATATATATATATATATATATATATATATATATATATATATGTGTGTGTATATGTGTATATATATATATATATATATGTGTGTGTGTGTGTGTGTGTGTGTGTGTGTGTGTGTGTGTGTATGTATGTATGTATGTATGTGTGTGTATATATATATATATATATATATATATATATATATATATATATATATATATATATATATATATATATATATATATATATATATATATAATACAGGGGGTCCCCTACTTACAGACATCCGACTTAGTCTCCGCTGATGCTTTATCACCAGTCCATGTTTCCCAACCCAAAATTTTCAAAATCCAATTGTCATTGGGACAGAAGGTGAGGTGAAATCTTCTGAACAGGGGCACAGACAGCAAATCAAATGTTACAGGGGTGATAACATAGAGAAGGGTTATCTAAAAAACTTAAAAATAGATTTTTTTGGCTGGAGCTACACTTAAAAAATGTACCTGTTCCGACTTACAAACAGATTCAACTTAAGAACAAACCTACAGTCCCTATCTTGTTTGTCACCCGGGGACCCCCTGTGTGTGTGTGTGTGTGTATATATATATATATATATATATATATATATAATCATTTTTTTTTTCATATACTTTAAAGCAGCTCTTCAACTTCTGAAGCCTGGTTCCTCCTCTTCAACCCACCTCCGGCCCGAGCAGGTTGAGCGATCTTTTTTTTGTAAAGAAATAAAAAACTGTCAGTCCTCGCCCCCCCTTGCACAAAATTCGCTTGGGCATACAACATGCACTGCCCCCCCCCTTGCCTCCTGGGATATGTGACATCTTTCCATTTCGTAAAGATGGAGGTGAGGGCATAGCAGGGTACACCGGCTGGACCGAGGACAGCCAGCAGCCTTTCTATGACATCAGAGGAAAACATGGGACCAAAAGCACTGCCAGTAAAGGAGAGGACCTCAGTCGGACAGCACTGGATGGGTGAGTATCTGAACTGTACATAACTCGCCACCATGTAAGTAAAAAAAAAGGGGGCGGGGGTGGGTGTTGAAGTCTGCTTTAGGTACTTACGGTGTGCTGAATATTTGTATATTGAATTCCAACAACCTTTTTTTAGCTTTGAGTAAAGGTGTTAGGTGTGTCTTGGGGACAGGAACTGAGGAGATGTTGTATACCCAGGAAAATTATGAGTTATATCACTGTATATGGGGATCTCTTGCCTCTCATCAGGAAAAGAATAATGAGCTCTAACATGCAGTTGGAGATTTCTCTGTTCTGCTCTCTCTCTCCCTATCAGCTGGAAAGATGTAGCACAGTCTTCCTCAACTAGGGGTCCTCCAGAGGTTGCTATGTGTTCCTTCATCAATGAGCAATTTATGCATCTCAGATAAGTAACCACTGACAACAATGATCTTTTTAGCTATCTGTAATGGAGAATTCTTTCCAATGACCACAAATGAGGAACAAGTAACTTTAATAGTCTTCAGTGGAGTAAAGTTACATACTTAAATTTAGCCTTCCCATTCACTAATTTGAACAAACTACAGTGACACAAATAGCTTTATTTGTTTATTTGAAACCTGATAGTGTCCTGTGCAGCTTTGTCAAGCTGGCCATAGACGGAGCAACCAAAGAAATTTGCTTGATTTCCCCCATCAACTCAAACCATGTTGACAAGGGAATCCCTCCCACTGAGCCATTGCATTCTCCTGGCGAGGGGGAAGAACACAGGAAGCTTTACCAACCACTAGTGATACTCGCAAGTAAAATCCGGCAGACTGGTTGTATCCAGCAGGCTGGTACATTCAGCCTGCCCATACATGGTTTCAATCTCTAACTGGCCGAGATTCAAAACTATGGCCGGCCCAAGCACCCCATTGTTCTTGGCACACATCTGTGCTTTCTTACTCAGGTGCTGCTCTAATGTCCAGTGCACGCTAGAAGAAAGATATAGATACTCGATTAATAATCCTGCTCGCATGCCTGCACATTCACTGTTTAAGACCCTGTGCTTCTAATGTGCACGCAGGATGCTGAGGTCCTTTCGGTTGAGATTACACAGTAAATGAAAATGGTCAATTTAAATAAGGACACCATAGACCAGCTTTTCTCAACCTTTTTAGCTCTTGAAATAGTTTTCAGATCTCAGAGGAACCCCTGCTAAAATTGTTATACCCAAAGTATTTGACATCCAGGGCTGATCATTTTCAACACCCTTTTGCACTACATGACAAATATTTTTTCTAGTAGTGACCATAAAACTTATAATAATAATGGGCAACAAACCCACACACGCTAGTAGTCAGTGTATTGTCCCCTTACATTTATGGTCAGCGGAAAATTGATCCTTGTTACATTGGTAATACGTATAGACTGGAAATCAGTCCACCAGTGCTGACTTGACAAGGACCCTCTAGCAACCTCTGAGGGTACTCTAGGGTACAACAGAACCCTGGTTGAGAAAGGATGCCATACACCAGCCATCTAGGGGAGACCAGGAAAGTAACATATTCTTGAGTAGGTAAACCTGAAAGGTTCATACCCTTCTCCGATCTATCCAAAACTAAAGAAAAGGGTTTTGGCTTTGACAAAAGTTAACCTTTTAAGTGTACTGGCACATTAGAAACCTCTAGACCAGGGGTAGGTAACCTTTTGAGCACAGTGTGCCGAAAAAATGTTTTCAAAGAAATTGAGCGTGCCGCTTTTATAATAAAAAAATGTTAACTTCACACTCTCAATCATGAAAAGGATTTTTTTATAAAGTAAATGCTGTAAACTACTTGAGTAATGAGAAATTAACATCCTGCACTCTCACGCCTCAGATCAGCCCCAATTCCTGCAACTCCACACCTCAGATCACTGTCCTCCCTGCAAATCTGTTTCACCACTGTATCCCCCTGCACATCTGCCCCACCACTCTAACCCCCTGCACATCTGCCCCACCACTCTAACCCTCTGCACATCTTCCCCACCACTGTAACCCTCTGAACATCTGCCCACCACTGTAAACCCCTGCACATCTGCCCCACCACTGTAACCCTCTGCACATCTGCCCCACCACTGTACTGCCCTCTGCACATCTGCCCCACCACTGTACTACCCTGCACATCTGCCCCACCACTGTACTAACCTGCACATCTGCCCCACCACTGTACTACCCTGCACATCTGCCCCACCTCTGTACCCTCCTGCTCATCTGTCCCTCCACTGTACTACCCTTCTCATCTGCCCCAACACTGAACCCCTTTGCTCATCTTTCCCACCACTGTAACCTCCATGTGTTCCACCAATGTACCTCCTTTCTCCTCTGCACCCCTCTGCACATCTGCCCCACCTCTGTACCCCCTCTGCTCTCCTGCCTAACCACTGTAACCCCCTGCTCATCTGTCCCGCAAATGCACTTCCTTTCACATCTGCCCCACCGCTGTACCCCCCTTCTTATCTTTCCCACCACTGTAACCCCCTTCTCCTCTGGCCCAACACTGAACCCCCCCAAACTCATCTGTCCCACCACTGTACCCCCCTGCTTTTCTGTCCCACCGCTGAACCTCCTTCTCATCTTTCCCACCACTGTTCATCTGCTCCACCGCCATATCCCCATGCTCTTCTATCTTACTACTGAATCACCTTCTCATCTCTCCTAACACTGAACCCATCTGCTCATCTACCCCACCACTGTAACCCGCTTTCTCATCTGCCCCACCAATGCAACTCCTTCACATTTGTCTCACCTCTGTACCCCTCCCCGCTCTCCTGCCCCACCACTGTAACCCCCTGCTCATCTGTCCGACCAATACACCTCCTTTCACATCTGCCCCACTGCTCTACCCCCCTTTTTTCTGTCCCACCACTGAACCCCCTTCTCATCTCCTCCAACACTGAACCCCCTTGCTCATCTTCCCCATCACTGCACCCCCCTGCTCTTCTGTGCCACTGCTGAACCCCCTTCTCATCTCTTCCACCACTGTACCTCCCTGCTCATCTGCTCCACCGCTGTACCCTCTTCTCATCTATGATATGCAGAGTGGTGGAAGGAAGCACAGATGAGACACATCTACCTGTCCTGGCATACTAATCCTGCTGATCCAACTCTCACATCCATCCCACGTGCTTGTATGTGATGTATGTGATGTATGTGATATATGTGATGTCACATACAAGCATCTGGAATGGATGCATAATGATGAGCTCAGGTCAGGGGCATTTTCTGAAAGCAGTGGGTCTTTATGCAGGGTCATAAATTTGGTCCCCGCAGATAAGAAAAACTGCAGAGCTCTGCGCCGCAGCAAAAGTAAGGTGTGATTTTCATTGCGCTAAATACTGGCTGTGGCTTAAAGGGACACAGAGTGCCGGGGTTCAGTAGTAAGTGACGCAAAGGTTCAGGAATAATTTCAACAAAGTTCCCAGAAGCTCAACAGTAATTCCACAAACTGTCACCTGATTGTGGTTTTCTCAATCGCAGTGAAATCCCTTCTTTCTGAAATCGGTAGTGGCAACCGAGTGAGTCATCTTCCTCCAGATGGTGGGCGGGGCTAGCAGGACTGTGATTAGCTTTAGCAGTGGCCAATGACGGTCCTCCTCCTCCTGGAAACTCGCCCACCCCCCTAGCAGAACTGCACCCAATCTCTTCCCCATCACAAAAGCTGACGATCGCAGCTACAGCAAAGTTAAGCCCCATACACACGGTCGGACTTTTTCATGGATTCTGTCCGATCGGACAAGGTTGTTGAAAAATCAGACCGTGTGTATGCACCATCGGACAGTGTTCGTCGGTTTGACCGACGGACAAAGTCTTATCTCCTGCTGGAAATCTTTGCCGTCAACACGGTCCGATCACACCAAATCCGATCGTGTGTACGGTTGTCCGACCGGACAAAGTGCTACGCATGCTCAGATCACATTACAAGACCAAAGCTATTGGCTACTAGCCTCTACGTAGTCCCGTCGTAGGCAACAAACGTCACCACGTTCAGAATGATCGGATTTTCCGACAACTTTGTCCGACCGTGTGTACGCAAAACCAACATCAGACAAAGTATGACGGACATGGTCCGACGGACCTGGTCCGTGGATTGTCCGACCGTGTGTATGGGGCTTTAGAGAGCCGAACAATGTTTCCCATCTTTTACTATGTGTGGGGGCATAGTGTCTCCCCATCAGTGCAGGTGCGTTGTGGGGAATTCTGAAATTGGAATGCATTAGTGTCTCACTGATACTTCCCTGCACTGCTGATGGGGAGGGAGTCGAGAGCCGGCAAAAGAGGCTTTGCGTGCTGCTTGCGGCACCAGTGCTGGGGGTTTTCCTACCCCTGCACTAGACTTACCCTGAGACATAGCAAATCTCCACTTTTTGAGTACAGGCCGACTTTAAAAACAAATAGAAAAACGTAAGAGTTATTTATCTACTTTTATTACTATTGGTGTGAGTGGTGTGATGACCACATACTCCCCGCAGATGTTTCTATTTGGTTCTCCTTTTTCTTTTTTTTTTACTTTGGTACAGACCCTCTGGCTGGGGGTACAGTGTTCGATTCTCATGACTTATCAGTGGGCACATAAATTATGATAGTTACAAATATATTGTGTGATTTCCCTCGTGGCCTTCACTCCAGGAAACCCACAAAGCTCCACCCGCTGAATTTTTTTGATATGCTCAACTTCAACACTGGGTGTCCTCTCTGCAATGTAATTCCGATTTCCCCTTTAAAAAAAACAGCACCATCTCACAAGTCTATTCCTCTCTCAACGCATTGGATTGTTCTGCTGCCGCCTCCTATATGTCTCATTGGGATCATGATTTGGCGGCATCCATTCAGTGGAATAAAGCCTGGTCTCACGTCACAAAGTGCTCCTTTAACACTACTACATTAGAGGCTGCTTACAAGATTCTCTTGAGGTGGTATTGGGTTCCAGCCCGTATAGCCAGTGCAAAGTCATCCTATAGCGACAGATGCTTCAGGGGCCGTGGACATCTCGGGGGAAACGTTATCCACACCTGGTGGTCTTGTCTTGGTTGACGGGGTTCTGGTCCAGGGTTTTTGGGCTACTTCAAACCTTATTCCATATATCCATGCATAAGGATGCCAATTTGGCTTTGCTGCTTTTTCCAAATCGGGGTCTATTTTTGTACCAACAAAAACTGGTGACTTACCTGTTTATCGCCGCAAAGGGAGCCATTGCCAGAGCCTCGAAGAAACCCTCTGTTTTGATCGCTGTGTTGGGGAGCATAATGACTGACCTTATGATTAATAAGAAGTGTTTGAGTTTCTTCACGATTCCAACGCCAAATTTTGGAAAATGTGGTGCCCTTGGTGGTCTTATGCCTTCCCCACAATGCCCTCAATCAGTCTGGGTGCTTTCTAGTTAACGGTGTGGCCTAGAGCCTAGCCTGCAGGTATTTTACCCTCCCCTTCCCTCCCCCTTGTCCCCCTCATGTGTTTTTTTGTTTTTGTTTTTTTTATCTTTTTCTCTATATTTCCTTCTCTCACTGTTTTCTAATATGTGCTGGTGCCTTTAGACTTCGGTAACTGTCGCAGACCTACGGCCTGTGCTGCGGGGCGTACTTAGAGCATTTGCTCTTTAAAATGGACCCGTTCTTGATGTTCATTGATGTTCTGTGTAATTTTATGTCTCTCATCTGACCCCCCCCCCCCCCCCCCCCCCTGCGTGGGTAAAGTGTTGATCTGCACTTTTTCAATAAAAAATGATTGTACTAGAAATATATTGTGTGACATAGCTGTTATATGTTTTAGGTTCTTGCTCCTTGGATGAAACACTTCATTGTAACTCATGATCTAGCGACGGGGGTATATACCACACCATACATTATTCCTGGGTGAGTATAGTAGGCTAAAACTGGCTATGCTTTAAAATTCATGTGCTTTATTCAAATACTGAATGTCTTATGGTGGAAGTCATGCAATAGTTACATAATTCATCATATTTAGTATACCGTATGTACAGGTCTCAGATGGTCACTCTGGGAGGAATTTACCAGCTAGGGAACTGGAATGAGGATGATGTGTCCAATGATCATAAATGGATTTGGGAAAGCTGCTGTGAGCTGATTCCTAGTCTTAAGGTGAGATGAGAATGAGAATTGTTTAGTTCTCTACAGTCTGTAATTTAACAACAGTGCCTAATATTCACACAGCCAATAAAAATTAAAGTGGTAATAAACTCTTTTTAAAAAAAAATACTTTTTTTACCTAAAAGTAAGCTTATAATAAAGCTTACCTGTAGGTAAAATAAATATCTCCTAAACATGCACCGTTTAGGATATATTCTAGCTAGCAGCAACTGGTGATGTCACCGGCGCAAGCACACTGAAGGAATGGCATACCTGTGCATTCCTTCAGAGCTGTGTGCCATGGCTAAAACTCCATGACTGGAGTCCCCAAACCCAGAAGGAAGGCCGGGTGAAGATGGAAGCCTCTGCAGCAGTGACAGCGTGTGCTGGAGGGCTTAATTTTAAGTTAGGACTTTCATAATGTCCTAGTATGCAGTGCATACTAGCATATTATGATATTGCCTTGCAGGTGGAAACTTTTTTTTTTTACAATATTATTATTATTACAGAGTTTCAAAATACTAAAAAAAAATACAAGAAAAAAAAAACATTAAAGAAATTTTTTTTGTAATTGCAGAGAGGTGAGGGTTTAAATGGAACAAATTGATTTTGGGAGTTAAGTTCCACCGTTGGGTATGATTGCATTACCTACACACAGTTATAATATGGGAGAGGTACTCCAGACAGAACTTTTTTTTGTTTGGGGTAGATTGCATCAAGAAGGTTTTTAAGCATACCCTTTGATCTGATTTTTTTTTTTTTATTTCTATTAAAGTGGACCTTTACCCATAACAACTTGAAAAAAAAAGAATGTTCTTTAGCAAGGAACATGCATTCCACATTAAGAATTATGCTACCAAAATTAGTGTGTGCTGTAAATTTCTTTCTTTTTCAGAATGCAAAGATTGTGCATGATTGGACAGGACTGAGACCTTCACGAAGTAAAGTGAGGCTGGAGAGAGAGCCCTTTGTCTCGGGACCAGTTAAGAGTGAAGTAAGTGCATCTAATATTATATGTTCGTTTTCACATTTTGACAAACACAAGTTAACATGAAAAGCTCCTATCGTATGTTATACCAGCCATTCTCAGCCATTTCCTTGAGTTTTGGCTGATTGACCTCCCATTTGATGGTGTCTGTATAGTTCCAGGACAACACAACTTGGCAGAGTCATCAGAATGACATCAATGATCCTTTTAGCTAACTGTAAAGGCAGGACCCCAAAATTTACTAACACCACCATTTTTTCTTTTTTTACTGGCAAAAATCATGGAATTTACTGGCAGAGCCACATTTTTCCCATATTTCTCCATTTACATGGTACTGGAGGGGGTCAGAGGCTGTGCGAACATCTTACGGGGGGTCAGAGGCTGTGCAAACATGGTACAGGGGTCAGAGGCTGTGCGGACATGGTACAGGGGTCAGAGGCTGTGTGGACATGGTAAAAGAGGGGGTCTGTCTCTGTGGACAGCTCTGCTCCTGCTCAGTTGCTCTGGCTATCTGTCCTCCCTCCTCCTCCTCCATACTTGGCTCAGTATAGGTAGGTCAGCAAAATACACATCTGAGGTCTGACTGACCTGGATGGATGGATGATCAGTCAGTGCTCCGTTACGGTGTTTTATCAGATTTGGCCACCCGTCAGAATTTGTAACGGAAGTGACATTCCATCGCCACCATTTTGCTACACCCCACACTCCTCCACAGTAAGGATACACCGAGAAGGGGTCAAGCAGACATCTTGTTACAACCGCTTGCATTTCACAGTTATTTTTAACAGTTAACAGAGCATATATGATGAAATACAGTATTTAGAAATCCGACAGACTGTTTTACATGTTGAATTATAAAAGTGTTCTGTCACATTAGAAAACCTGTGAGCTCAGCAGGTTTGCCGCTGCTTTTAATATTCAACATTTAAACAGTCTGTCATTTGCCGTTAAAAATAACTGTGAAATGCAGAACTCTGGTGGGTGTAACAAGGTATCCGCTTGCCCCCTTCTCAGTGTATCCTTACTGTGGAGCAGTGCTGGATGTAGCAAGATGGCGGCAAGGGAACGTCACTTCCGTTCTGATGGGTCGCCTAATCTGACAAAACATCGGCAGGCTTCGGAATGGCACATTCGCAGTTGTGCTGTTGGTCTGTAGCTGCACGTAACGGACATTTACGGGCACCCCAAAAATAGGGTGAATTTTACAGGCTGCCCGTAAATGGACGGGCAGTTGGCAACACTGTAAAAAGGTGACATTCTGACTACTACTCTAAGAGGGCATTCTTCCAACTGCCAACTAATATAATAGATATAATAGATGACCTCCAATGAATTGTTTTTTCCATGGGTTTCCAAAGACAAGAGAACTATTTCAGGGGTTCCGGAGGAGTAAAAAGGTTGGGAATGGCTGCTTTATACACTTATGCCATCTGATCTCCTGGCAGTTTTTTATTTTATTTTTTTAATTTTTTTTTTGTAAATAGTATTTTTTATTTGTTTCAAACGTAACACAACAATAAGGTAGCATTTCTTATCAATAACAACTTTCATCTGTATAACAAGACAATGAGAGGGTGGTTCTTTGTAGATATAGCGGTTGTGGCTTAAAAACTGTTGCTCCTGAAAAGTTAGTGTCCGCTCGCGGTTCGGCCCACGTTGAGCTTCATATTTAGGGGGGGGGAGGGGGAGGGCGGGGGGGAGCCGCAGCAGCCAACTCTGAGGATGACTTCCCCCGAGCACCACACCAAGCGAGGGGTGGCCTTCAGGGCCTCCATCAAACCTCCCTCGGCGCGTCGCCCCCCCCACACCCACCACCAGACCACACACCACCAGCACCCTTGTACAGGGCACTCGCGCGTACACGCCTGGCCTCACCGCGAGCAGGCATCTTAACTGTGTGTGGACTGCTACTCTCAGTCTTGTCCGCTTTAATCATTGTAATAGGCAACTATTGGAGAGAAATAGAAAAGTTACAGTGGGGGAAAGAAAATAGAGGTTGACAGAGACAAGGGGATAATGACCCCAGGTTTCCTGGCAGTTTTTTTTAATGCTGTCTGTGATGTCATTTGGAAAATATTTCCAAAGTTCCTGTTTGAAGTGTACCATTCACTGGTAAAGTAAGTTAAGGGAATATTTTACTAAGGGGGCACACACAGATGTAAAAAATAATATTATTACATATTATTATTAACCTAACAATTCTTCATTGGTATTTTGTGTTTTTCTGTGTCACTGCTAGGAAAATGTCCCATCACGTTCCATCACAGGTGGCACAGTAAACACACCAGGAAGTGAGGGGAAATTATTAGAACAGAGACACAGACCATAGTAAAAAAAATGGACAGAGGATATAAGCCTTTTGTACTCTAAAAAGTTACACAATTCCCATACACCATTTTGCTGAAAGTTGGAGCAAAGCAAACAAGCAAAAGTGAAGTTCTCTTCTACAGCAACAAATATCTTTCAAGTCAAACAGTGATTCTGATCTGGCAACAATTCCCCTTTTGCTCTATTTTTGGCTCTAGTATTCATTCTGCTATTTCTTATGTTCTGAAATATGTTATGTATTTTTTCCCCGTCCCATTTACACATAATTATCCATCTCTTGATTTAATCTCTCTTTGTTTCTACACTCTCCATATGGAGAACCTTGAATTTATGTGCAGGTAAAGTTATCCATATATGTCAGATTGTAATCGGACATGCAGGCAGAGTGTTGGAATGGAAATTAAAGGGATGCAGAGAAAAATATTTTTTAGGAAGGTAGAATGTGGTATGAGATTTTCAATAAGTTCCTGGTCCAAACTATGCAGTCATATCTAGCAGAACGAAGGTAGTGGTGGTACAGTAGTTTGGTGGTACAATGATTTGGCTGAAGTCTTTGGAAGCCTTTAAAGCAGGTGTCCAAACTGCAGCCCAGGGACCGGATGCTGCCCTTTGCTTGCCTTTATGGGACTCTTTAGGCAATATTCCTTCCACTGATACAAGACACTATTCCTTCCACTGATACAAGACACTATTCCTTCCACTGATACAAGACACTATTCCTTCCACTGATACAAGACACTATTCCTTCCACTGATTCAAGACACTATTCCTTCCACTGATACAAGACACTATTCCTTCCACTGATACAAGACACTATTCCTTCCACTGATACAAGACACTATTCCTTCCACTGATACAAGACACTATTCCTTCCACTGATACAAGACACTATTCCTTCCACTGATACAAGACACTATTCCTTCCACTGATACAAGACACTATTCCTTCCACTGATACAAGACACTATTCCTTCCACTGATTCAAGACACTATTCCTTCCACTGATTCAAGACACTATTCCTTCCACTGATTCAAGACACTATTCCTTCCACTGATACAAGACACTATTCCTTCCACTGACACCAACAAAGGGGCAAAATTCCTGCTACTGACAACAACAATGGGTCACTATTCTTCAAACTGACACCAACAATGGGGCACTATTATTCCCACTGACACCAATAAATGATGGACCACCAATTATCCCACTAACACCAACAATGGTGTACTCTTCCTCCCACTGACACCAATGATGGGGCACTATTCCTCTTACTGATCACAATGAATGTGCACTATTCCTCCCACTGACACCAATGATTGGGGCACTATTCCTCCCACCGACGCCAATGACCGGGCACTATTCCCCCCACCAACGCCAATGATGGGGCACTATTCCTCCCACCGACGCCAATGATGGGGCACTATTTCTCCCACTGACGCCAATGATGGGGCACTATTCCTCCCACTGACACCAGCGATGGGGCACTGTTCCTCCCCCTAATACCAAAGATGCATTGTTTAATCCCACCAACACCAGGATCATTTCTACTCTCAATGGCCACAGTCTGGCCCCCATAAAGTCTGGAGGACAGTAAACTGGCTCTTTATTTAGAAAGTTTGGAGACCCCTGCTTTAAAGCTATTATGTTTCTCTTTTCTCATGATATACCAGTGTACCCTCCATACAGAAAATGTATACAGTATGTTATCTTTAGAATGTACTTAGACAATGAAGTGTGCCTAGAATTTGAGAAGTTCTGTGTACATTTCCAGCCTATTATTCTTGAATAATAATAATATTGTTCTTAGTAATGGCAGTTAATTGCTATTTATTGTAAGCAATTATGCCATCATATGATCTGTTCAATAGAAGTTGTTTCTTTTAATATAAAAAAAGGATGGGAGCTTGGAATATTTAAAAAACATATCTATTAACATTTACTGAAACATTGTTTTTCGTTCACAGCTCATACATAATTATGGCCATGGCGGATATGGTCTTACCATCCACTGGGGATGTGCACTGGAGGCGGCCCGGTTATTTGGGAAAATTGTAGATGAAAAGAAATCCAGATTTCCTAAGTCTTCACTATGAAAGTGATTGAAAAGCATTGCATTCACTAAAATGTCAGGATTGTTCCTCTAACCTTCCAGGTTTTGCGAAGAGACTTTAAGATGATTAATACATCATTAATACTAGATTGTTAGATACAGCGAATTGGATAATTCACTAGCTCAGCCTAGACACAACAATTTACAAACAAAACTGTTCCATAGATTACCACACCTTGAACTGAATTTAGATCACAAATTATCCTGGAAAATTATTTTTCTCTTACTTTCCATACTCTGATTATTTTTGTAAGCAAATGTTGGCAATAAATCATGTACCTTGATTTTGTATTAGAGGAAAAGCAGTTATGGCTGTGTTTTTGTGATTTTTTTTTTTTTTTTAAGCCAAACACTAAATTCTAGCAGTTGTTTGTGTTAACTTTTTTAGAAGCATAACTACAGAATGGTATTTGGATTGCATTTGTAACATGTTTCTATCTGAGCTTGTTTGCTGTGGGTCATTGTAGAGACAATGCAAATGTAGTCCCCGCTGTCCAATTGAACTTTCGCTATATACACACTATTAAAGTGAAGCTGAACTTAAGAAGTGAAGATTTGCTGTGGTATAGGGAACATCTAGAAATTTTAATTGTGCTTAGGCAAAATTCTGAAACATTTACTCTTCCTGGTGTGTCAGGGGCTTAGGCACTTCTATGCCTACAACCTAATAGCTGTATATCTGCAGTGTAAGATCTAAGGCACTGCTGCCTCTGACTGCCAGTCTAAAAAATTTGAAGTGAGAGATAGTGATGTCACTACTGTGCTTCTCACTGTTTTCTTAGCTGTAGGCTCTGACTAGTGTTGCCAACTGTCAGTATTTGTACTGGCAGCCAGTAAAAAATGGGTACCTTTCTCCTGTCAGTAAATGTCAGTGACAGGAAAAGGTTGCCAGTAAAAAATATGTCTGTGATGCGCGGCTCGGAACTGGTCCAGAGCCAGTCGAGACCATCCGAGTGCTTGCTACAGTGTGTTTGGGCAGCGTGGGTCTGGTAGAGGTGAGCAAGTCACGTGATGTCATGGTGCAAGGGAGCCGAGCGGAGCAGCCAGAGCCTCATCTGTGGGACGGGAGCAAAGCAAACCAGGAGTGGGACTGTCAGTGCTGAAGGAACCACCTGGCATGGAGAAAGACTCAGGAGGGAATGTGTCGTGTCGGTGAGGTGTCATCATCATCATCTGTGGCGCTACACACTGCTGTCAGTGTCACTGTGAGAGTCAATTTCATGTGTGTGTGCCTGCCCATTCTAATTTCTTGCTTTCCTGTCCCTGAGCTACCTACTTACTATATCGAAAATAAAACTGTAATTTTGTAACTTTTGGAAATGCAAGTAAAAACGTGGCTGTGCCAGTAAATTTTGGGTGTCGTGACAATCTGGTAGGTTGGCAACACTGGCTCTAATATGAAGCAAAGTTCTGCCTCTATCAAGATGGACGCCTCCACATCGAAGCACAGGGCAGAACAAGGCATGGTAAGTCACTAATGAAGGAAGATCAGCTGCAGGGAAACCACAGCAATGCCAGTGACTAGTCCTTTCCCTCCACCTGCCTTTTTGTTGGGCACAGCTTTCAGAGTTTGGATATAATACATATGCCATGGAAACAATGGGCTTATAATCATTTCATTATATGTTGGCAGTCTTTAATATAAATATAAAGGAAAATGCCATGAAATATCTAATATCTGTGTTTGAACACTGGAAAACTATGTCAGCATCTCATGTCCAGAGTTTACCTCTAAACCTAGCTGTAGGCATTTGTCTAATGCCCCGTACACACGATCTGAATATCGTACGACCGATCGTATGACCGTTTTTCGGTTAATAATCGCAAGTAGAGATTGAATAGCCAATAAAGTCACGAAAATTCTCCTACGATAGGAAAAAAAAATCAAAAGTGATGTCATGTGTTGTAATGTATTTGTATTGTATTTTCGGACGACAACTATACTGACTAAACGAAAATCGTACGATCTGGAATCGTACGAGGAAATTTTCCGTGCATGTCTGATGGAATAATATCTGATGAACGGTCGTGATCGGTTGTCGGAAGTAGTGTACACACGATCCGAAAATCGTATGATCCTTCCTCAGACGATCGTTTTCGTACGGTATTCGGATCTTGTGTACGGGCCATTAGTATTACAAATGCTAACACCACTTTTAAGCTAGACCAAGCTAGGCATTTTGTAAAAAATACATACTTCTCCAGGGTTATTCATGACATACCCACGAGCATCCTAGGCCTCTTTTCTTCTGTATATCTTGTTTCTTCTTTCCATTCTTTATTCTTCTCCTTTTATATCCCCTTTTTTCAATACATTACCCTTGGAATCATAATATTAAATATTAATATGATAATATTAAATACTAGGACTGGCAATGCTACGACATCATTCGCCATGTTCCTTGTCAATTTTGCTGTACTTATTTTCGATGCAAATGATGATTGATAACCAACTTCAAGATGTACATTGTATGGCTCATTCTTATGCTGCCCCATTTCTTTGCATCAAGTATTGTCAGTCTCTATTCTGTATGGCCAGTCCTATTATTTGATGTATGATGTTACCTTTTTATTCCTCAATAAAAATATTGAACAAGAAAAATATATACTTGGGGTCTTGATGGCTCTGGGACCTAATTATTAATATACAGGATGTATATAGTGCCAACAGTTTACGCAGCGTTTTAGAACATAAAAGGGAGACAATACAATTACAATACAATAAAATACTAGAGGATTAAAAGGGTCCTGCTCAGAAGAGCTTACAATCTAATAGGGTGGGGCAAGTGGTACAAAAGGTTGTAACCATGGGGAATATGAAAGGGAGTGCAGCGCTGAGAAAGTGAACAATTGGGATACCCTTCGGCAAACAAAGAATTCATCAATAGTGGTTTGTAGAAATATTTCTGGAAAAATATTTTTTGTAAAATACGGACAGCCTACGACCTCGATGTTCCAGGACAGGCAGGCAGACTCTATGGAACCATTCACGACTTCGCCAACAGGATACAATGGGTCAAAGTGAAGGCAGCTGGCATGGATTCTGGATCTTCATGGATAAGACAGGGACCCTTGGATGGTCACTTGGTAGGCAAAATGGGTTAAGCCAATAGTGGACACCAACTAGTGATAGAGCGAGGATCTCTTGAGACGCTCTCCAAGAAATGTTCAAATCATAGGGAAGATGCCCCAGTTGAAGTCTTCTATAGACGAAACGCGTAGGGCCAGGTCATACCCATTCCCACACTGCTTTTAAATGTGATCACTTTTATACCATTATTTGTTTTTGTATTTGTTTTTTTTCAATAAAAACCTGCCCGTTTTGATCTACATCATTGGAGTCCCCTCCTGGTTTTTTCTTCTCGTTTTTCTCCCTATGATTTGAACATTTCTTGGAGAGCGTCTCAAGAGAGACCAAGTGACCATCTACCAAGTGACCATCCAAGGGTCCCTGTCTTATCCATGAAGATCCAGAATCCATGCCAGCTGCCTTCACTTTGACCCATTGTATCCTGTTGGCGAAGTCGTGAATGGTTCCATAGAGTCTGCCTGCCTGTCCTGGAACATCGAGGTCGTAGGCTGTCCGGAGCCCCTTTATGCCTGTTTGACTCCCTGTTGCTGACAGGGAGTCCATCTGTTCCGGTAAGCGTACATCTATTTCCATTCTTCCACGAATGTGTGCACCAGAGGATTCAGTCTAGGAACATCTCGGCTTGGCGTCACCCATATTCTATTACCTTGGGATATTTCTTTGTTTTATCACAAATATATTTGTACATGCCACTGTGCACGTTAAGTTTATATAGAATTATTTCCTCAATTAGGACTGAAGAACTTTTCTTGGGACTTCCTTGTTTATTTTAAACAATATTTGTATTTTACAAAAATATTTTTCCAGAAATATTTCTACAAACCACTATTGATGAATTCTTTGTTTGCCGAAGGGTATCCCAATTGTTCACTTTCTCAGCGCTGCACTCCCTTTCACACTACCCATTGAATATTTGTCTTATTCTAGCGCAGCCGCTTCACTAGCATTTTTGTGTTTATATTTGAGTTTAGCGCTATAATTTTTCCCACTTTTCACAACCATGGGGAATAAGTTGATGGAAAAGGTAAAAGATTAGTTGGTGGCGTGATAGGCTTCCCTGAAGAGATGCGTTTTCAGGGATTGCCTGAAGGCAGCTGGAGTAAGAGATAGCCAGACAGGTTGAGGTAGAGAGTTCCAGAGGATGAGAGGCTCTGGAGAAGTCCTGGAGACGAACAAGGGAGGAGACAAGTGAGCTTGAGTGAAGGAGGTCTTGGGAGGAGCAGAGAGGACAGTTTGGGTTATATTTGGTGGTTTCAGATATAAGACTGTTGCCTTATGTCTTGCATACACAAGTATTTGTTTTCTGACTATTGTTTTGAGAAGCTTTTAAAAATGGAGTGAATTTGAATTGCTTTTATTCTCTGTGCAACTTAACCACTTGCCTACCGGGCATTTTTACCCCCTTCCTGCCCAGGCTAATTTTCAGCTTTCAGCTCTGTCGCACTTTGAATGACAATTGCGCGGTCATGCAACACTGTACCCAAACAATTTTTATAATTTTTTTTCACACAAATAGACCTTTTTTTGGTGGTATTTAATCACTGTTTTTTTTTTTTTTTTTTAAATAAACGAATAAAGCCCTAAATTTTTGCAACCGTGATTAGCTGTGATTGTAGCTGTTTGGTCTTTACCTCAACATGTGATCAACAGTGTCCTCAGGACACTGCTATCCCAGAGCGTGCTGCCCATGCCCCGCTGCGGGCGTGCAGCAGGCGCGATCACAGGAAGCCATCATATGACGGCATTCCAGAGCTAGCCGACCATGCTATAGCCGTCATTTGGCTATAGCTCAGTCAGCAAGTGGTTAATGTAAAAGTAAAACTGAAGCACCCAAAATGCAAGTTCGTTTCCTTTCAAAAAACATACTGCATTTGACTTGCTTGTGAGTCATGGCCTCTGGCACATGGATGTAATAATTTACTGATGTTTATATGCAGGATCTTGCAGGCAGAAATATTTATGACCCATTTACACAGGCTTTCTGATCTGGTCCGCCTGTCAGTTTTTCAGGCAGACCTGATCGGACACTCCATTCACCCCTATGGAGCGGCGGATGTCAGCGGTGACATGGCCACTGACACCAGCTGCTATCCGAGCCGATCCTGTCCGCCAAATCCAGATGGATGGTGACCCTATTTTTCAATCCGTCTGGCGGATCGGATGAAAATGGACAGGCGGTCCATTTTCATCCAATCTCCCCATAGAGGAGAGCGGGACTCTGACAGGTCCATCTCAGCACCGTCAGTGGAGACGGACCTGTCATTCGCTTGCTTAGCAGGAATGAGCGGATCAATCCTCCACTGAGCAAGTGGAGTCTGTCAAATGGACAAGCCTGTGTAAAAGGGGCCTTTTAGTAACATCAGTAAATTGTGTTTTGTAAACGTGTGTATGCATATACACATGTAAAATTCCTGTTTACCCTCTTCTAACTGTTAGTGTTGCAATTTTACTTGTGTAGCACTCACCACCGTAGGGGCCACTGAATAGATGCCCAGTTTTCCTAGTAATTGCCCTGCAGCCAGGCACACAGACACAGTCACTGAACAGTCTAGGTGTATGCTTTTCTGATGCTTTATTGCAGAACTTGAACTTGGATAGATTCAGGGTAACTGTGGGATACTCCAGTAACTTTTAGTGGCAAACTTGAGGACACTAAACATCCTCTTAGTAAGTGAGCAAGGGTTCTTGCTTGCAGAAAATATTGGACCAAGCTTTTCAGAAACACTTTAGAAGTGAATTCCCTTTAGGCTGGGTTCACACCTATTATTATTATTATTATACAGGATTTATATAGCGCCAACAGTTTACGCAACGCTTTACAATATTAAAGGAGACAATACAGTTACAATACAATAAAATACAAGAGGATTAAGAGGGCCCTGCTCAGAAGAGCTTACAATCTAGTAGGGTTGGGCAGGTGGTACAAAAGGTTGTAACTGTGGGGAATGAGCTGATGGAAGTGGTAGGAGATTAGTTGGAGGCATGATAGGCTTCCCTGAAGAGATGAGTTTTCAGGGATCGCCTGAAGGTAGCAAGAGTAGGGGATAGCCAGACCAGTGGAGGTAGCTAGTTCCAGAGGATAGGAGAGGCTCCGGAGAAATCCTGCAGACAAGCATGGGAGGAGGAGACGAGAGACCTTAAGAGTAGGAGGTCTTGAGAAGAGCGGAGGGGACAATTTGGGTGATATTTGGAGACAAGGTTGGTGATGTAGCTCGGGGCAGAGTTGTGAATGGCTTTGTATGTTGTGGCTAGTATTTTGAATTTAATTCGCTGGGTGATTGGGGCCAGTGTAGGTATTGGAGGAGAGGGTTGGCAGACACTGAGCGGTTGGTAAGGTGAATAAGTCTGGCAGCAGCATTCATGATAGACTGAAGAGGGGATAGCCTATGGAGAGGCAGGCCAATGAGAAGGGAGTTGCAATAGTCAAGGCGAGAGATAACAAGGGAGTGAATGAGGAGCTTGGTGGTTTCATTTGTTAAAAAGGGGCGAATTTTAGAGATGTTACGGAGGTGAATTCTACAAACTTTTGCAAATTGGATGAGGGTTTCTCCTCATCCAATTCGTATAGCAGGATAATGTGACCGGCTCTCCAGGTTCACATCTCCGTAGGAGCCCTGTGCGTCTTTTGGTCCATTTCAGGTCCGAATTCAGCCAAAAATTTGTGCTGAAACTGGGAATGGAGATGCACCGAACTCCTGCTGTGAGCCGGAGCGTGCTGCAGTGTGAAGCCCTTACTAAAACCAGGACTCTGCATTCACTATATCTGGTTTCCCACAGTACACAGAACATGGAAATGCAATTATTTTAGTAATTATAAACTGCTAACTACCTTTTCTCATCAGCAATGTATAGCTATTAGTGTCTGGTTAAAGCATAAAGGAGGAGTTTTCATTCTACTCTGACTGGTCCTATGAGACTTCAGGATCGCTGACCCTCTGCCTAGACAGTGCTGATGGGAGGGTGCATGTGATAGGTACAGGGCCAAAAAAAAAAAAAAAACCTCTCTAGCAATAGACACCAAACTAAGCATGTGCAGAGTGCCTCCAAAGCTCTGTTGTTTCAGGAGATAGATTGGGGACAGTGGAAGAAGGGGATGATAAAAGAACACAGGATTAGACAGCCTTTTTACACAATGCAGAGGATTAACCCCTTAGGTTCCACAGTGCGTATAATAAGCATGCTTTACTGCACATACAGACTGATTTTACTGCACTTTATGTAGAACTGACTCTGTTGCAAGAGATGTAGCAGCAGCAAAAATGTGAGTAAAGTCCTTGCTGGCAGCAAATAGTAGACTGAGCTTTGTAGTAGCAACTTGAGGGTGCTAAACTTTCTGTTAAGAATCTGAGCAGAGTCCTTGTACAAGCAGTTAATGGACTGAGCTCTTCAGGACACCACACACAATGTCCCATGTGGATAAAACTAACTCTAGCACAAGAGGGATGGCAGTAGCACAGTCTCAAGGATCTCTTACACCAGCCTGTACTCACTAATGTACTTGGATAGATAGCTGGTTGCCTCCTTCCAATATCTTCCAGACACATTTCCAGTCATAACGGACTAGATCCCCAGATGAAAAGTCCCTCAGTCAGCTGGGCACCTCTCTCCAGGGATTGGCTGGAGTTTCATAAATATTCAGCTTCTGACTAGACTCTCCCAGCCCACTATCTTCCAGAACCTTTCCAGACAGACAGGGGTAAGCAGTCAACCCTGCAGCCAGTGAAACACAGAACAGACCAAAAGAATCACTGATTATAGTGAACCAGGAACTAAATTTACCTAACCTAGCACCTATTTCGGAGGGTACTACATTTGCATAGTCTTGTATAGACCTGCATATACACGTACTGTATGGACGTAAACTACTGCACTGAAGTGTAACATTTTATTTACAGCTTTGAACGCATCACTACATTACAATGCACCTGTGTTCAAACCCATAAAAAAAACATTACATGGAAATGTGGCCACACTGCAAAGGTTAACTGCTCGTTTAGCCTAGGTGAACAGTAAAAGCACTTTTATTTACCTGATCCCTAGCTCCTCTGGCAGACAGCGCTCCACCCATGCTCTGGAGCTGGATTATTCTTTTTTACATGTCTGGTGCAGGGCTATTGACCTTGCATTTGTCTGGATGACATCAGAGGCAGGGATGTGCAGTCAGGGACTTCCAGTCAGTCATGAACATTAAAAGAAAACAAATAAAAAAAACTAATTGAGTTTTGAGGGTCATAGCTCGGCGACCTGAGGCCAGAGACCCCAAATGTGGGGGGCAGGTAGCCTAAGTCCTACCCCACCACTTGTAAAAACTATTGGGCCTCCTATGACCTATGGTTCCGGAGATGCGGGGCTCCTTGCGCAGCCTGTTGGAAGCTACATACAGAGTGGCCAGTTTAATTACAAGCTGGCACACTCTGCAGCAGACTGAGAGCATGAGCTCACAGTGCCTCTCCTTACTTCTTGTCAGAGGCACTGAGCTCAGTGGACAGCTTGGAGTCTTGGACCAATTGTAGAGTACCATTAGCCCCAGCTGTCTAATAAAAATGCTGCAATGGAGGCACACTTCTCACTGCAGTTTCATAGAAGGGGCATGTGTTTAAAAGACAAATGCTCCCTTCCAGCCCTCTTAACTACAAAGAAAAGATTTACCCACAATCCCATGTTTTTCTCACACAGTTAAGAGGGAGATGAGAATCTGCTGCTGTTCATCAAGTTCCGGACCAACTGACTAGCACAGATTATATTGGGGTCCTCATTCACCCTGTGCCCTAGAGACACAGGGTGATTTACACATAAGAGGGTCCGGGGAAGCTTGACAAGGAGCCTCCAGAACTCTCCATGGCAAGCTGAGTTCCACAAACCCCCGATCCAAAGTCACTCCTGTCACAGCCAGTTAGCTAGTTACTGTCACCGTCAGGTTTTTATAGCGTCAGGGTACCTGCCATATATTGCTGAATAAAGGTTTAACCCCCTGATTGCCCCCTAGTTAACCCTTTCACCCCCTGTCACCATTGATCACTGTATTAGTGTTACGGGTGACGCTGGTTAGTTAGTTTGTTTTTTATAGCGTCAGGGCACCCGTTGTATATATTACCTAATAAAGGTTTAACCCCCTGATCACCCAGCGGGTGACATCAGTTAGGTTTTAGCATCAGTTAGGGTTTGCATCACCCCAGGCAGCGTCAGATTAGTGCCAGTAGCGCTAACACCCACGCATGCACCATACACCTCCCTTAGTAGTATAGTGTCTGAACAGATCAATATCTTTGATCTGATCAGATCTATACTAGCATCCCTAATAGTTTAGGGTTCCCAAAAATGCAGCGTTAGCGGGATCAGCCCAGATGCCTGCTAACACCTGCGTTTAGCCCCTGCGCCCAACCCAGACCAGCCCACCCATGTGCAGTATAAATCTATCACTGTCAGTTACAGAGCAAAAAACACATAACTGCAGCGTTCGCAGAGTCAGGCCTGATACCGGCAAGCGCTAACGTTTTTTTGGTAGCATTTGAAGCTTTAACACACCTGCTGCCTATTCACACCTGAGACCTTGTAACACTAACGAGTCACATGACACCGGGGAGGCATAATGGCTAATTAGGCCCAATTTGGACATTTTCACTTAGGGGTGTACTCACTTTTGTTGCCAGCGGTTTAGACATTAATGGCTGTGTGTTGAGTTATTTTGAGGGGACAACAAATTTACACTGTTATACAAGCTGTACTCACTGCTTTACATTGTAGCAAAGTGTAATTTCTTCAGTGTTGTCACATGAAAAGATAGAATAAAATATTTACAAAAATAGGGGTGTACTCACTTTTGTGAGGTATTGTATATTGTTCAAACGTGGCATGGTTATATGTGGAATTACACCCCAAAATACATTCTGCTGCTTCTCCTGAGTATGGGGATACCACATGTGTGAGACTTTTTGGGAGCCTAGCCACGTACAGGACCCTAAAATCCAAGCACCACCTTCAGGCTTTCTAAAGGCGTAAAATTGTGATTTTACTCCTCACTACCACAGTTACGGAGGCCCTGAAATTTCAAGATAGCACAAACCCCCTCCCCCCCCCAAATTAACCCATTTTGGAAAGTATACACCCCAAGGTATTTGCTAAAAGGCACGGTGAGTATTTTGCAGCTCTCATTTGTTTTTGAAAATGAAGAAAGAGAAGAATTATTTTTTTTTTTCTTGTTTCAATTTTCAAAACTTTGTGACAAAAAGCGAGATCTGCAAAATACTCAACGTGCCTCTCAGCCCTTTAGGCTGGGTTCACACCTTTGACGGATGCGGCTCGCAGCATGGGTCTGGTGCGTTCCTGTTCTCCGTTTCAGGGATGGGTCAGGGCTGAATTTTTGCCTGAATTCGACCCTGAAACGGAGCCAAAGACGCACACGTTCCTGTGCAAGCCGCTCCGCAGCCGCAACGGAGATATGTGAACCAGCTCCATAGAGAGCCGGTCACATTCTCCTGTCATGCGAATTGGGTGCAGGTAAACCTGCATCCAGTTTGCATAGGTGTGAACCCAGCCTCAGTGTTTAAAAAAATTACCTTTTGTATTCAGTCTCCTGCTATAAATATATATTTTTTAATTACCAATTAAATAAAAAATCATGGCTTCTCTCTAGGGGGTTTCCATATACTGTTGTAATACAGAACTCCTCCATATTAGCCATTCTGACTCTCATGATTGGCTTGCTGCTTGTCCCAGGTAGCAGAAATACCATTTCAAAAATTGCTCAAGAAATAGGAAGTGAGTGGATGCATTGTGAGCTTCATTGCACTTGTCTGCAGGTAGGACTCTGCAGTTACATGGTCTAAAATCCTTACTATGTACGTAACTGATTAGAGGAGGATTGTTTTTTCCACAGCAGTAAAAGTGAAAGTAGAAAAGTGAGGTTACATTTTCTAGCGATTATAAATTGAAAAAAGTGGTATTTTGCAAGGTTATTGTTCTCGGAATCAGCATATTCTCAGCATTTGCTTTGGAGGCCATAACCAGACCCCAATAGACTGGACGATTGTGGGGCTATCCTGGAATGTGTGGGCACTAGGATCTGCATTATGGCGTTAGGTATACTGAGTTAGTTAACTGTGGAGCACTTTCCAGGTCCAGAGTTGTGGTCCAGCATCTGGTGTGATTCATTCTCCAAGATAGGCTGTGCAACAGAGGCTACTTCATGAATAAGACCATTGGAAACTATTATTAATCGTATCTTTTTCCATTGGTTTACCACAGAAAGGGCTAACACAGAGGAACTGAGTGCTGACATTATTCCTTAGGTGAGGTGTTGCGTGCACACACTCTTCGTACCACTATTCATTGTGAGATAACACATTCTCGCCATTGTTCCTTTTTAATAGTGACATGGGATCCTCATCTGTTGAGCTGGCTATACACTATACCATTTTGTTGTACAATTTTCCTTTAGATTTACCAAAACCATGTAATATGAGGACAAACCTAAACACTTTCAAATTGTGTACAATCAGACAGGCCCTTGCACTACATAGTTGAAGGAAAATCTAAAGGAAATTGAACAACAAAAACTGTATAGTGTGTATCCAGCTTTAGTCTTTGTTGCCCACCTATAGTGACGTGACACCACCTAAACCTCTCCTGCTAACAGCAACCGGTTTGTGAGTTTTAAAGCTTAGCTTTGCACCTCGAGCTATGTTGTTCTTGCTTTGCAGTGCAATCCCAGACACATGAGAATCAATCCTGCCATAACGGGTCTACTAACAACACCAGTGCTGCCAGTAGTGCACCCACACTGAATTTTAGGAGTCTTCCTTAGCTCCCAAGTGTGGTCCCTTCCTCAGCTGTATCACAATTGTCTGATGCTATCTGATCATTATCTGATGACAGTTTCAGGAATAAGGTCAGGTGGCTGCTTGAGTTTCAGGTAGCCCCAGGTTCTTGTTGTTATTTGAACTGCTTTTGGGC
This sequence comes from Lithobates sylvaticus, assembly GCA_028564925.1. NCBI lineage: Eukaryota > Metazoa > Chordata > Amphibia > Anura > Ranidae > Lithobates > Lithobates sylvaticus. Next base: position 253,794,826 of record CM053026.1, on the reverse strand, counting down.
ATCCCAGTTGTGTCTAAATCCTATGGTCTTTAACGAATGGGAAAGAAAATTGGATTTTTGTGCTTACTATAAGGTCCATTTCTTGAAGTTTCTTAAGATAAACAGGTTTCATGCCTCTGTGTCTATGATGTGGCTCTTATTGTTAATTTTCTACAAAACTGAGGCATACTGGGAGTGGGAAGGGTTATGCCAAACAGGTCACTGTTTTGTTTGACAGTGTCCAAATCCTCCTTTAGGCATATAGCTCAATTGTCTCCAAAGTCTGTGTCCCCTGAAGAACAAGAATGGATTTTGCAATAGGTGCAAAAATCCATGTACTTTCATAAGCTAGTAAGCTAGTATTACCATAGTCACAAAGGAAAGATATACAGACGCTTGTACAATAAACCAGTCACTAAATACACTATTCCTTTTAATGTAAAAATTTTATTGAACATAAAATATTCAACTTACAATAAAATCCAAGTCAACAAGGCATTGTGGACATAGGAATAGATCATACAACAAGCTTCTGACACGAAGACGTTCAAACATTGAAATGCATTCATTAAAAGTCTGTACATTCGGACACACAAACATTCACTATTCTTCTGCGCTGTTGCATCTGCTGACGTCATACATACAGTGCCAAGCAGAGACAAGCAATGATTCACACCCAGGACTCAGCATCCTGATAACCTAGTGTGAAGCTGAACTTGAAATGATATGGTTCACTTTCTGTTACTCTCAGAAAACCAGTCCTGTTAACCCTGTCTTTTCCAATGAAAATAAACAGTACTGTCTATGCATTCAAATTCTTCTTTTAACCTGAGAATCTGAGTACTACAGAGGCTTGAGAACCAACAAATTGCCAATTTCAGCATTATACAATTTTGAAGAAAGTTGTTATATTATAGATGATCACAGCTTTTTAAATTCATGATGTCACTGACTGATAGTCACAAGTGGACTACCAGTTGTTTTGGTGTCTTTTGTTCAAAGTATAATTGAACCCAAACACAAAATGTGTGCACCGGCTAAATGCACAACCTTGCATTCTGCAGATGTGGTGGTGCTTATTTTTTTTTTAATTTGTTTTTATGTTTTACCTTTATTTTCACCTGGTGATTGAGCCAGTAACGCACTTTCATTCTAAAGCCCCGTACACACGGTCGGACAACAATATAGAAGTTGACCAAAGGTGGCGCTTGAGTATTCGACCGTGTGTATGGGGCTTTAGGATGACAAAGCTCACACAATCTTCAGGACAACAGAAACTAGATGGGACTACAGAACCCCAACCTATTCTTGATAGCATCAAGAAGTGTGGTTCTGTAGTTCTCAGAAATAGCTGAAAACAATGTCAGCACAGAAAGAGAGCATAGAAAGCTATCAGCTCACAAGATTTCTGGCAAGATCAACAGGAACTTGTGAAGATAAAATAGGTAAAATGGTCCAAAAGGAACCAAATAAAAGATGTTCATAGCTAGGGTTTACATACCCTTTAAGTCTCCAATGCTTTTCCAGACAGCAGCTGAATTTCTTATTACAGTGTAATGTACATTAATATAGACAAGGATGTACCCGGCAAAAATCTATGTTGTATCTAATTAGTGAATTGTTGCATACCCAAGTGCTATTTTGTAACTCACAGATTTATTTTAAAGTTCAAATTCAGACTAAAGTAAGTTACTCAACCCTAAATATGCAACAAATATTATTTCAGCTTTTCCAGTGTATGTTTTTCTTAGAAATTTTAAATTCTTAAATTACAATCTTTTAAACTCTTAACACCAGACATTGCTTTAAGCAAGATGGGCAAATATGGCCTAGTATTGCTCACCTCTTCTTACTTCATGTTTGAAACCTCTCATCATTTACAACTCATAATCACTTACGACTGTATGCTAAAAAGGAGTTAAGGAACAAATGTAAACAAATTAGTTGAATAGACCATACGGTTTTCAGAACTGAAGGCTTAAACCAAGGTCTAAACAAATATTAAGATTAGTTATTAGTTAGCTGCAGTTCTCCAATCTCTCGATCTAGAAACATATTCATAAGGAACTACAGCATATGAGGTAAAATATCTAGAATACCTTAACCCATGGTTTTCTCTGGTTTACTCAAGATCAAAGACATCAACAGCATCCAGACATATCTGGTGTACCAGGGTCAGATTTCTTTTCAAGTATGGATACTGTATCTTCTTTTCTTGTCAGTGCTAAAAACACAGTGTGTTGTAGAAGTTTTTAACTGTTGTTATTACTCTATGATTGTTATTTAACAGTGGCAAATTCTCTCCCTTTAACATAAGAATAGCTAATTTCTTAATCTTTTTTTTAAGGACCTATGCACACCATTATCCCACTACAACTGTGCTACTTTTGTTTAGCAATACTTTGGCCATTACTGTCCATGTCCTAATGGTAGATGTGAGACTGAAAGGCTATCCATGTGTGAGTGTCAGTAATAGTGGGTGAGGTGAGGGGGTCACTCTTGTGAGCCAGAGTTTGATAGAGTGACTCCATCGTTGTGCACTCCTCTTCCCACCATCTCTTGACCCCATTCTCTGTGGCTGGACTCCTGTAGCCCACGGCCTTTGGTTTCAATGGGAAGGAAGCAAGCAGCCAGTGCTGCTAAAAGACAACAACCACTGTACACCAACACTGTGAGATATATAGAAGACTCGAGCATCACCTGGAAGAAAGGAGAACAGATCTGTAAATGCTTTGTTTAAATAAATGAGAGTGGAAATCAAAAGACATCATTTGAAACTTCATGAGAGGCTTGTGGAGATCATGCCTTTTTTTTTTTTTTTGTGCCCTAGTTATCATAAGTATGTGAGCCGAAACATTTAAACCCTTGTCAGTTTAGTTTTTGTCATCTACCCCGCTCGGTAGATTACATGTGACCTTTTGTGTAACGAGTAGGTATGTGTAAATTATCTCCCACAGGGTTTTAACAGGTGGTGCTTTCAAGTTGCCCCCTTGTTTTTTTAACCACTTGCCGTCTGGGAAAGTTCTGACATTTTTCACATACATGTAAAAAGACTTAGAACCCCCCAAACATTATATATTATCTGAAAGCATAGGCCTTGGAGAATAAAATGGTGGCCTTTTGCAATTTTTTATGTTACACGATATTTGCGCAGAAGTTTATCAAGCTCAATTTTTCAGGAAAAAAATTGAGTTTCATGAATTTTACTGCACACAAACACAAATAATACCTAATGTTTTGCAGCTGCAGCCATGTTCATGGTATAACCACTTACTGATGAGGCTATACATATACAGCAGAGAGTAGTTAAGGTATAACATATCAGGAGAGACTGGCGAAATGTAATATGTACAGCCTTAAAGACAGAAAAGAAAGGTAAGGGGATCCTTCAGATACATAAAGGATGTGAATAGGATTTACGAGGAAAGTATATTCAATGTAAGGCTCAAGAACACAAGGGGCTTCAAACTAGCAAACTGAAAGTTCACAATAATGCCAAAAAATATTATTTTACTGAAAGAGTAGCTGATACTTGGAACAGACTTCCAGCAGAGGCAGTGCGTAAATTTACAGTAAGACCCCTTTCACACGATCCGCCTATAGCGTCGGCAGTAAAACGCTGCTATTTTTAGCAGCGTTTTACCATCGAATTTGTGGCGCATTTCGGCCGCTAGCGGGGCGCTTTTACCCCCCGCTGGCGGCCGAGAAAGGGTTAACACCCCCGGAAAAACACTGCAATAGCAGCGTTTTGCCGGCGGTATTACAGCGCTGCCCCATTGATTTCAATGGGGAGCAGCGCTGGAGGATCGGTGAGTTCACCGCTCCTTCACCGCTCCAAAGAAGCTGCTGGCAGGACATTTTGTGACGCCCTGCCAGCGCACTGCTGCAGTGTGAAAGCCCTCAGGCTTTCACACTGCAGACAATGAAGCAGCAGTTTGAGGGCGGATTGCAGGCGCTATTTCTAACGCTATAGCGCCTGCAATACTCCCTCGGTGTGACATTGTTCTATTTTCTGACAAAAAACTCAATGGACTACTTGGTCTTTTTCTGCCATCAGTCTTCTATGTTCATCTCATGCAGGCTGTTAATTTTGGATAAATAATGAGTCAGCAGGCAAAAACATAGCCTATAAAACTGGCAGGTAGCCTGCAGGCAAGGCTGAAACATTGCCAGTGGTTAAGGCAGTTTAAAAAATAGCATAATTCAGAAGGCACAATAGGGTTGTAGCCAAAATAAAAGAAACAAACACAGATCTATTACAGTGCTAGAAAGGGTCAGGGGGAACCTTCTGCTTAGTATTGCCTTACTGCCCAGAGCAGAATACATGCCAACTTCACACTGCTTTTAAAACTGTACTGAGGTGAGCAGGGGCACTGGGGGCAAAGTCTTAATAAATATTTTGCTGAGAAGAGAAAAATGGAAGTGTACACTGTCTGCAGTAAAATGCCTGGCTATGAGAGAAATGTTGTGTCTGCAATATTTATATTGTATCATACCTAATGAACAGTTTTCATTTTTACCTGTGCAATAAAAGGTGTGATTAATGCCCCTACACGAGCCATCCCACTGCAAGTTCCTAGACCTAGTGCTCGTGTAGCTGTTGGATAGACCTAAAGGAATAAAACAAAAACATGAATATATTAAAATTCTTACTTATGGGAAGGACATTAGAGATAGCTAAAGCATATTCAATGCAACACACACGAAAGCAGCAGCCTAAGCCAAAAAAAGAAATAAAAGTCAACAGCTACAAATACTGTAGCTGCTGACTTTTAATAAAAGGAAACTTACCTGTCCAGGGATCCAGCGCTGTCCTCACCCAGACAGGGTTATCAGCAGTCTTCAGGTCCCTGGTTCCGACATGTTTACTTTGGGAAGTCAGCTATGCTTCCCACTGCTGATATACGAGCCGCACTGCACTTTGTGAATGGTCTTGCAGCCTCCTGGGACCTGTGACGTGTCCCAGAAGGCTGCGGGATATTCAAGCCTATTCAATCTGAGCGGGAGCGGGTACCTTACCTATCAAAACCAGGTGCTTGCTCCCACTTCCACTGGGATTCTAACCAGGTACCCGCTCCCCCCCCCCCCCCATAAAAATGTGCCCAAAAGTAGGAGAGGAGGGTGGAGGAGGCGGAAAAGTGGAACTTTCCCTTTTGGGTGAAGTTCTGTTTTAAATTGCTGAGATACCATTCCTTGCTCCAAAATATACAGTATATCCACATTTGAGACATTGAATCTATTGTTAGCCTTAAGGCCAAACTCAACTACATCCAGAGGAATGCTTTCAATCTTAATTGTGTTCATGACAGATTTACTGTCTACCGTGATTTTCCAGGCTCGTCTACTGTGACTAGCCATCTTGTAAGGTGCTGAAGTAGCAGTCACACATTCTCCCGCTTCTTCCTCTTCTTTTCCCATCACCCATTGATAAATCATCTTATATTCTATTCACAGAATACAAGGTGTTCTGTGACTGGACAAGAGGTAGTCCTGTTCATCTTCCCCTTCGTCTTGTATCAGTAGGTGATGGGGGAGGAAGGGAAGAGTGTGCAACCACTACCCTTGCTCTGTATGAAATGGCAAGTCACAGTAGCAGAGCCCAGGAACTCAAAACTGACAGTAAATCTGTCATGAAGACAACTAAGATTTTTAGCATTCCCAGAAACCCTTGAAATGCAGTATATACAGCTTTAGACATAACTATGCTGGATCAATCACAGAGAAGTATAGTTTTTAGAGCTTGGAAAGACTCAATTTAGGCGCTGCATCCCTTATTGCAAAAATAACATAGAAGGAGAGAAATTGGGACTTTTGAAGCGCACATATATACAAATTTTAAAAATACATATGTGAAAAGAGGATAAAACCAGTACATCAGTAAAAAATATCAACAGTAGTAAATTGCCTCACGGCTTCTTCAGGAGATTCTGTTACAATAAACTCTGTGTGTATAAACTGATCACTATATTGAAGGTAAAGATGCAAACACGGGGTATATTCATCTATACCCCTTTTTTGCATCTTTACCTTCAATTCAGATGGATTTTCTGTTCTTCCCAGTTTATTATCCCTCTCTATGATGCTCCCAAATGGCACTGCTTGCCCTTCCTCAACTATTAATGACTGTATTTTTGAAATTTTGAAGGTTGGTGCCGTGGTTAGAATATGCTTACTGTTCATTGTTTATCAGTCTATGATACTCAAATCTTTATAGATTGTTGTTTGCTGCTTTGTTTTTGTATGTTCTTTTTTCTCAGTTGTGTTTTTGATTTGTATATTTTTTTATTATAGTGATTAGTTTATACACACTGAGTTTATTGTAACAGAATCTCCTGAAGAAGCTGCGAACGGCGAAACATGTAGAGAGACAATTTACTTGTATATGTGTGCGCTTTAAAAGTCCCAATTTCTCTCCTTCTATGTTATTTATGCTGGATCAATCTTTCAGGAAACGTTTGGGATTTAAAAAATAATAAAAAAACAACATACTTACCTCTATTCTGATTTCTCAGTTTTCGGTCTTTTTGGAGCAGAGAGCCTGCGACTGTTAAGTCACTGTCCTCTGCTCTGCCCCTCCAGCCCCCACTGGAGCAATGGGCTGAAGAGGGGAAGGATGCAGCTGGCTTTGGCTCTCAGCCGTGAGCTGAGAGCTGGAGCCAGCTGTCAAACAGCTCCTGTGACCCAAAAGTCTGGCCAAAAAAGCTTTAGCTATACTTCTCTTTTAATTAAAACAAATAACATGCTTTTTTCGTGGAGTTGGGCATTCAGAATAATGGGGCAACATTATATCTGCAGAATTTTTTTCCTGGAAGAGATTCTCTAATTTAGACTTCCTTTAAAGTATGAAAACAATATACCCAAACAGTTAATTAAATTTTTACACGTTTAGATACAACAGCTACACCATTGTTGCTGAGTTATGTTGACAGCACAGATCAGACTGTGTGACCATAAAACTCTGATGATAAACGCAAGCCAACTTGTCTTCATAACCGTTGTATGAGACCGATCTTCATAATCATTCTGGGACTTTTAGTACCCCATCAAATGCCAATAGCTGGCAATGCGAGGGAACAAGCTTCAGGCACTCACTGTGTAGCTCACTGTGCTCCAGACCTGATTTGAGGTCTAGGGCACAGTGGGCTTAACACTGAGCAGTGGTGGACTGCATGTTGGGCACCAAGCGGTTAGGTAAATGATGCTTTGCTTAGCATATTGCATGTCTTACCCATACCTCCCAACTTTTTGCATTACGAACGATGGAGACCTATTAGCAAAAGTATGTAGGCATAGGACACACACTCTGCCATGCCCCCTTAACCACTTTCCACCCAAGGTACATCATATGATGTCCCGGGCTTTGAGTGGGGATATCTGAATGATGCCTGGACATTATTCTTGATATATAGGCATACCCCTCCCCCTTGTTTACACTCTCTATCCCTGCTATAAAGGGAATACTCTTGAATGGTTGCCAGCCAATCATGAGAGCTGTTGAACCAAGTCTCTGAAATTCCCACAAAATCTAAATCCTGCTCGTTCAACAGTATCTCTAGTTCATCCATCTTGTCCGCCAGGCTCCTGGCATTGGTGAACATGCCACGTAGACCGGTCGCATACTGTCCTCTTATTGGGTGTTTTCCGAGTTTGCAAATAGGACTTGTTACTATACTTACCTCGGGTTTATGTACTTTAGTCAACCTACCACTAATGTCCCCAATGCTACCCTCTCTACCTATGGACCCCCCCCCCCGTTGCCTAGTTTAAAAAAAACCTCTAACTTTTCGGCCATCTTTACCCTCCTCATTTAGGTGCAGTCTGTCCCTTCTATAGAACTGGTGACCGACTGAGAAGTCGGCCCAGTTCTCCAGGAACCCAAACCCCTTACTATGCCAGCTCCTCAGCCACTTGTTAACTTCCCTAATCTCCCTCGGCCTTTCTGGTGTAACTCAAGGTACCGGTAGTATTTCTGAGAATACTACCTTGGAGGTCCTTTTCCTCAATTTAGCTCCTAAGTCCCTAAAATCGTTCTTTAGGACACTCCATCTGCCTCTGACTTTTTCATTGGTGCCAACATGCACCATGACAGTCGGGTCTTCCCCAGCCCCTCCCGGTAATTTGTGATGTTCCTTTACACTGGCATTTGAAATTAAGGCCCCTTTCACACTGGGGCATTTTTCAGGCGGTACAGCGCTAAAAATAGCGCCTGTACAGCGCCTGAAAAAATCCGGCCCCATTCACTCCAGTGTGAAAGCCGGCGGGCTTTCACACTGGAGCGGTGCGCTAGCAGGACAGTCAAAAAAGTCCTGCTAGCAGCATCTTTGGAGCGGTATAGGAGCGGTGTATTCACCGCTCCTATACCGCTCCTACCCATTGATTTCAATGGGACACCGCGGTAATACCGCGGCAATACCGCGGCAAAGCGCCGCTATGGGATTTTAACCCTTTTTCGGCCGCTAGCAGGGGTTAAAACCACCCCGCTAGCGTCTGAATACCGCTGGTAAAACGACGGTAAAGCAGCGCTAAATGTAGCGGCCCCAGTAACCGCCCCAGTGTGAAAGGGGCCTTACCAATGCTGAAGTTTGGAAACTGGATGAATGGTTTAGCGCTTATAGATCAGACCAAAATGAGGGACAAAAGAGGGACAGAGGGACTTTGTTCCAGATCAGGGACAGTCCCTCAAAATCAGGGACAGTTGGGAGCTGTGGTCTTACCTCTGGAGTGTAAACATAGGCAGCTTGGAATCCACCTGAAATAAAGGCTCTTGCTATGAAGAGTAAAACTGTGAGCACATTCCTGAAAAGAAAAAAAGAGTCAATGCTGAATAGTCGCAATGTAAACTATTAATATTTTAAAAAAAAGCCATCATGACATGTCAGGCTAATACTTATCTAGAATATAGAGTCTGTTTGTTTTTCAAAGGCTTTTTAAAATAGGCCTCATCATGTTTATTTGTTATGGCACATGTTGATTATTCTTGGCCTTGTGTTGATGGGCAAATGCAGGGTGCATTTAGGATCAGTTTGAGATCTTTCTGGGATCATTCACAGTTCGTTGAAAGGCATATTTAACCCTCAGTTGACTGCCTTATAAAATGCCTCATCTTACTTTAAGCTGCTTTCCATTTGCATTGACATGCATTGAGAGAGAAGCAAGTTCTAACGTGAGCAAAATCCCATTGATGCAGGCCCTTAAGTTGGGTACACACAGGTTGAATGTCGGGAGACAGTGGCCGGTTAAAAAAAAAAAACATCCGGACATTCGGCACGTGTGCATGCCCAACAGAAGCCAGCCGGCAAACCAGCATGCGACCGACTCCCAATCAGCGCTTTCAGCCAATGGCAGAGATCGCTGATCGGAGAGTTCTGGCGGGTGGGCCATCCCCCTGTCAGAACACAACAGCTCAGCAGGGGAGAACTTACCTTGCATGGTTAGTACAGCTGAACCCCATGCTGGGAACCGTGGCCGCACATATGTGAAACCAGCCTTACTGTGAAGAAGCCTTTCTGTATCTGAGGGTTAAATCTCTTTTCCTCCAGATGTAAACAGTGCCCCCTTGCCCTTTGTGATGACCTAAAAATGAATAACTCTACACCAAGTTTACTATATTAACAACTAATATATTTATGCATGGTGATCATATTTCCCATTAATCACCTCTTTTCAAGAGAGAATAATTTCAGTTCCTCCATAGTCGAGTTCTCCTTGCCTCTTATCAGTTTGGTTGCCCTTCTCTGCACTTTCTCCAGTTCCCCAATATCCTTTTTGTGAACTGGTGCCCAAAACTGAACTGCATATTCCAGATGAGGTTTTTCTAATGATTTTTACAGGGGCAAAATTATATCTCTCTCTCTCTGGAGTCTGTGGTGTTGATTTACTAATACTGGAGTGTACAAAATTTGGTGCAGCTGTACATGGTGGCCAATCAGCGTCTAACTTTAGCTTGTTCAGTTAAGCTTTGACAGTAAAACCTGGAAACTGATTGGTTTCTACACAGAGCTGCACCAGATTTTGCACTCTCCAGTTTTAGTAGATCAACCCATATGCCGCTTTTAACATAGGAAAGTATTTTATAAACTAGTAGCTTTAGAAACTGCAGCTTGGCATTATACGCAAAAAAATGTTGGCTTATTTTTTTCCTAATATATCATATGACATTTTCTTCCCTGATTTCATGGATGCCCCTGAATGTTAAACTACAAATAGAATGTGCAAAGTGAAAGGACTTTAAAGGCATAATGTATTAATTAATGTATTAATATTATACAGCAATGGCCACTTTTCCATGTCAGATCTCATATCTCACATTAGAATACTTGCAGAGTTTCTAAAGCCAGCCAAGACACAAGTTACGATCCTTATTGATCTTGTCAATAACATTTACTGCATTTAATGGTTGTCTCGATCTGAGAGTTCAACCAAATAGTTTCTTTGCTGGAATGAAAGATAATTTGCAAGGAAAAGGTTATTTGAAATAATCAGATCTATAGTTAAATCTTTATTGTTACGTGTATTTTCAGTATACAGTAAGGCATGCGGAGGATGCAACTTCCTACAAGCAGTTTAGCTTGTAGGATGAGATATTCCACCTCCCATTGCTGACATGTTAATACCACCCACCTATCTCCTGTGCTGGTTATCCACCAGAGCCAACACAGCTGTCAGCTGCAGCCAGAAATAGAAAAATTGTACTATAGCAGGAAAAGTATATTTCAAACAATGGCTGCAAGGAATAATTATATCTGTAGTTTTATTATTCAAGGAGCAGATCATGTCTGATCAGAAAGGAATAGCTCTTGCTGGAGATCTGTACTATATTGTGGACATATGATGAAAGATTCAGAAAATTATTTATGTTTTTGATACACTTCAGTTGTCCTTTAAGTTGTGGCTTGAGGTTGAAGCAGTGGTAAAGGCAGCGTAATACTGGCCACGCATAAGCAAATGTGTAGGCAAATTCAACCATATATAACCATTGAAATTAAAAAATGGTCAAAGGATTAATGCAATAGAACCAATAATTTCTACCAAGTCTGTGAAATGATCAGACTTGGTGGTGGTAGATTGCCTTGATTTATTTACTAATTTTGAAAGATGGTTAAAATTGCTTGAAATAGCCTTACAAATACCATATTTATGGCCAACATAACAGATTGGGTTATGCTCTCTATAAACTTAGCAATTTTCATTTTCAACCACTTTCCATCCACAAGGAATTGCAAATATGATTGCAAGTAATCACCAGAAACAAAGCAATCTACCAAACCCGGAGTTCAATAGACCAACCAAATTCCAGTGATTGTGAAGTAGAAACTGGGCAACAAATTGAAAGCTTCAATTAAAAAGTAGACTTTCTGCCGTGCACACTGTATGATATAAGATAGAGAAAGTGATGGCATGAATGCTTCATCAGAATGAAAAAAGCATTCTACCTCCCTGGGTACAGATTGGCATAAGATGGGGCACAATATGTCGCCATCGCTGCGCTGTGCATTTAGGAGTTTTGGTGCACTCTCAGAAAGCGCACTAAACCCACAGGATATAATAGCAGTCTATGGCTCAGTGCATCTAACCCGCAGAAAAGCCTCAGGTGTACTGCGCTTCACCTGCAGATCACTGTGAAAGCAGCCTAAAGGTCTTTTATAGGTGTTAATATGACAATTGCAAAAGCGCAGTGTATGGGATGTTTAATACACTGAGCGTCTACTGGCATCGCCCTCCAGGCAGCCAGAAAGGTCCCAGGCGAAGTGAACTTGGTATCACTTCATCTGGGACAGGAGCTCTACAGAGGTAGCATCAGTTTATGCAGCTCCTGCTCCTTCCCTGCTCCTTCCGCTGCTGGCGGATACTCTGGGATGGCGGGTCGGCAACCCCTTCCATCTGGCTCTCTTCTGTCTAGCCTGCCATAGTGCCCTGCAGGGCGCTGGTCAGGCAAGTTTTGGGCCAGCAGTGCACGGTCACAGTGCGCACCCCATACAGGCCCTTGTGCACCGATCCGTACGCTGTCACGGATGGGGGGGGTGACACCATTGCGGTCGGATATTACTTCCTACTTGGTGTCACCCCTGCTCAGTGTCACACGGGTGCGGTCTGTGCCCCCCGCACCCGCATAGTGACGCCACTGTTTCTCACTCCATCTGAAACCGCGTAATCTAATATGTGTTTAGTTGTCCTTTAAAAAGAACCCATGAGGAGAGAAATATTATAGAAGTTATTGCTGGCTATATGTCAAAGTTCAGCAAAGTCTGTTCCAAAATGTCCTGCTTTATGAGTTACTAATAGGGTAAGCAGAAAAATGAAAGCATTTACATATAAACCCTTAAACATATAACAATTATTTATTTAATTGATATCAGATAAAATGAAAAGCAGTTCTCTAGTGTTCTCCAGCTTGAAAAACACAAGATGGACACTTTGATTCTGACTTTATCCAGAGTATCAAGATTCCATAAACTTTGGGTTTTAAGTGCTCATATTGTGTGGTGGGGGAATGCACTGTCCCAGACAGTTTACAAATCATGCTGTTAAACCCTGGGTTTTGACTATCTAAGTTTCAGTGTACCGTTAATGTTGCAGGGTATTGGTATTTTAGCAAAAGATTACTGAAAAAATGTAATATGTGTCAATCATGTTACCTTCCAACACAAAGAAACAGAAGAAGTGCACAAAAAGAGAAAACAAAAAAGCAGATGGCCATTGTCTTCTTCCGCCCCAGTCGGTCAATGATCCATAAAGTCACCAACACACCTAAGATGAAACACAGGATACATAGCTATCATAAAGATAAATATACATAGAATTTTGTCAAGAATATCAACCAGAATTATGGACACTTGCTTTAATAAGCGTTTTTCTCCAAAACATTCCCTTCTGCTTATTTTTCAGTATAGTCAATGTACACTTGGAAACAATGAACGCTCCTAAACGCTGTGTTTAAAAGCCTTTAATGTTTTTTCTGCTTGAAAACTTCTCAAAAAAACGCACTTGTCATGGATATTTTGTATGCCTTTAAACTCTCCTCTTGAAATATGCCTCTAAAAGCCCTAATGTGCACGGACACATAGGATAACATTGAGCTGCCTCTGCCTCTTCTTCCTTTAGAAGCAGTGTTTTTTAAGCCCAGTGTGCATGGACCCTCAAGGCCCGTACACGATATGAAAATCAGATATATCGAAAATTTCGTCCGACGAACGATCTGACAATTTTTGGATCATTAGGACGGTGCTTTCGACAGCCGATTCCATTTTTTTGTCAGACAAAAGCTGAATGAGCAGACTATAACATTTTTGTCGTACGTGAACTCAACATCCGATTTTCATTTAATTAGTACGGTTTTCGTACAGAAAAAATAGTAAGAGCAAGACTACGCATGATCAGAAACAAAAGAAAACATACAACTATTAAACATCACTTATGAAGTTGTATCCTGTTGTACCTAAATTTTCCTATGGTGAGTAACCTCTTCACTTTCGACATGAGACAAGCATGCAACAAAAACGGACGAGCGGTCGTCCAAAAATCTGATCGTGAGTACGAAGCTTTAGAGTGGTTGAGAACCTCAGACATAAAAAATTAACAAAGCATATCCCTCTATAGTGTGTACTTGTTGAGCACACTAAGTGTCATTTATGTCTGGCATGAATCATTAATGACAAGTTTTCCTGACAACAAGAGAAAATTGGTGACAGGGGAGGGATCTCCAGATGATTGACAGCCTCAGCTCTGTTTCTGTGAGCTGTGTGGAGGGGGTGTCTCTCTTACCTCCAATCTGCTCTCAGAACTCTTATTGAGCTTTGCAGAGTGTAACTTCAGCTCTCCACCCCTTTATTCTGAACCCTCAGACAAGCTTTAAAAATTCAGCACTTTGAACGAATGAGAAGACAGGTTTACGAAGGAGGATTTGTTTCATTTCTGTGTATCACCTGAGGCCAGTTACTTTATTGGGTATATGTAAGGGTTTATAACCACTTTAGGGTCTCAAGATACAAAAATTGGAAGAAAAATGTTGTACAGCGAACAATCGGCCAATTATATGATTGTTAGTATAGTGCTTTAGAAAGCATGATTCCGACTTTTCAGACAACAAAAACTGAAGGTGCAGGCTAGAAATTTTTTATTGTAAGTGAACACAACTTTGAGTTTTTATTTCATGCGTACAGTAATCGTACAGAAATAATCGAATTGAAAAAAATATGCATGCTTAGAAGCAAGGAGAAACCCTACACTTCCTCTTCTACTACACTAGTAAGTAGCTAAATTTGCCTATGTTCGTCTTTGTTGACCAAGAATTTCAGTCAGTGCCATTTTGACTACATCATGATATGGACTTTCATCAAAAATCGAATGATTGGTTGTCCGATTTTCTCATAATGTGTACTAAGCTTAATGCACACTGGCGTCAAGTTTGTTTGTATTTGGATACATGTCTTGTGGCAGTGACTTTCAGATCAGTTTAAAAAATATCTCTTTACATCTGTTTACATTTAAACCAATCAGGTTTTCCTTGATTTGATAATCAAATGCAAAATAATATTCATTGATATCATATTATATCCAAATGAAGTTTCAGACTACCATATGTTTTAGGCATTTCATGTATAACTAAAGGCAAAACTTTTAGTTTTTTTTTTTTTTAGTTTTGGATAGAGTTGAGAGGGATTAGAACCCCTGTCAGTTTTTCTTTTTGCTGTTTGTGACCCTGTTATGAATAATCACTATGGGGGTATTTACGAAAGGGAAATCAACTTTGCACTACAAGTGCAAACTACAAGTGCAAAGTGCACTTGAAATTGCACTGAAAGTGCACTTGGAAGTGCAGTCGCCCTAAATCTGAGGGGAAGATCTGAAATGAGGGGAAGCTCTGCTGATTTTATCAAACAATCATGTGCAAGCTAAACTGTTTTTTTTTTTTAATCTTTGCATGTCCTCCTCGGATCTACAGCGACTGCACTTCCAAGTGCACTTTCAGTGAAATTTTAAGTGCACTTTGAATTTGGATTTGCCTTTTGTAAATAACCCCCCCCCCCCCCCCATCTATCTCATTTACTATTATCACCTACATTTGGAGGGATTTCTTCTCACTGCCTATTATGGTTATTTGAAGCAAAAAGTCCGCAATGGATGAAAGGTGTCAAAAAATCATTCCCTTACTCAATCCAAAATGTAAAAAAATAAAGTTTTACCTTTAGTTCTACTTTAACAACATGTTAAATCACAAGGGCAGTGGAATGGCAGATTTCCATGCCAATATGTCCGATCAAAGGAATGAACATTTAATATTACTGTGAATTACAGATAATTTTTGATTGACAAACTAGGTTACAAGCTTAAATTGCTTGTGGAAATGAAGGTAAAAGCTCTTTGTTAGCCCCTTATCTGTGTACTAACCAGGGAATTCTGATAGTGTGGTCCATAATAAATCAGTATAATCTTCCACAGTTAAAAATTCACAGGACAGGCTGCACTTTGGCTTCGCTGTCTTCCTGCGGCTGGAAACTAGAAGAGAGTAAAAAATAACACCGATAAGAATAATCATAAAAAATAAAACTAGATTATGTCCTGAGAAGGGCAAAATCTGGGAGAAAGTGTAATTACAATTACAACACTTGCAATGTTATTTGTGGTAATATATATAAACTGCGCTGTCAAAATGAAGTGCATAAGCTCATAAGCTTATATGGAAGTACCACGTGTGTATAAACAATTGATACAATATAATAAAAAATGTAAACAAACCATTAACATGGTGGTGAAGCATTTTTGGATATGTTTGCATTGAACTTTCACTTATGCGCTGTTTTGGATGGACACGGTCATTTGATATAGTAGATGATTCATAGATGGACTTATTTATTTCATACACATGTTCTTTGTTACCCAAGTTGTTTCTAATACAACCATAATATTAAACTCACCAACCAGATATTTTTTATTTTTCATTTTAGGACTAGTTTTTCAGACTTTGTTTTACTGGTTTGTTAAAAATGTTTTATTATGTTGTATCAATTGTTTATACACACGTGGTGAGGGACATTAGGGCCCGAGACTCGGCTGTTAGACTCTTAATATTTATTAATAAGAAGACTGTATGAGTGCTAACTCCTGCGCCATAATTCATACTGTGGTATAGATTTGTAGAAATTGAAGTTGCTAAGGACTGAGCTACATGTTAGGTGGGAGCTTGTCTCTTGATATGCCTTTTTAGACTTTTAAAAAAGGATCTAGGATAAAAAACTGATATACAATAGATAATTTCTTATAGCTACTAGATTTTAGTAAATGAAGTGTGAAAAGTGAAAATCACGGTTACTTACTACTGCATGCATCTCCAGCTTGAAAGAGTTCTGTGGTTAAGAGAACCAGTCCATAGTATGAAAAGGCATTGGAAAACCTGAAGTATAAAAAAGTTATGTTATTTGTCTAGTCAGTCAGTATGAGATTTTTTTTACAGATAAGCTTCACAATATATAATGAATACCTGCATAATACCAAATATATCATATGGTCAATGTCCTTTACATATTGTATGCACACAAACAGATATGTGCCATATGGGGGAATTTACTAAAACTGGAGCACTCAGAATCTGGTGTAGCTGTGCATGGTAGCCAATCAGCTTCTAACTGCAGCTTATTCAATTAAACTTTGACAATAAAACCTGGAAGCTGATTGGTTTCTATGCAGAGCTGCATCAGATTTTGCACGCTCCAATTTTAGTAAATCCCCACCATTGTGCCTGATTGCTTTATCTTCAATGTATCACATTTTTACTCACCATACTTTAGTATTAAAATACAGGTGATACTCGAAAAATTTGAATATCGTGCAAAAATTTATTTATTTCACGAATTCAACTTAAAAGATAGTTCAAGCCGTGATTTGTCATAATTGTGATGATTATGGCTTACAGCTCATGAAAACCCCAAATCCACAATCTCATAAAATTAGAATATTGTGAAAAGGTGCGATATTCTAGGCTCAAAGTGTCCCACTCTAATCAGCTAATTAAGCCATAACACCTGCAAAGGGTTTCTGAGCCTTTAAATGGTCTCTCAGTCTGGTTCAGTAGGAATCACAATCATGACCTGACAGTTGTGCAGAAAACCATCATTGACACCCTCCATAAGGAGGGAAAGCCTCAAAAGGTAATTGCAAAAGAAGTTGGATGTTCCCAAAGTGCTGTATCAAAGCACATTAATAGAAAGTTATGTTGAAGGGAAAAGTGTTGAAGAAAAAGGCGCAGAAGCAGCAGGGATGACCACAGCCTGGAGAGGATTGTCAGGAAAAGGCCATTCAAAAGTGTTGGGGACCTTCACAAGGAGTGGACTGAGGCAGGTGTCAGTGCATCGAGAGCCACCACACACAGACAGATCCTGGACATGGGCTTCAAATGTCGTATTCCTCTTGTCAAGCCACTCCTGAACAACAAACAACATCATAAGCGTCTTACCTGGGCTAAAGAAAAACAGACCTGGTCTGTTGCTCAGTGGTCCAAAGTCCCCTTTTCTAATGAGAGCAAATTTTGCATCTCATTTGGAAACCAAGGACCCAGAGTATGGAGGAAGAATGGAGAGGCACACACTGCAAGATGCTTGAAGTCCAGTGTGATTTGGGGAGCCATGTCATCTGCTGGTGTTGGTCCGCTGTGCATCATTAAGTCCAGGATCAACGCAGCTGTCTACCAGGTGATTTTGGAGCACTTCCTGCTTCCTTCTGCAGATGAGCTCTATGAGGATGCTGACTTCATTTTCCAGCAGGACTTGGCACCTGCCCACACTGCCAAAAGCACCAAAACTTAGTCAATGACCGTGGGATTACTGTGCTTAATTGGCCAGAAAACTCGCCTGACCTGAACCCCATAGAGAATCTATGGGGCATTGCCAAGAGAAAGATGAGAAACATGAGACCGAACAATGCAGAAGAGCTGAAGGCCGCTATTGAAGCATCCTGGTCTTCCATAACACCTCAGCAGTGCCACGGGCTGATAACCTTCCATGCCACGCCGCATAGAGGCAGTAATTGCTGCAAAAGGGGCCCAAACCAAGTAGTGAGTACATATGCATGCTTATACTCTTCAGAGGTCTGATATTGTTCTCTGTACAATACTTGTTTTATTGATTGCATGTAATATTCACATTTTCTAAGATTGTGGATTTGGGGTTTTCATGAGCTGTAAGCCATAATCATCACAATTATGACAAATCACGGCTTGAACAGTCTTGCTTTGCCTGTATTGAGTCTATCTCAAATATTAGTTTCACCTTTTAAGTTGCATTAGTGAAATAAATGAACTTTTACCCAATATTCAATTTTTTAGAGTATCACCTGTAAATTAGTTTTAAGCTGAAAAATGCCAAAGTCAGCCTGTTTCTTGTTTAATTTACCACATGACATTGCTGATATATAGCTCCTGATGCATGAGTTAAGAGAGATCCTAATGACAGCTTTTAAAATATCCTTTGCCACCCCCAGGAGACCTGCAGACCATGTTGTCAGGGAATGCTGCTGGTGGCTGCCATACTGCAATTGAAGTGTGATATAACTTTTGTAAAAAAAAAACATAAAAAAAAAACAATTCTTTACTATAATGCTGGTACACCTTGTCGTGAACATAGACCTAGACCCCCCTTCTACTAAATCCCATACTTACTAGGGACTAAAGAGCTGATGTACTAATTTCAGCAAGGATGACCTGCAAATTGATGAAGAACACTGGGTATTCCCTCTGATCTTAAAACCCTACTACTACTGAAATGTGTCAAACAGGTCAGGTGCCAGTAGTGAAGCTGTATTGTTTGGAAGCTGGGGCCCTAGGTCTCCTTGGTGGAGCAAATTATCTATTTTGACCTTAGAGCCTGCTCCATATTAATGGCTGCCATTAAGAAATCCTGTAGTGCATGCGTATACTAAAGTAAGGTAGCAATTACATAGCAGGCACCAAGGTGTCAACCCATACTGGTACACTGACAACCTGGCCCATTACAGCTTTGCTGGAGCCAAATAAAGTTCCTCTGCTGACTTTTTTAGGGTTCATAGTTGCATAGGGAACAGTGGCGTCATCCTCCATGGGGAAAAGCTCATGTAGAGCTGGTTATTGATGTACAGTCTCTTCTTGTTATGCCCGGCGCGTTTCAGGAGTATGCACATGTTGCAGATGTTAGTAACAGTGGAATCTACATACCAACAGATCAGCCCGCAAAAGACTCATCGTAGATAAAAACAGCCAGGGGTAATTCTGCACCAGGGTTTTGGATAATCCCCTATGTGCGGATCCCCCAAGGAAATGGGGGCCACGAGGCCTCCAATGTTCCTCACAAGGATCCCAGAACACAGCCAATTGATGAGCCAACTGGTGGGGAATGTAGAGAGGGGGAGGGAGAGTCACGGTTGTTGAGGAGTAGGGCAGTTATCACCAACAAGGGTGTCTGAACATCATAATTATCCCTGCATATACATATGGATGGAGAACAAAGTCCCTATGTGGGGGTATGCATTGTACCATAAATCAACCAATTCATATTCAGTGTAAAGATGGATAAGGCATGGAGAAAATAATGCTGGAGTATTGCAAGTTTAATGGAAGGTCCCCCGGAGCGTGACTGCAAGGTTTCTGCTCTACAGAAGAAAAGCCGGCATCCTCAGAGAAAGATTACTCAAACGAGGATATTCCTCTACATGTTTAAGAAAAAAATTCAGGGGAGCTAGTAGGCAGTCTAGACATGACTTACTATTTTATAACAAAAAAGATGTTAAACCACAAACCACCGAGATTATAACAAGATTTAACAAACACAAAGCAGTTAAAAGAATTATTGAAAAACATAGGCACCTTTTACAGATTGACCCTACCCTTAATCCCCACATACCAACTGTTCCAGCCATCACATACCGAAGAGCTAAGTCCCTTAACCACTTCAGCCCCGGACCAATTGGCAGCCAAAGGACCAGGCCCCTTTTTGCAATTCGGCACTGCGTCACTTTAACTGACAATTGCGCGGTCGTGCGACGTGGCTCCCAAACAAAATTGGCGTCCTTTTTTCCCCACAAATAGAGCTTTGTTTTGGTGGTATTTGATCGCCCCTACGGTTTTTATTTTTTGCGCTATAAACAAAAATAGAGCGACAATTTTGAAAACAATGCAATATTTTTTGCTTTTTGCTTTAATAAATATCCCCAAAAAATATATAAAAAAAAATTTTTTTCCTCAGTTTAGGCCGATATGTATTGTTCTACATATTTTTGGTAAAAAAAATCGCAATTAGCGATTATTGATTGGTTTGCGCAAAAGTTATAGCGTTTACAAAATAGGGGATAGTTTTATAGCATTTTTATTAATATTTTTTTTTTTACTAGTAATGGCGGCGATCAGCGATTTTTATTGTGACTGCGACATTATGGCGGACACATCGGACATTTTTGACACATTTTTGGGACCATTGTCATTTATACAGCAATCAATGCTATTTAAATGCATTGATTCCTGTATAAATGACAGTTGTAGTGAAAGAGTTAACCACTAGGGGGAGGGGAGGGGTTATGGGCTCTGACGTGTGTGTGTTTTTTTTACATTAGGGGGCGGGGCTGACGTCTGACGTCATTGATCGGCTTTCCCGATGACCGGGAACAGCCAATCAATGACAGGCAGAGTAGGAAGCGCAGGGAGAGGTTTGTTTACACATACCTCTCCCCGTTCTTCAGCTCCGTGACCCGATCGAGGGACACCAGCGGCGATCGGGTCCACTGGTCCCGCGGCCGTGGTCACGGAGCTCCCGACCAGGTCGCGCGTGACCCACGGGCAGGCATTTAAAGGGTCACGTACAGGTACGTGATTTTGCCTGCCCGTGCCATTCTGCTGACGTATATATGCAGTGGGCGGTCGGGAAGCGGTTAAGGACCAATTGGTCCAGAGCGAATATGTGGGAACCTTTAGGTCTGACCCATGTAAATGACTGGGTGCCTTTACTTGTGGTGGCTGTCCGTACTGTCAATACATGAATATACAACCTAATTCTGTGCTACCCAATGGTCACATATATAAACCCAAACACTTTGCTAATTGTAATAGGTGTGGTCTACTTACTGACATGCCAATGTAACAGTTTCTATGTGGGGAAAACAAAACTTGTTCCCTCTGCTTTATTACTGTTTATCTACATTCTAGGTGGGGGCAGACATCCTTGTTGGTGATAACTGCCCTACTCCTCAACAACCATGACCCTCCCACCCCCTCTCTACATTCCTCACCAGTTGGCTCATCAATTGGCTGTGTTCTGGGATCCTTGTGAAGAACATTTGAGGCCTTGGTGGCCCCCATAGGGGATTATCCAAAACCCTGATGCAGAATTACCTCTGGTTGTTTTTATCTGCGATGAGTCATTTGCGGGCTGATCTGTTGGTATGTAGATTCCACTTATTAACATCTGCAACATGTGCATACCCTTCATCTGTGTTTTAACAAATGTTATGCTCTGTTATAGAATGTCCTAAATCTATGACCTTCTCTTTGTCCATCAAGGGCTGGTGAATCAGAAAGTAACTTACAGTGACAGGGATTCACCCATTCGGAGGAGTATCAATGAGAGGGTAAAATTGGTATGTAAAACATTGATAATGAATAACAATAGACATGTGCACTGACAAAAAATTTGTTTGTTTTCGTTTCATTCGTTTTTTTTGCTTTTTTCAGAAATTCTGAAATTCAAAAGTTCTGAAATTCTGAAAAACTAAAATTTGGATTTGCAAATTTCCACATTTTCGAATTTGCGAATATGCAAATTTTTGGATTTCTGAATTTTGAAATTTTCGAAATTCCGAAAATTCGACATTCGGAAATTCGGAAATCCGAAAATTCTAATTTCTTTTTAACAACTATTAAATTATAGGTATTGAAATTTCCTTTCAAATTTGGCTGTTAGTGAACGTAACGAATACAAATTTATCTGAAGTTACAAATTATCCGAAATAACGATTGCTGCATCTAAACAAATGGAATGGAACAAATTAATAATAAATAATAATAATAAAAAGGTTTTATTACTATTATTGTTATTTATTATTATTATATCGTTATGTTCCATTCATTTATATACGGCATTCGTTATTTCAGATAATTCGTAACTTCGGATAAATTCGTACTCGTTATGTTCACTAACAGCCAAATTTGAAAGGAAATTCCAATACCTATAATTTAATATTCATTATTATTTATTATTTATTTATTATTTAGTTATTATTTCAGATTTTCGGGTTTTCGAATTTTCAGATTTTCATTCTTTTGAATTTTCAGATTTTCATTCTTATTCTTGGATTTTTCAAATTTCCAAACTTTAGAATTTTTAAATTTATGACATTTCGAATATTTGAATTTCCGAATTCGGAAATTCAGAATTTTGGTAATTCAGAAATTCGGAATTCAGAAATTCGGAATTTTGGAAATTCAGAAATTCGGAATTTTGGAAATTCAGAAATTCGGAATTTTGGAAATTTGGAAACATGCGAAAATTCGTAATTTGGGAAATTCGGAAATTCATAATTTTGGAAATTCGGAAATTCGTAATTTCGAAAATTGAAAAATTTGGAAATTTCAGAAATGGAAAAATTTGGAAATCTCCGAAATTGAAATATTTGGAAATTTCAGAATTAACGAATTTGTCAAAATTTGTTAAAAAAACAAATTTGGAACTAAACGAATTGCACATGTCTAAATAACAATATGTGTAAGACCAGACTCTTCATGCAGGTAAGGATTGAAGGCAGTAATGGAGCGGATGGGTGTATCTCTTTTTCTCCCTTAACTTAGATCTCGTCACCCGATATAGATGCAGGTAAGGATTGAAGGTAGTAATGAATTTTTTGCACTTTTTTTGCATTTTTGTACTGGGTACACTTTTTCCTTTCTGAAAGTAGAAGTGGTAAGAAGCCCATTCTTTATGCTAATATTCAGATCTAGAAAGGGAATTCAGATCTTGATAGAACCATCCAACAGATTGAAAAACGTTGGATTTTTTAACTGGGTACACTTTTTTAAAAGGCAATGAACCATGGACTAAAGTTCTGTGTCTTCCTAGAAAAATAAGGCTCTTCTGGCCATCATCTGAGGATATGGCCCTATTATCCTAGCCAATTAGGGGTTCGCTGTGAGCAATGTTTACTTAGGGTTTCTTTGACTTCTTTCCATTGTATACCATATTTGGTAATATACTTAATCTGCTCAGATTTAGACGTAACCTCATTTTCCTTTTTTAAGTCATCAGTTAGCAGAAGATGTTTCCTTTCTGTATCATATGCCCTTTTCTTAGCCCTCTGTGGGGTTCTATGGGAATATCTTCTCTCTCTGAACCGTGTGTAGAGGAAATCCGCTTCCTTTCTAAACTGTTCCAATTCACTGCAGTTTCTCCTTAATCTCAGGAACTGGCCAACTGGAGTCGCATGCAGCAATGTGTTTGCTGCAGTTTCCTTTCTGAAAGTAGAAGTGGTAAGAAGCCCATTCTTTATGCTAATATTCAGATCTAGAAAGGGAATTCAGATCTTGATAGAACCATCCAACAGATTGAAAAACGTTGGATTTTTTAACTGGATACACTTTTTTAAAAGGCAATGAACCATGGACTAAAGTTCTGTGTCTTCCTAGAAAAATAAGGCTCTTCTGGTCACCATCTGAGGATATGGTCCTATTATCCTAGCCAATTGGGGGTTCGCTGTGTGTAATGTTTACTTAGGGTTTCTTTGACTTCTTTCCATTGTATACCATATTTGGTAATATACCTAATCTGCTGAGATTTAGACGTAACCTCATTTTCCTTTTTTAAGTCATCAGTTAGCAAAATATGTTTCCTTTCTGTATCATATGCCCTTTTCTTAGCCCTTCATAGGGTTCTATGGGAATATCTTCTCCCTCTGAACCGTGTGTAGAGGAAAGTCGCTTCCTTTCTAAACTGTTCCAATTCACTGCAGTTTCTCCTTAATCTCAGGAACTGGCCAAATTGAGTCGCATGCAGCAATGTGTTTGCTGCAGTTTCCTTTCTGAAAGTAGACTTGGTAAGAAGTCCATTCTTTATGCTAATATTCAGATCTAGAAAGGGAATTCGGATCTTGATAGAACCCTCCAACAGATTGAAAAACGTTGGATTTTTGAACTGGAACACTTTTTCCAAAGGGAATGAACCATAAATTAAAGTTTGGTGTCTTCCTAGAAAAATAAGGCATATGAAGTTTCTCTTTTAGTCATCAGGAATGGTGACTCTCCCCAAATGGTTCACATACAGCAATAAACTTGGCCAAGGGTCTACCTCTTGCCAACGCCATCCTAAACTAAAACAAAAAAGCTTTACCTAAAGATTAATTCTAACTCTTCTGGTTAAAGGTCAAAACACTGTTTAATATGTTCACTGTTCCATAGATGACACTAGTTTAAACTACTCCGTACTACAGCCCGCCACAAGACAGAAACAGGATCTGCAAAGGAAACCAGGATGGCTGGCTGGAAACTGCCACACCCTACTGTCAGATAATCTTTAGACACGCACATGTGTCCCTTTTACACAAATTGACACCCAGTACAGCACTATTTAGGTATCAGTATCCCTCACTTGTCCTAAATGTACACATTTAATGGGAAGCTCTAACTCAGCACCCTCTAACATATTCAAATCTGTCTTTAAGACATATGAACTTTACCACTTACCATATAAACCAAAGCAACAGTGTTGTACATCGAAACTGAGGTGTAAAAAGATCTCGTATTTTACCACGATCTTCCTGTAAAATAGATACTACATTTACTTGCCAGTGCAATTTAGCTCCTAATGATGTAAGTTTTGGTAAAACTAAAAAAAAAACTAATTAAATCAATAGACAACAAAATCAATTGCCAACAAAAAGGCAGTATGCTATAAAGGTGTCAGACTATATTTGGGGACGTTTTGGGTGCCCTTTAAGTACATGCAAAGATACAAAATGAAATAAATAAAAACATCTACTAATTTTTATTTGATACAAAAATATGATTAAGACCCCTTTCACACTGGAGGCGTTTTTCAGGCGCTTTAGCGCTAAAAAAAGCGCCTGAAAAAAGGCTCAGCTCCAATCCCAGTGTGAAAGCCCGAGTGCTTTCACACTGGGGCGCTGCACTGACAGGACATCAAAAAAAGACCTGCAAGCAGCTTCTTTGCAGCACTGTAGGAGCATTGAATACGCCGATCCTAAAGCGCCCCAGCCCATTGAAATCAATGTGTTCCTGATCATAGAAGTTCAAGTGGAACGCTACTCACAACAATAATGTTTTTTTTTAGCAAGGAACATACATTTCATACTAATAATTAAGCTACCAAATTTAGTGTGTGCTGTAAATTGCCTCTAGCATTGTTGCTGTTTCTTCTTGCTGGAGGCTGCCATTCTGCTGAAGCCCAGAGCCCCTGAGCAGCAGTAAATCTTTAGGCTGTCAGCAGATCGGCCTCTTCATTTTTGACACAGTTCCGAAAAATAGAAAGCAACTGAGCATGTGCAGAACAGGGTGAGACGCTGTTTTACTGGATTTTAAACAGTACAGACACTTATGTTTAATGTTTTACATAGCTATACCTGCAAAAGGGGACAGCCTGAAGTCATCTAGCAGGACTTAATTTTCTGACTAAAGTTTCACTTTAAACTTAAAGGGTCTTTCTCTACTCATGTGAAAAAGAAATGACTAAGAATGGTCTCAAGAGCTTAACCAACATGTTGGGAGAATGCTTCTGCTGAAGTCCACAAGACAATTATTTCTGAACCACACACCATTCAACTGCCACTATATTGTCAACCAAATATAAAGAACAAATACATACCTGTCTAGATAAGATTAGTTTCCCAAGAGGCATTGGAGCACCATTCTCAGTTGCAATACGCTTCAAAGTAGCTAGAGCTTTCTCTTGATTCCCAGACAGAACATCATACCTTGCACTCTCTGGCAACCACTAGAAAACAGCAGACAAAAAAATGATATACACATGCTCTACAGAACAATTCTAAGTGAACAAACATTCATACTCACCTATGTGGCTGCAGCATCAGCATCAATCCGATACTGCAGATGTCCCCCACTGCTTCAAAGACCGAGAAGTGAGCAATCACATGACAGCTGATTGCTCAGTTCCTGGTATTAATGAGCAGAGAGTGGTGACTGTCAGTCTCTGGCTCTCTTCTCTGCCCCTCCAGAGCTCACTGGAGTGCTAGGTTGTGGAGGGGGTGGGAGCAGCTGGCTCAGGCTCTCAGCGCACCACTGAGAGCCTAAACCAACTGCCAGTCGGGCATCTGGTGGATCTCAACATTATTGTCGGGATTAACCCACCATTGTAAAGTCTGGCAACAAGCCATGACCACAACTAAAGCCCCTACATTCCACACCCACACGCCCCTCTGGGAGAATTCCCAACTCCCTGAATTACACACAATCCCAGACCAAAATCAGTGGATAGCCAAAGGAATCCTTTTCCTCTCCAATGTTCTTGAAAATGGAACAATTAGATCGTTCCAAGCCCTCAAAGACGAATTCAACCTTCCCAACCGAATGCTCTTTCGCTACCTCCAGCTTAGACACCTCCCCAGGGCACAATTTGGAGAGTACGTCCCCAGACTTGAGTCGCTACCTCTTGTAAGTGTGATCCGCGGCCAAGACCCCAAAGGGCTGATCTAATTTTTTTACAACCACCTAATAACACCAGCGGCCACCTCGCAGGCATACCAGCTAAAGTCTAAATGGGAGACAGACCTGGGGGCGGTGGAGGATGGGGATTGGGAAGATGCATTGGCCGCCTCCAAGACAGTTTCCCCTAAACTGTCAGACAGCCTCACCCACTTATACATGTTGCACAGATCTTACCTCACCCCGACTCGCCTATCTAAGTTTAAACCAGACTACAGTTCGGCATGCCCCAAATGCGGAGACCCACAAGGCACATTTTACCACCTGCTATGGTCAGCCCCAAGACTCCAGGAATACTGGTCCCAAGTGGTTAAATTCCTGCATGACCGCATGGGCTCTCCCTCGCCCCCGCCAATGCCTACTCTGCATTCTTCCTCTACCTGAAGAGAAGTACCTCAATATATTTCTACAGGAATCACTATTCCTCGCCAGAATGCAGATCGCCTGCACATGGATCAGGGCAACTCCCACCACTATCCAGCAGTGGAAGGGGGTGATCAATGCCACCCTCCCCTACAAAAAGGTGCTGTACATGCACAGAGGCTGCCCAACCAAGTTTAATTAAATTTGGGATAGGTGGGTAGAAGACACGGCCACTTGCACAGAACAGGACTGATCCTAAACCATATCGCTGCCTTCAGTGTGTCCCAGATAATTGCCGGACGTCTCCCAACACTATGCTCTATTGACTGATAAACACAGTATTCCCTGCCCTTCATATGTCCTCATGGACGACCATTATGAGATGCCCTCTCTGGCCGCCCTGCCGGCTCCCTCATCCGGGTCCCCGGATGGGCTTTAACCAGTGTTGGTCATCTTACTTTAAAAAAGTAATTAGTTAAGTTACAAATTACTTCTCCCAAAAAGTAATTGCGTTAGTAACTCAGTTACTACATTGGAAAAGTAATTAGTTACACAGCAAAGTAACTGACTTTTTTCTTTTTATTCTATACGTGTAACTAAGGGGCGGGTCTAGTATTACTGTAACCAAGGGGCGCATTTATTATTATTGTTATATATCGTGTAATCAAGGGGCTGCTCTATTATTACTCTAACCAAGGGCCAGATCTGTTATAGCGTGTAAGCAAGGGGCGGGTCTATTATTATTATATCGTGTAAGGGGCGGATGGCTACAGAAGAGGGCGAATGTTAAATTAATGGGCAGAGCTTGATATATAACAATAATAAATGCGCCTCTTGGTTACAGTAATACTAGACCCGTCCCTTAGTTACACGATAGACGCCCCTTGCAGAGTAGCACGAGCATCAGGAGAGTGCGGCATCGCCTCGTACAATTACATGTTAACTGCGCCTGCGCAGTGTAGAGTTCACTCAGAGCTGTTTAGGTTCGGAAATTTTTGTAAGCTCCGTAGTCCTTCGTACTGCGCAAGCGCTGCGCCTGCGCAGTACAGGGGGTCCTTATCTGGCGGGGGAACTTTTTCGGGAAGGACACCGGAATTACACTACTGCCATCTAGTGGCGGTAGATGTAATTGGGGTAACTAAGCCAAAGTAATGGGAACTGAGTTACCATGAGGGGAAAAGTAATCAGTTAGATTACTCGTTACCCTCTAAAGTAACTGCGTTAAGTAACTCAGTTTATTTTAACTCAGTTACTTACATCACTGGCTTTAACTACAGAATCAAATTGTATGTACTAATTACATGGAAGTAATGTCAGATGTGATATTCTTGTTTTTGGTGCATGTTTCACCTGGTACTTGATTATGTATCCCTTTTTTAAATGCTCAATAAACGCTTTTTGGATTAAAAAAAAAGAAAAACATTATTGTCGGGATCCCTGCAGAGCCTGGATCGGTTCTGTGACATCAGCTGACAGCGGGCTTTTGCTGAAACTGGGTCACAGGAGTGCAGAACTAAGTGCACTCCTATGATTCACAGGAGAAGTATGGCCTAAGAGCTTTGGCCATACTTCTCCTTTAAATTCCTGGGTCTGCAGACCTGTTGTGGTCATGAGAGGTTTCCACTCTCTCTATTGGACCTTCAATTTGTTTTAAGTTATGTAGAATGCAGCATAGTAAATATAGAAACACACAACAATGTTGCAATATCCCTGACATATGAGGCCAAGGTCTGGCTCACCAGGATCCAACTATAGCTAATTTATTTCTTTTGGGTGGATTGACAATTTCAACTGGCATCAGTAGGTTTAACCACTTGCCGCCCGCCCTATTGTCAAAAGACGTCGGCAAAGTGGTTTTAAAATCCTGACCAGACGTCATATGACGTCCTCATGATTTTGAGCGCTGCGCGCCGCCAGGGGCGCGCATCGTGGCGATCGTTGTTGCGGGGTGTCAGTCTGCGGAGACTCTTTACCACGTGATCAGCCGCGTCCAATCACGGCTGATCACAGTGTATATAGGAAGAGACGGTGATCGGCTTTTCCTCACTCGAGTCTGTCAGACGCGAGTAGAGGAGAGCCGATCGGCTGCTCCTCTGACAGGGGGGGTCTGTGCTGATCGATTATCAGTGCAGCCCCCCCTCCCCCGAGGATGCCCACACTGGACCACCAGGGATGCCACCAGACCACCAGGGATGCCCAGCACCAGGTATGCCACCCTAGACCACCAGGGATGACACACAGTGCCCACAATGGATCCCAATCAGTGCTCACAATGGATGCCAATCAGTGCCCACAATGGGCATCACTGATTGGCATGCATTATTGTTTGGCACTGATTGGCATCCATCAGTACAAGACAATGCCGCCTATCAGTGCCTATCCCTGCCACCTATCAGTGCCTATCCGTGCCACCTATCAGTGCCCATCCGTGCCACCTATCAGTGCCCATCCATGCTCATCTGTGCCGCCTATCTATGCCCATCTGTGCCGCCTATCCATGCCCATCCATGCCGCCTATACATGCCAATCCGTGCCAGCTATCAGTGCCAATTTGTGCCACCTATCAGTGCCCATCCGTGTCGCCCATCAGTGCCACCTATCAGTGCCACCTATCAGTGCCTATCAGTGCCACCTATCAGTGCTGCCTATCAGTGCCCATCAATGCCACCTCAGTGCCACTTCATTGGTGCCACCTCATCGGTGCCATCAGTGCCGCCTTATCAGTGCCTGTCAGTGCAGCCCCATCAGTGAAGGAGAAAACTTACTTATTTACAAAGTTCTGATACTGAAACAAAAAAAAACATTTTAAAAAAAAAAAAAATCGGTCTTTTTTTATTTGTTTAGCAAAAAATAAAAACTGCAGAGGTGATCAAATACCACCAAAAGAAAGCTCTATTTGTGGGGAAAATGATTTGGGTACAGTGTAGCATGACCGCGCAATTGTCATTCAAAGTGGGACAGCGCTGAAAGCTCAAAATTGGTCTGGGCAGGAAGGTGTTTAAGTGCCCTGTATTGAAGTGGTTAAAATCACTACTGAAAATTTTGAATTACTCTAGTGAGTTTCAGTTTTGGAAGAATGAGGACATATCAGTATGTATGTGTATTGATGGACCTGCCCCACCACTCTCACCTGGACAGAAAACTGCAGAACTACCGTAGTTCATTTTGATATGCACTCCATTAGGGAAACACATGTAGAAAATCATTAAAGGCTCATTATCTATTCTGCAAATGTATCAAATATATAAAAGTAACCTGAAGGTTAAATAAATGTGATTTAAATTATTAAATACTTACAAAGCACATAACTGAAAAAATCATGAGAGGGAGGGCAGACAGTATAAGAAGCCAGCGCCATCCCAATGTGGGCATCACAAAAATAGCTAGTAGAACCTCAAACACTGTGCCAATAGCCCAGAAAATCTGCAATAAAAATGTTAAAAAGGTGAATCCAAGTTTGTCATTGTAGCACTACAAAGCAAACACACATTTATCAAAATCTTTTAATATAAACTGTTTAGCTAAAACATTGGTAACATGTTCATTTTAATATGCCTTTTTAGAGCTGATTGACAGCGATTTCTACTAACTGTAGTTTGCTGTCTGCTAATTTTTAATATAAATAACTACCCAAGTACGTCACCAAATATGTAGACACTCACATAGTTCCAAAAAATGCCTCAATGGGTAAACATTAGCTTCTTTGGCAAGGAAAATACAAAATGATGAACATTGTATGGGAGAAGTATGTACAGGTTCAAAGGGGAAGTTCTGTGTTTTTCAGAGTGCCCTTTTTGAGTCATTAATTTTGATTATATTTTTATAATTTTAACATAAAGTGATTATATATATATATATATATATATATATATATATATATATATATACACACACACACACACACACACACACACACATTGTATTAGCAAAAGTATTGGGACACCTGCCTTTACACACACATGAACTTTAATGGCATCCCAGTTTTAGTCCATAGGGTTCAATATTGAGTTGGCCCACCATTTGCAGCTATAACAGCTTCAACTCTTCTGGGAAGGCTGTCCACAAGGTTTAGGAGTGTGTCTATGGGAATATTTGACCATTCTTCCAGAAGTGCATTTGTGAGGTCAGGCACTAATGTTGGACGAGAAGGCCTGGCTCACAGCCTCCGCTCAAATTCACCCCAAAGATGTTCTATAGGGTTGAGGTCAGAACTCCGTGCAGACCAGTCAAGTTTCTCCACACCAAACTCACTCATCCATGTCTTTATGGACCTTGCTTTGTGTGCTGGTGCACAGTCATGTTGGAACAGCAAGGGGCCATCCCCAAACTGTTCCCACAATGTTGGGAGCATGAAATTGTCCAACATTTCTTGGTATGCTGATACCTTAAGATTTCCCTTCACTGGAACTAAGGGGCCAAACCCAACACCTGAAAAACAACCCCACACCATAATGCCCCCCCCCCCCCCCCAAATGATTTGGACCAGCGCACAAAGCAAGGTGCATCACTGATAGTGTATTCTAGTACTGAAGTCCTGCTGTCAGGATGGAATAGAGCAGCGGGGAGGAATCCTGCATCCACTTCAAATGTGTGGATGGGGGAACCTGTTCATTTTTTTTTTCTTTTTGATCAGCCGGCTGGCTGATAAAAAAAAATAAAAACTGATTAATGGCCAGCTTTAGTCAGGTAACCGATAGACTTGCATTGTGAGAAGGATCAGTAAACCACAACTAATGTGTAGTACTTCAAAAGTAGAACCTGCATATGTAATGTGCAAAAACGGCTAAACATATATATATATATATATATATATAATCTCATTTCATAAAATACCTTTTAGGATTCATGTATACGGGACGTTTTTACAACCTCTCCTGAACGATTTAACTTGACAGCAGATAGTAACCCACGTTTAAAACGTCCGCTTTGCCACGTTTACATGCATTGTTTGCGTTTAGAAGCGTTTTTAAATGGCCAATTTTTTGGCGTCTGAAACATCGGAAACTTCAAACTCATTTTTTTGCCTTCAAAAAAAGGCCTATAAACGCAACTGCCAGTTCAACTGACAGTAAACCTGTACACATAAGATAACATTGAATGGGTTCGGGGCAGTTGAAAAAAGTGTCCAACTGCCTCTGAACGTCTGTTTAGCAGCAGCAGTGTACATGGGGCCTTATTGGCATTAAAAAGTAAATTATTAGAATCAGCTCACCTCGATTAACAGGATACACTTTGCCCGAGCTTTCATTGGAAGGAACTCTGCATACAGGGTTACTCTGTCATGATACAAGGAATAAAAATGAAATCACTGCACATATCAAGGTTATATGAGCTGCCTCAAAAGACCATCTTCCTATATGTATACTTTCTAGTGCAGAAAGTGGTGTGCAGAAGCAGTTATGGGTTTTATCTTTTCTGCTAAATTATCTCCATGGTGTGTACCAAGAGTGTTGGACTGTCTGAAAATAACAATGGAATAGAGGTGCATATACTGTACTCATAGTATACATTGCTCATCTTTGTCTGCTGCCATTTTTAAGGTAGCCAGTAACCTACTGCTGCTGTTCATGTAGAAAGATATTTACAGGTACTTGCACTGCTATGCTGGTTTTGTAACTGTAATACCCCATACACACAAGCGGAATTTCCGTCCGAAAAATCTTGAATGTTTTTTCCGACGGAATTCCGCTCAAGCTTGTCTTGCATGCACATGGTCACACAAAAGTTCCTTGAACTTTCGACCGCCAAGAACACGGTGACGTACAACACTACGATGCGCCGAGAAAATTAAGTTCAATGCTTCCGAGCATGCATCGAATTGTTTCCGAGCATGCGTGATTTTTTTTGCGTGTCCGAATTGCATACAGACGATCGCATTTTCGGATAGGAACTTTTCCTGACCGAAAAATAGAGAACCTGCTCTCAATCTTTTGCTGGCTGGAATTCCGCCAGCAAAAGAACGATAGAGCATACACATGGTCACACACGGGGTTGTGCCACATGCCAAGCTGCACCTTCCTTATCACTGGGCAGCACAGTGGTGTAGTGGTTAGCACTTTCACCTAGCAATAATAGGGTCGCTGGTTCAAATCCTGACCACGACACCTTCTGCCTGGAGTTTGCATGTTCTCCCTGTGCCTGCGTGGGTTTCCTCCGGGTACTTTGGTTTCCTCCCACACTCCAAAGACATGCTGGTAGGTTAATTAGATCCTGTCGATAAAATTGGCCAAATATGTGTATGGTGTATGTGTTTGTAAGCGTGTCGGGACCCCACAGGGCAAGGACCACGCTATACCACAGATGGAAACCAGTGGCAAAAAGCGACCTGAGGCGATTCAGTTCGCATAGGTTGCGCTATACAAGTTATTCATTCATTCATAGCTGGGAACTTGCCAGGTCTGGCCCAGAGATTCCAGATAGGTGGTCAGCTTACTGGATCTCTGAGTCCCCGGCTCTAATCGTTGGCTTTCCATTAGCTTACTGAGAGCATAGACATCGGTATCACTGCTATCAGTTAGAACAGGAATAACAGCAGCAGTGACAGTAGTAAAGACAGATCTGCTGAAGTAGGAGGAAGCAGGGAGGAGCAGTGGAATGATTATACTGCCTCTGGCCTCCTCCAACTACAGATCATAGTGATAATCAGTAGGCAGAGTGGGAAATCTAAATAAATGAAGATACAGGACAGATCTATACACGTTCCTATGAGCTGCCTGTAAAAGTTCTGCAGGGTCCAGGCCAATCTTCTCCTTAATGGTGTGTGAATTTGATACTTTATCTTCTCCAACCCAGCTAGCAATGTGTCATTTAACTGTATATGCCCTACATTGTAGTCCTGGCTGTGTCCCAGCATCTCTTACAGGCTAGAGTCAAGACATACATTTCTGGAACGTGTATTTCTACAAAACAACACAGTTAAAGTTCAGAGTTGGAGATAATAATAGTAATAATTGAGCTGATAACTAAAACTTTTTAACCATGTCCACTTTTTTGATGCTATGCCCACATTTTGCCTCAGTTTAATGATCAAACATCTGCCAGCCATAGTTGTGACTTGAAAACCAAAACCAACGAAAATTCCCAGCTCAACTTGCCAGCCAGCCTGCAACCAACCGAATTATCCTGTGTAACGCTTTGTGGAAAAAACATGGGTTTAGTTAGCACACATTTACAAATACATACGTAAGCTGCAGAGCCACTTCACTGTACTTGAGTATTTAAAGGCAGTCCTAACTCTGTACATTTTTGAGAGCCTCTATAGTAGAAGCACATGCATTATAATGGATATGCAGAGAACAGGTGAGCCTGGAGGGAGCCCACCTTTCCCTAAAGGCACAGGGGCTCACTGGATACCCAGCATATAGCACAATGGCAGAAAAAGTTAATGCAGAGTATCCTCTGTGTCGGTAGAAGGCACTTAAGAATGTAAGCGGCCATTTTGTTATTTGCTCTTAAACTTATTAAACAATTTTACGTTATGGTTCCCTTTTTTTCTTATTCTTGATGGCTTCTATGGAGAAGAGGTAGATTTAAACATAAAGTCTCCTGATATCTGTATTGATGTTCAAGCAATTCTAAAGACACTACCTACTCAAGCACTGTTTGACCTTCTTTTTAATTAAAGAGGTCATAGCCATCTGGTGAGTAGGCAATCTTTATCCCACACATTGGGGTGTATTTTGCAGATTCACTGCCATATGGTGAAGGTGTCATCATTATTTTATGTCACTTTGGAAAATTATCACTAAACAATATATGGACTTCACAAAGGACTGGATTATCTTATAATTTTATCCACAACATATATTGAGCATGCTGCACTTTATTTATGAATATGAAATTGACAATTGTGCAATATATCATAGTTGTATTTATTGTGTTTACATGATTGGATCATAAGCACCCCCTCACTCCTGATTACCACTTAGCTGGTAAGTTGAGCTGGGAATTTTCTTTGGTTTTGGTTTACATGCGTTGCCCTTCCATGTGCTCCTTGCTGTGAAGGCCAGTTATAGGCGCAGTCAATGGCCATTTGTTTGTATAGTTGTGACTTGAGCCCAGGCCCTATTGCCTACATGTTGTTGCAACTGCCCATTTGTTGCCCCCATGTTGTCAAAATTGCCAATTTGGTGTTTACATATTGTCAGGATTGAAAGTTTGTTACTCATGTGTGGTAATATTTGCCTGTTTGTTGGTTATGTACTGTCATTCTGACATTTTTTTCTGCATATTGTCAAGTCAGCATATTGTCATATTGTCAAGTCAGCTGTTTGTTTAGAGGACCATATACTATAATTGAATCCCCTGCAGGTCTGTCACTATCAAACCACAGCCCTGTTAGCCCTATATTTTCTACAGCGCAATTAAAGCAGAAGTAAAGTCCCGCTGTCAAAAACTGTGAGCTGGCAGGTTGTTTATTGCAGAAGAGACGTGACATTTTTGGTTTTAAATGAAATTTGGTTTAAATGAAGTTTAAATGAAATGCAGTCAAACACAGTGTAAATATACATTTTTAAAAAGTCCTGGATTTAGGCAACTTACGATTGAGGGACTCCTCCAATCCCAAAACCAACCAATCCTCTAAGCACAAGAATCCAACTATAGACTGGCGCAAATGCACTGAGGATCCCGTAATACAAAGTCCAGAATACGCTAATCTTTAGACCCTATGCAAGAGAGAAAATGTAGATACAAAACATAATTAAACACAATGTAGAGCTCAATGCCTAGAAACGTCAATCGGGAAATCATAATATTAATATCTCCAGTGAGCATATATATTAAATCATCCTGTCACCAACACTTACTGTCTTTCTGCCATACTGGTCAGAGACATTTCCCCAGAGGGAAGAGCTTGACATCATTCCTATAAAGACAACCTGGGAATAAAGCAGAAAAAAACAACATAAGCATTCTTGGCACTGCAGTGTCCTTCAGTGTATGGAAATGAGACTGTAAGGCACAAAAACATGCCAAAAATTGATCTATAGGACCAACAAGTTTGCGCAGATAGGCTGTAGAATTAGGGGTAAAGGCTCTTGCGGTAAAGTAAATAAGGCTCTTGCCGTAAAATATTTTCCTACCCTAAAAAAGAGGCAGAATTCTAGTTGAAATTAATGTGGAATATTGTTAAAAATGAATAAAAAAAATATAGACTCACTAATATTTATCAACATTCAAGATGACCTATTTCCTTATTAGGACTGTTATTGGTCTGTCTCACCCACTTGACTAGTTTATGCTGAATGCCATACCAGCACACACATCATAAAAGGGTAGTAATCTGTAGCTCACTTCACACAGCTCAGCTCTTATATACTGAACAGAAATTATTACATACTGGTTCAGTATCTGAAAACCTGTCTGAATAAATACACAAATGGGGACTCAATAAACTATGAGAGAGATTTACTGAAATGTAAGATGAAATTAAACTGTGCTTATATACTGTACATCTGTTTAAAGCAGTATTAAACTCCACTTTTGTGGCCCCAGGTGGTTGATGCCATAATGTCCTAGTATGCACTGCATATTAGCACATTATGACAGACTCACCTGTGAAACAAAACCATCCAGCGCTGAGCTGTCACCATCTTCCATCTCTGCTTCCATCTTCGCTCGGTCTTCCTTCTGGGTTTGCGCTCTTCGGCCGCTTGAATGGCTGGGTGGCGTCGGCGATAATGTCACTGTTCATGCGCATGGGAGTTACCATCACAGCCCGGCGCTCTATGCAATCACAGCATAGGCAGTGTTCCGTGAATGCAGAGGTAACTGCTCATTCAGGAGTGATATCATTGACCGGAGCCAACATCTATATCTAGTAAAGAGCCCAGCCTAAAAAATATTTTAAAGGTACTTTCAAGGAAGACATATATCAAGTCTTTATACGTTGTAAAGTACAAAAGTTGGGTTTCAAATTGCTTTAAGTGCAAGGGAGAAAATAGCTGCAAACAGAGCAAAGTGGAGTTTGTCTATAAAGTGATAGTAAACTCACCTAAAAAATATTTTATATATATATATATATATATATATATATATATATATATATATATATAAGCACATTATAACAGACTTACGCATAAAGCAGATCCCTCCACTTGCATGCTGTCACCACTGCCAGGGCTTCCATCTTCACCCTTCCTTCAGGGTTTACATGCTATGGTCGTTTGAATGGCCGGGCTGCGGTTAATGTCACTCCCATGCGCATGCAAATCATGATCGCAGTACAGTGCTCTGAATGGATGAATGCGCCAGTGATGTCACCAGCTGCTACAAGTGTGAATATCGTGCATCGTTTAGGAGATATTTACTGTATCTACAGGTAAGCCTTATTATAGGCTTACCTGTAGGTACGAATGTCTACTTTCCAAAAAGTTTTTATCTGGGTTTTTTTTTTGTAGTGCCCTGGCTTTTTTTTTTTAATATGTTTTATTACAGAAAGTAAGGAAAGGTAAGGAAAACATTTTTTTGGCCTTTTTTTTTTTCTTTTATAGTAAAAGATTAAAAAAAACTGACTATTAAACACCACCGTAAGAAAGCTGTCTGTTTCAAGAAATGTAATTAAAAGAATTTGGGTACACTGTTGCATGGCAGAGTAATTGTTGATCAAACTTTCACAGCCTTGAAAAACAAAAAACAGTCTGGTAAAGAAGAGGTATATACAGGCTGGTACTCAAGTGGTTAAAGAAGAACTATAGCACTTAATTATAAGTGCATCTACACCATCAGTTTTCTCTACGTGCCACTGCAAAATCTGCAAAAAACCTGTTGAGCTTGCTAGTAAAGTCTACATAATGCAGTTCCTGTAATGGTTTAGCAACAATGCTGCACTGCTTTTGAATTCACAGTAGAGTTGCCGCACTCATTTGTTTGTTTGCTTGCACTACATTGGTTTGAAAAAATGTTGCAGGGGCGTGCTATTAGCATTATCACCGCTGTTTCACAAGTCACAATGGGCACCTGGCCACACCTAGTCTTTTCCACTGCTTTCTGGATTAACAGCACTGTCTCTGTTGTTGAAGCCCCCCTACTGAGCTGTGTCGGGGGGGGGGGGGGCTGCATGTGAGACACAACTCAGTGTTGGTTCACATCAATGCTCCTTCAAAGTCATATGACTTTGACAGCCGTCATCCTGTGCGACTTCATTGCGGCTTGCTTGCGACTTCATTAACAGAAGTCATTGCAATTCATGATGAAGTAGTGCAGGAACTCTTTTCTAAGTCGCTGCGACTTGAGTCGCACCGATTAGAACGGTTCCATTGCTGTTAAAAGGGAATTCTCAAGTTGCATGACAAGTTGCGGCAGTGTGAACCGGCACTGAAGGAGACTTGGCACAGTCAGGGAAGTTAAAAGAAGTTTTCTGTAGTTTTCTTGTGGATAACATAGTAACTGGATTTTATACTTGTTTAGATTATCATACAGGACCCTTTAGTAGTACTTTAAGTGTTAGTTCTGATTAAATTTTCAAAAAGTAATTTTAGATTAACATTACCTGCAAAGTCATTCAGTTACCAAGGGCATTGTGGCATAAGTTAAACCAACGCTGTTTCAGCTAACAGTTTAATAACCAAGCATTACTGTGCCAACAAAGCTTTGTAATTAAAAAAAAGATGAATGTGAGTCTTTGGGCAGCTATGACGTCAGTTCAGGACCTGGAATATGATCAAGGCCTAGTCAGCGTATCTGCTTACCGATGTGAGCAAAGCCACCTGCCAGCTGGGTAATCTCCATTCACAGTGGAGCTGTGGAGCCAAGATGCTAAGTATCATCATTTCCATGGCATCTGCCATCTGCATATACACCAAGGCAAAGGATCAGTATGTGAATTAGAAAGTAAACACCATGATAATAAATGCAGGGAAGGGAAGATGTAGAGGAATATAGCTCATCATTCAAAAAACAATGAAGAAAAACAAACAGAAGGAAAAAAAAAAGGCAACTCTTTATTTCAAGCCCTATTTTCTTTAAATAAGTCTTAAAGTGTTACTAAACCCAGGACCCTGCTTTCACTATATCTGGTCTCCCACAGTACACAGAACATGAAAATGAAAATATTTTAGTTAATATAAACTGCTTAATACCTTTTTTTTTCATCAGCAGTTAGAGCAGCCTTGTGACTTCTATCAGTGTCTGGTTAAAGCTTGTAGGAGGGATTTTCATTTTCCCAATTGTCCTATGAAAATGCAGGACCACTGATTCTCTGTCTGGACAGTGCTGACTGGCCCTGTGCTGATCACATGCACGCTCTCAAGAAAAAAACAAAAAACTCTCTAGCAATATACACCAAGCTGAGCATGTGCAGCCTGTCCCTTGGCTCTGTAAAAATCAGGATTTATATTGGAGTCAGTGGAAGAAGGAGATAACCAGAGGAGACCAGATTAACCCCTTAGGTTACACAGCGTTTATAACAAGCATGCTTTAACCACTTTCAGACCGACCAATTTGCAGCCAAAGGACCAGGCCCCTTTTTGCGATTGGCACTGCGTCGCTTTAACTGACAATTGCGCGGTCGTGCGACATGGCTCCCAGACAAAATTGACGTCCTTTTTTTTCCACAAATAGAGCTTTCTTTTGGTGGTATTTGATCGCCCCTGCAGTTTTAATTTTTTGCGCTATAAACAAAAATAGAGCGACAATTTTGAAAAAAATGCATTATTTTTTATTTTTTTGCTATAATAAATATCAAAAAATATATAAAAAAACTTTTTTTTCCCTCAGTTTAAGGCCGATACGTATTCTTTGGTAAAAAAAAATCGCAATATGCGATTATTGATCGGTTTGCGCAGAAGTTATAGCGTTTACAAGATAGGGGATAGTTTTATAGCATTTTTATTAATATTTTTTTTTTTTATTAGTAATGGCGGAGATCTGCGATTTTTTTTGTGACTGCGACATTATGGCGGACACATCGGACATTTTTGACACATTTTTGGGACCATTGTCATTTTTTACAGCAATTAATGCATTTAAATGCATTGATTTCTGTATAAATGACACTGGCAGTGAAGGGGTTAACCACAAGGGGGCAATGTAAGAGTTAAGTATGCCTAGGGGTGTGTTTTTTACTGTGGGGGGGGCGTGGCTGTCAGCTAGTGAATGCTGATCTCTGCTCCAATCACAGGGAGCAGAGATCGGCGTCACTAGTTGCTAGGCAGAACGGGGAGATGCTGTTTATCTCGGCATCTCCCCGTTCAGCCGCTCCGTGAGACGATCGCGGGGGTCCCCGCGGCGATCGAGTCCGCGGGGACCGCGATCGGACTCACGGGGGTCCCGACCGGCGCGGGAGCGTGCCGCTCCCGGCGCGCTCCCGATGGCACGGACAGGCTAAAGGAGGGACTTATATATACGCCCTCCTGCCTGTACGTGCCATTCTGTCAACGTATATCGTCGTGCGCCGGTCGGCAAGTGGTTAACTGTATATACAGACTGATTTTACTGTTGTGGGTTCAGTAACACTTTAACTTAAAACCATATTTAAACTTTAAATTTAAAACTGTCAAATACATTCCAGATGCATCATAGCAAAAGGTACAAAGTTTTACAAGTTGTTTTCTAAAGAAAGCAGCTACAGCTTAAGCAGATAAGCCCATGTCCTGATACTGCAAAGTGGAACCTTTGCTCTTTGTGTGGAAGCAGTAGTATCTTTGCAGAGGTCCAATACACCTCTTGCTGGGTCAAAGTATAGAAACAGATAACCACCGCTCCAAGACTCTCCTTCTAAGCGAATGCTCCCGCTCCTGTGTGGGAGCCCCAGGTGCTGGCTATTAGCACAGCAATTTGGAAATCAGGAAGAACTCGGACAGCCGCACACCGGGAAAATTAAAATTCAAAAAGGTTTATTTAAAAGCAAAAAATCACTTCAATCAAAACACGACAAAAGGGGGGTACAGAGCTGACGCGTTTCGCACTACATCTAGTGCTTACTCACGCTCCCTGCTGGTTGGAGACCTTTAGCTTTGACTCTTTTTTAATCTGGCTGTGGCTGCTTTCTACAGAAAAAAAAACTGATGAACCTAGAATGTATTCATCTGATTCAAAGTGCACCTGTGCCCAGGCTATGGACAATAAAGTTTTTACATATACTTAACGAACATAAAAAGAGGTCATCACTGACCTTTGTAGATGATTGTACTGTGGAGTTATTGGTCCTTTAGGATACTTAAAGATCACAACAAAGACTGTAAAGTCAGGTTTTAGTATCTTTCTAACAGTTTACACATGCCTGCTGTGTGTTTACATTAGAGGGCTGGCAGGCTGTGAAGATTTGGTTTCCATAGAATACATAGGGGAAATAATCTGTAATTTCAGTGCCTCTGTTGGGATGCCTCAATAGCTAAATGAGGGTTTGTTTTCAATAGCTTTTTAATGCTTTTTAAGACAATGAAAATAC
Source organism: Lithobates sylvaticus (assembly GCA_028564925.1). Lineage (NCBI taxonomy): Eukaryota > Metazoa > Chordata > Amphibia > Anura > Ranidae > Lithobates > Lithobates sylvaticus. The sequence continues at coordinate 253,753,418 of CM053026.1, read as the reverse complement.
TTTATTATGCATAGTCTGGACACAGGTTCCCTTTAAACTGAATGTTCAGTTAGGCTTTAAAAACTGTTAACATTAACAGAGACGCAGCTGTCTAAATACTCAAATCCCATGCCAGTTCTTAAAGAAATCATAAAAATATTACAAAGAAAAAATTAGGACAGAGGGCAAATTCACACTATTGCATTGCGGCAATGTGCTATAATTACCATAATGTATGTTAACATTCATTTTGAATGGCACCTCAATGCATCTGAACAGTACACCACTTGTGGCTTGTGTTTATTGTGTGTGAACCATCTGTTTATTATGGTGCACTGTGTTAATACATTTGGTGGAGGTGAATTAAAACCTTAGCGGTGCATTAGAATCCTATTCAAATTGAATAGGCTGTCTTAATGCAGAACACGTTAACAAGTAATTCATGAATCACAACAGTGTGAATTTAAAATAGATTATTCTTTTCCTCAATGTTGCCTTTTTACTTAGACTGCTATTAACTAACAGAGATGCAAAAATCCTGTCACATCCATTCAATAAATAATAGGTTTAGCTTATTGTATCTATAGCTGCCCATAAAGACTGTGGAAAATATTTTATGCTACACCATTCTCCTCCAGCCAGCATGGGGAGTGCTTAAGCCAAGCAAGCCTATAGACTTCTATGCAGAGAAATGAGATACCTGGGAGTTGTAGTTTGAGATGGCAGCTGTATAAGGGGGCCAATTGACTCTTTACACTACAGATTCCAATAGGCACTTCTAGCAGGAAGAGTGAGAGATTATTTTTATTAAACTGCCCTGAAAAGTTCTTCCTCTTGGCACTGAGGGAGAGAGAGAGAGGACACCTCTGTCTGAATAGTCACCTGTCAGGAGGAAGCCTTACAAGCAGAGATCCAAGCCTGAGGCTGGGAGTGAGAGGGCAGCTCAGCAGCACCCACATCCCAGCACCTGCACCACTACTGCAGGGAGACTGGAGCATCCACCCACCCTCTGCTTCACTCCGCTGATCACCAGAGGCCTTCAGGGAGAGACCATGGGGGCCTCCTTCTACAGAGAGGTCAACGCAGCATCCCGAGGACTGGTGGGAGGGCTATTCACCCATTGTTGATACTTCTAACAATGATTGAGCCAATGAGAGCAGGGAACCAAGTGTTTCCAATCCATACTGCACCCTATACTGTACTTATTCCAAACCTAGACTGCACCAATACCAACCCTATACTGCATTATACCGAACCTTTACTGCATCTGAATCACACCTACCTTGCCTGTGTCAAGGCTATATTGTACCTATACTGCATGCAGGTTAACTGGGACTGTCGTTAAGTGCACCAAAGCTCTTGAAGGGCCCAACGATAGCCAGCAGAAGTCACCTTTGTTTCCCTGATCCCCTCTCCTCTCCCATCCTTCATTTCTTTTGGACAGTGCATACCCAGATGGTCTAGGCTCCTACGGGGGTTGCACTGTATATGTGTGTATATATGGATAGATATATAGATATCTATCTATATATAAATGATATTTATACCACTTTACAAAGCTCTGGTTTGGTCTCATTTTGATCATGCAGTTCAATTTTGGTCACCAATCTTCAGGAATTATGTCCTCGAACTGGAGAGAATCCAGAGAAGGGAAATAAAACTAATAAGGGGGCTGGAGGACCTCAATTATGAGGAACAACTACAAAAATGTAACTTATTTTTACTGGAGGAAAAGCAACTAAGAGGGGATATGATCACAATATACACATCTTTAAATGCCCCGTACACACGGTTTTTCCGACGGAAAATGACTTATCGGACCATGTTGTTGGAAATTTCCGACTGTGTGTATCATTTGGAGAAAATGATTTAGTCTACGATCTCTAAACAAGACACATGGCAACGCAATGAAAATGGACGAGAAGCTGTTTAATTTAAACTGCATAAGTGCTTCTTCACTGTTAGAGTGGTGAAGATGTTGGCACCATGAGAATCTTAGAGTAGATACCATATATGGCCAAAATTTCATTTTGGATAAATTTGGTAATGGTTAAACCCTTGCCAGGTTTTTCTGCAATCTGTGTCATATTTAGCAGATATCCTGTCCTGTAGACAATAGGAATTGTAGGCCAATCTCTCTGAAATGAGGTAAATCCCCTTTAGATGGTTGTCAACAGAACAGGTCACCCCATTTTCCCTGATCTTGTGACAACTAAACATTTGGATTTTTCTCACATTCTATCCCGGTGACATGAAAATCTTAATCTCCCTCATGAGACCCTGACATTAAAAACATGACTTGGTTTGGCTGGATTTTGTCTATGTGCCACAGCCCCAGTGTGTGGCCAGACAGTTAAAATAGCTGATTGACAGGGGCTCAGAACAGCAATAAGTAGTGGAAGGAGGTTAAAGCAGATGTAGGAGTTTTCCATTTTCTGTCAATAAAATTGCCTATAGCTGTCAATTACTAGGTAATGTTAACCAGATAAAAGATATGCTGTGATTGATTGATATAGCTTACTGGCCTTCAAACATCACTTCAGTCTTTGCTCTTTGCATTCACCTACTGAATCAGTCCAAAAACTGAATCAGTACAAAAACTTTCAACACTAATACAGAAATATAAAACAAAAAAGTATAGCGTGAAGGTTGCACAGACCAACATTATAAGCTGTTACTTATTGTTACTTGCCCAGGCCAGACCAGTAAGGATTGAGAGCTTCCATTGGAATTTTCCAAAGCCAATAGCTTCCACAGCGTCTTCCACCATAAAGGTATCTTCAAGAAAATGACAATGAATTCAGATACCATAACTCAATAGCAATGCTTGTTTGTTCAAACCCATTACGTCCGTTATAATTCTGTATTTCATTTATCACTTAATTATTACATTGCACTACATTCATATAGTCAATCTTTGTATGGTAGCTGGGGAATAGTTTTTCTTATTGGCCAATTCCCATAATCTCTATATCTTACTACTATGCCTGTGAGGAGTCTAGCACTGGCCATGTCACATTAGCAAGTCACCAGCAACAAAAGTGCTCACCTTCTCATTCCCTCACTAGCATTTATGGTTCTGCAGTGTTTCACCCAGAGAGAAAATTACATCCACAGGGAATTGGCATTTGTGTTTTGGTGACATCTCACCAGCAGCAGAATCTTTAGTATGACATGGCCTTTAGTTATATTTTACTGCCCCACAATATGAAAAAGCGATCTCCAATATCAAGGAAAGAATGTGAAATCTACTGGTTGCCATTGTACACACACTAATACCTACAGTGTTTATCAATACTTATAGGGCCATGACTTTCAAATGATCTGATTTGTCTGCAAACGAAAATGTACATCTCAAAAAGTCTTTAGTATTGCTATCTGCCATGAAAGAATTCTTACCATCAGTTGGGTTTGCAAACTCCTTTGGCACAATTGTTCCATCTTCAAGCTCCACTGCTTCCAAATCTGTGTGGACAGGTCCAATCTGTATCTCATGTTCCCCTGATAGATTATCCTCTTCTGATCTGGCACTTTCCCCAGTCCGACGGAATTTGACAACACTGATAAAGGAGATTATTCCTTTAGAGATTAAATCCTAAAAAAAATGTCATTGTACGCTTACATAATATACAGTTTATCTGTCATACCTACAAATAGATTGTACAAAGAAAGGTCTCCATTTTGCATTTAGCAAACTACACTGAGAGAACATAAACCAAACTCGTAACAGTTTGGTTTAAAGCTGAAGTTTAGTATTTTTGGGGGGATACAGCACCAAACACACACATTAGTTATGTGTAAAGGTGGTTATACCATTACCTGCAGGCTGCTGCTTTATGGAAAACTTCAGAGCAGTTACTGCCCTGAGTGACTATCTTCCAGTACTGTGAGAGTTAACATGTGCTGCTGCTACTGTGAAGAGTTGCGCCGCTCACCTGCCCAGTTCTGATCTTTCTGAATTTAGAGACCTTGTACTCCCACAACACATCACATTCTGTGAATAGATGAGCAGTTGATTGACAGAATTTCCACCACCCTTTCACTGAATGCAATGCATTATGGGACAATAAGGCCTCATTCGTGTAGCACTGACCCCCGAAGAAGCGGCTGAATTTTTCTGGGCTTACCATTACCTCCACCAGCTCGTAACTCATTGTCCTTGTCTAGGGGTTCCCAGGGTTGATGACCCAGTAACTGTAAAGACCGACACTTGAATTCCTTTTTAGGATTTTTATTTTGCTTAACCACTTGCCGCCCGCCCATTGTCAAATGACGGCGGCAAAGTGGTTGTAAAATCCTGACAGGGCGTCATATGACGTCCTCAGGATTTTGAGCCGGGGGCGCGCATCGCGGCGATCGTTGTTGCGGGGTGTCAGTCTGACACCCCGCAACTACGATCTTGGTAAAGAGTCTCCGACGGAGACTCTACCACGTGATCAGCCGTGTCCAATCACGGCTGATCACAGTGTAAATAGGAAAAGCCGGTAATCGGCTTTTCCTCACTCGCGTCTGTCAGACGCGAGTAGAGGAGAGCCGATCGGCTGCTCCTCTGACAGGGGGGGTCTGTGCTGATCGATTATCAGCGCAGCCCCCCCGAGGATGCCCACACTGGACCACCAGGGACGCCACCAGACCACCAGGGATGCCCATCAAAAGGTATGCCACCCTAGACCACCAGGGATGACACACAGTGCCACCAATGGATGCCAATCAGTGCCCACAATGGATGCCAATCAGTGCCCACAATGGACATCACTGATTGGCATGCATTATTGTTTGGCACTGATTGGCATCCATCAGTAAAAAAAACAATGCTGCCTATCAGTGCCTATCCGTGCCACCTATCAGTGCCTATCTGTGCCACCTATCAGTGCCCATCCATGCCGCCTATCAGTGCCCATCCATGCCGCCTATCAGTGCCCATCCATGCCGCCTATCCGTGCCCATCTGTGCCGCCTATCCATGCCCATCCGTGCCGCCTATCCATGCCAATCCGTGCCGCCTATCCATGCCAATCTGTGCCACCCATCAGTGCCAATTTGTGCCACCCATCAGTGCCCATCCGTGTCGCCCATCAGTGCCGCCTATCAGTGCCCATCAATACCACCTCAGTGCCACTTCATTGGTGCCACCTCATCGGTGCCCATCAGTGCCGCCTTATCAGTGCCCATCAGTGCAGACCTATCAGTGCCCATCAGTGAAGGAGAAAACGTACTTATTTACAAAGTTTTGAAACTGAAACAAAAAAAAACATATTTTTAAAAAAAAATTTGGTCTTTTTTTATTTGTTTAGCAAAAAATAAAAACCGCAGAGGTGATCAAATACCACCAAAATAAATCTCTATTTGTGGGAAAAAAATGATAAAAATTTCATTTGGGTACAGTGTAGCATGACTGCGCAATTGTCATTCAAAGTATGACAGCGCTGAAAGCTCAAAATTGGTCTGGGCAGGAAGGTGTTTAAGTGCCCTGTATTGAAGTGGTTAAAACAGTTGAACAAACTCAGTCTCTAAGTTGGCAATAGAGGGTATAAGGATTTTAGCTCAGGTGCTTGGAACTGCTGACTTCAATAAAAGTCTCTCTCTGTACATAATCCAGGGAATAGCCACTCACAACTGGATTCTTTAACTGCTGGATAAATCCTTTAGCTTGAATCTAGCAGCCAACAAGTAATTCTAGTTTTGCAAAGTCTCTCACACAGACTTGGTTGAAAAACTTAGTTGTAACCGGAAGGTCAAGGTAGGAACGTTTCTTACTGTACCAGAATCTTTCAGCCGGTCCGGCGATACCGTAAGAAATTGTGGATTCAATCAATGTCCATGGCAGCTCAGCTTCCAGGCTCTTACTGAGCAGCCAGCCTCGTGCGTGGCTCTCTTACTGAAGAGTCCGCCCCTGGTTGCATGTAGAGTTGCTGGGCCTCTGCAAACCCAAGACGGCACCGGAACACTCTAGAATCCTCCTTCCAGTTACTGCGCCTCGAACTAGACAGTTCCAAGGCTCGGAAATGGATGGATCCGCACCACAGGCCATGAGGGCCTCTGGGGGCTGGTCAGGAGGACCAGGCTCACAGAGTCAGCAGCAACCTCTGGACCGGAACCCCCGAACCACATGACTTCAGCACCTTAAGTACCCTCTCCCGGAATACACAGCGAGACAAACGCGCCTACTGATTGGCTCCGAGCAGAGATTGGTACCCAATGCGTCCAACCAGACTGCATTCTAGGGCCTCTCCTATGACCAGTCAGAACCTCAATACAGCCCAGCCAAACTGATGCCAAAGCATAATTTAGAACAATTAACCCCAAAACTCAACTACAGTTTTAGGGCAAAAACTAAATTTAAAGCCATAGCGCGTACTCATCAGGAGTACCGGCGCTACATTCACATTTACTGATCTGTACACTCAAGCGAAGGGCGGTCTTTGCCCCCGTGCACAGGCGTTCCCTGCAGCCCCCTGCAGGCAGCCTGTTTAAATCAATAACAGGTGGCCAGCTGCAAGGACAGGCACATTTTGGAGTGTACATCTGTGCAGGTCCGGTGCAGGGAATGCAGATGGTGAATGAGGCCTAATAGTACAAGTTTGTAAATGGTTTTAACCACTTGAGCCTCGGAAAGGATTTACCCCCTTAATGACCAGGCCATTTTTTGTGATACGGCACTGTGTCAATTTAACTGACAATTGCACAGTCGTGCGACGCTGTACCAAAACAAAATGTATGTCCTTTTTTTCCCCACAAATAGAGCTTTCTTTTGGTGGTATTTGATCATCTTTGTGGTTTTTATTTTTTGAGCTATAAACAAAAAAAGAGCAACAATTTTGAAAGAAAACCAATATTTTTTAACTTTTTGCTATAATAAATATCCCCAAAAAAATAAAATTTCTTCATCAGTTTAGGCCAATATGTATTCTACTACATATTTTTTAGTAAAACAAAATCGCAATAAGCGTACATTTATTGGTTTGCGCAAAAGTTATAGCGTCTACAAAATAGGGGATAGATTTATGGGGTTTTGTTGTACTAGTAATGGCGGTGATCAGCAATTTTAGCAGGACTGCGGCATTGCGGCGGACAGATCAGACACTTTTGACACTTTTTTTGGGACCAGTGACATTTATACAGCGATCAGTGCTATAAAAATGCACTGATTACTGTATAAATGACACTGGCAGGGGTTAAGTGTGTCCTAGGGAGGTGTTTCTAACTGTGGGGAGAGTGGACTGACAGGGAGTACAGAGAGATCGCTGTTCCTGATCACTAGGAACAGACGATCTCTCTCTACTCCCCTGACAGAACGGGGAACTGTTTTTTTACATTGACAGATCCCGTTCTGCCTCTCTGAGGAGCTTCCGTGGGTGGCTGCCGGACATCGCGGCCGCCAGCCACGTGCATCAGCTCCGGCGACGCACACCCACTATAAACCTCTTAAACGAACTGCAGCGATTTGCGCAATTGATCCGACATGCCGCCGTATATCGGCGGCGGCTGGTCCGCAAGTGGTTAAAGGGGAACTGCAGTCTGCTCACATCATTTGTAATAAAAACATCTTTGCCATTCTGAACTTTCCCTTTAACCACTTTGCATATTATTTTATATATACTGTGATTCTGTACTTGACAAATATGCTGCAGAAATCTCCCTCCACTAAGTCTGGCTGCATCCATTTTAACTGTGGGCAGCTGAAGCTGCTTCCTGTTTACTTCCTGCATTTACACAGACACACAGAGGCACACCTCCAGCAGCCCTGCAGCCCTCATTGGCCCTCTTATGACTCTTCCCCCTCCCTTCCTGGCAAACTCTCATGAGAGTGAGAGAGAGCGCTGTGCATGATGTCATAAGCATAGGCTTTTTACCAGACAAGAAAGAGGAAGTGGGGTGTATAAGGTATTTACTGGCAAAAAAAAAAATGTTTTACTATCCAAAGTTAAAACAACAAGGGCAGAAGATTTAATAGGTGGAAAGTTGAAAAAAATGACTGAAGGTCAGCTTTAAAAAAGGTTTTATAACAGGCAGAAGGGGGCCACTCTCCACACTTGCAATGGCTGCTTTTAAGGCTGCTTTCACACTGGGGCGGTTTGCAGGCACTATTGCGCTAAAAATAGCGCCTGCAAACCGACCCGAAACAGCTGTTGCTGTGTCTCCAGTGTGAAAGCCCTGAGGGCTTTCACACTGGAGCGGTGCGCTAGCAGGACGGTAAAAAAAGTCCTGCTAGCAGCATCTTTGGAGCGGTGAAGGAGCGGTGTATTCACCGCTCCTATACCGCTCCTACCATTGAAATCAATGGGAGACCGCGCGGATACCGCCGGCAAAGCGCCGCTGCAGCGGCGCTTTGCGGAGGTTTTTAACCCTTTTTTCGGCTGCTAGCGGGGGTTAAAACCACCCCGCTAGCGGCCGCATACCGCGGGTGAAACGATGATAAAGCAGCGCTAAATATAGCGTTGCTTTACCGTCGCCGCCCGCACCGCCCCAGTGTGAAGCCGGCCTAACTGTCACAACAACCGAAGATAGCCACTCAGGGAAATATCTGGTAGCTATGAAGGACACATTGCAGGAAAGGTTTTTACAGCAGGCTGTAGCTAAAATGATATACACCATTACATATAAACAATGTGTTTGGTGTTGTAGGCTAAAAGAAACACTTCAGCTCTAATTTACTGATCATATTTAAATGATATTTTCTGGTTGCAGACATGCTCAAGCTGAAAGAAACAACGTTTCACAAATGTACAGTGCCTTGAAAAAGTATGCATACCCCTTGAAATTGTCCACATTTTGTCATGTTACACCCAAAAACTTAAATGTATTTTATGTGATAGACCAACACAAAGTGTCACATAATTGTGAAGTTGAAGAAAAATGATGAATGGTTTTCAATTTTTTTTTACAAATAAATATGTGAAAAGTGTGGCATGCATTTATATTCAGCCCCCTTTACTCTGTTACCCCTAACTAAAATCTAGTGGAACCAATTACCTTTAGAAGTCACTTAATTAGTAAATAGAGTCCACTTATGTGAAATTTAATCTCAGTATAAATACAGCTGTTCTTTGAAGCTCTCAGAGGTTTGTTAGAGAACCTTAGTGAACAAACAGCATTATGAAGGCCAAGGAACACACCAGACAGGTCAGGGATCAAGTTGTGAGGAAGTTTAAACAAGGGTTAGGTTATTAAAAAATATCCCAAGCTTTGAACATCACAGAGCACTGTTCAATCCATCATTCAAAAATGGAAAGAGTATGGCACAACTGCAAACCTACCAAGACATGGCCGTCCACCTAAACTGACAGGCCAGGCAAGGAGAGCATTAATCAGAGAAGCAGCCAAGATGCCCATGGTAACTCTGGAGGAGCTGCAGAGATCCACAGCTCAGGTGGCAGAATCTGTCCTCAGGACAACTATAACTACAGGACAACTATAACTACAGGACAGGACTATTAGTCATGCACTCCACAAATCTGGCCTTTATGGAAGAGTGGCAAGAAGAAAGCTATTGCTGAAAGAAAGCCATAAGAAGTCCCATTTTCAGTTAAAAGCTACATGGGGGACACAGCAAACATGTGGAAGAAGGTGCTCAGGTCAGATGAGACCAAAATTGAACTTTTTTGCCTAAGAGCAGAACAACATGTGTGGCAGAAAACTAACAATGCACATCATACTGAACACACCATCCCCACTGTGAAACATGGCGGTGAAAGCATCATGTTGTGGGGATCCTTTTCTTCAGAAGGGGCAGGGAAGCTGGTCAGACTATTAATAGACCAAAATAAAGGGCAATCGTAGAAGAAAACCTATTAAAGTCTGCAAAAGACTTGAAACTAGGGGTGGAGGTTCACCTTCCAGCAGGACAAAGACCCTAAACATACAGCCAGAGCTACAATGAAATGGTTTAGATCAAAGCATATTCATGTGTTAGAATGGTCCAGTCAAAGTCCAGACCAGACCTAAATCCAATTGAGAATGTGTGGCACACTCTCCATCCAATCTGACAGAACTTGAGCTATTTTGCAAAGAAGAAATCACAAAAAATCCCAATAAAATACATTTATGTTTTTGGCTGTAATTTTACAAAATGTGGAAAATTTCAAGGACAGTGGACATTTCGATTGTGTGTGGGCTCCAGCAGACTTTTTCTTCCCAAAAGTCAACCGGACCTAGATTTAAAACATGTTTTAATTCTTCCCACCTGCGGCCCCCCCACCCCAAAGCACCTTGTCCCCATGTTGATGAGGACAAGGGCCTCTTCCCGACTACCCTGGCCGTTGGTTGTCGGGGTCTGCAGGAGGGGGACTTATTGGAATCCGGGAGCCCCCTTTAATAAGGGGGACCCCAGATCCCAGCCCCCCACCCTATGTGTACCCCTACCCATTCACCTAGGGGAAAAAAGTCAAAAAAAAACACACTAGACAGGTTATTAAAGTAGTTTATTAGGCAGCTCCGGGGGTCTTCTTCCGACTTCGGGGGTCATCACAGCGGGAGAGAGCGTCGTGTCAACATCGGAAGAAGAGAAGAGGGAAGAAAAAGAAGGCGACGGCGAACCAGAAGCCCGGGCCAACGCTAGTAAAAGAGCTGCAAGAAGATAGCGGAGGAGCCCGGCAGAACAACTGGAGACCGGGAGAAGAGGCCGGACTGCATGCTCGGATAAGGGTCTGGTATGGACCCTCAAAACCCATATCAGGCGACGGGGCTCGCAAGGTGTCAATCTCGCCGATCAAAGCGGCGAGGTTGACTTCCTTCTCTAGTCCCGTCGTACCTCGAGTCACGTTCAAAATTAACGGAATTTACTCCATGTGTGGGCAAGTCCGTTCATTTTGAAAATCCGGCGGATTGTCCGTCGGACTTAGTCCGCCAGAAAGTCCGTTTGTGTGTGATCGTGTGTGGGCAAGTCCGCCGGAAAGTCTGATCGTGTGTACGGGGTATAACAGGTTTTCTTCTAAGATTGCCCTGTGTTTGGCTCCATCCATCTATCCATCAACTCTGACCAGCTTCCCTGTCCCTGCTGAAGAAAAGCATCTCCACAACACGATGCTGCCACCACCATGTTTCACGGTGGGGATGGTGTGTTCAGGGTGACGTGCAGTGTTCATTTTCCACCACACACAGCTTTTTGCTTTTAGGCCAAAATGTTTAATTTTGGTCTCATTTAAACAGAGCACCTTCTTCCACATGTTTGCTGTGTCCCCCACATGGCTTCTCGCAAACGGGTCTTCTTGTGGCTTTCTTTGAACAATGGCTTTCTTCTTGCCAAAAAAGGGAAGATTTGTGGAGTGCGGGTGGACTTCTTGTGGCTTTCTTTGAACAATGGCTTTCTTAGTAATAATCTACATGCCATATATTCTTATTTACGTCATCAATTAAATGCTCTAGGGAAGATTTGTGGAGTGCACAACTAAGCATAGTTGTTTTACCCACTGTGGACAGATTCCCCCACGTCCAGCGGTGAGCTGTGGATCTTTGCAAGAGGGGGTGCTCACTCCAGAGTTTTGTCCCATGGGCAAGTTTATTGCAATAGATCTTGGCTTTCTTGTATGTGAGCCATGCTTAGTCTTGTGCAGCGAGGATTAGTTCCTCCATAGTAGCTATGCGCTCCACCCGAAGGGCCCACTCCGAAGGCGGTTGTGTGGACCTCCAGTTTCGGTGGATCGCCAGTCCTTGCGTTTATAGTTTGCAATTGTGCCCTGGAGTGAATTCTCTTTCCATGTATTTTATGTATGATGGATTGAACACCTCTGTGCAGGCACTGTCTGTGAGGGGTCTTGTACCATCTTGTTTTGAGTTTATACCCATTTCCTGTGTAAAGCTTGAGATATTCCCATTCAGCCTCACTTATTTCCCTGTCTAAAAACGCATGGTCTGAACTTAGGGCGGAGTACCTCCGAACATGGAGGCGTATAAGGCCCACGTGCTTGAGCATAAAAAATTGTGGGGGGACTATTTGGGTATTTTAGTTGGCATCTTTATCCCAATGATCTGTATCTGGTGTTAGTGTCTGCTGGCCATTCATTGGATGCAGCTGAGTTACCATGGGCCTCTTGGCTGCTTCTCTGATGAATGCTCTCCTTGCCCGGCCTGTCAGTTTCGGTGGATCGCCATGTCTTGGTAGGTTTGCAATTGTGCCATACTCTTTCCATTTTTGTATGATGGATTGAACAGTGCTCTGTGAGATGTTCAAAGCTTGAGATATTTTTTTATAACCTAGCCCTGCTTTAAAATTCTATCCAACTTTATCCCTGATCTGTCTGGTGTGTTCTCTGGCCTTCATGATGCTGTTAGTTCACTAAGGTTCTCTAACAAACCACTGAGGGCTTCACAGAACAGCTGTATTATACTGAGATTAAATTACACACCGGTGGACACTATTTACTAATTGGGTGACTTCTGAAAGCAATTGGTTCCACTGGATTTTAGTTAGGGGTATCAAAGTAAAGAAGGCTGAATACAAATGCACAATACACTTTTCAGATATTTAGTTGTAAAAAATCTTGAAAACCATTTATCATTTTCCTTCCGCTTCACAATTATGTGCCACTTTGTTTTGGTCTATCACTTAAAATCCCAATAAAATACATTTATGTTTTTGGTTGTAACATGACAAAATTGGGAAAATTTCAAGGGGTGTGAATACTTTTTCAAGGAACTGTATGTCAGATTGAGAGCAACTTCTAGTCTATACAGCCACTGTGTCCCAACTGACATCAGTGGGACTTACTGCACAGGGACGCACAGACCACCTGTGCATCCTCATGCGGGTAAGCATGGCCCACCACAGATGTAAGCTTTAGTACGCTCAGTGTAAACGAGGCCTTACACTTATACATTACTTAATATGCATGCTATAACTGTGGAAAAATATACAGTATCTGATGCTAGCCCTCTAATTTTGTAGTTACTTTAGTAATATAATTAGCGCAGGTGCTTTATTGCTGATCAATTGCCAACACACAAATCAACACAAGAAATTTTGCCTTTTAACCTGTAATAACATGGCCAATCAACTACTCTTTAACTGTCTTTGTCTGTATAATTACTGTCTCAATAGTTTTCTGTTCTTATATTGATCCACTGACTACAGATTAACACTGACAGGCGTAATCAATAATACTATCAGGTTATATTTAAACACAAATGTATACAATTAAAAGTTGCTTCAGAAGCCCCCTTCACATCAGAGTTGTCCTTTCCCACTAGAAACCCCCATCACATGAGAGCTCCTTCCCTTTGCGTTGAGAGTCCATATTTCAAATCAGAATCCTCCCATCACATCAGAATTGCTACGGGCCTAATAAAATCTTGGATGTGGGCAGCGGGCCTTAGATTGCAGACCCCTGATCTCAAATACAAAAGGAGGACATTTTTTCAGGTCTGAGACCAATTTGTCGATACTTAGCAAGCATGGACCCAATGATATATTGAAAGCAGTCTGTTTTTTGTTTTTTGTTTTTTACTATGCCTTTACACAAGTGAAATCATCAGAGTAGTCAGAAAACCTTGATTTACATCTAGATGATTCATGCATGATAAAAGCAACAACAAGCAACACAGCTCATCCAGAGGGAGCAGCACAAGGCCATTACACTGTGCACTTCAAAAGAGAAGCTGTCACATCATTGGAGGGTGACTTTTGTTGACATTAGACCGATTGTTAGCTATGGGGTAGATAGTTTATGCTGCTTGGAGCTGCAGAGGTGTGCCCTGCTCTCAAACTAGCATTGCTTCCATAAGTCATGGACACCACACCTGGAAAGGAGCCATGGCTGTTGCTGAAACAAGTTTCCTAAATGACTACTGTGTACAGATGTCCCATGTCTATTTAGCTTCTACCTAACCTTACACCCGTAAGTAAATACAAAGAACTGCCAAAATCTTACAGCAATGTATGCAACACATTGTACAACCATACAATCACATTTTAGATCTCTGGCTTAGGTCATTTTCCGCTGTGGTGCCCAAACAGTGCAGTGAATGGTCTTAATAATCGCAGGACCTGGTGTTCTCTGTATAACCTGATGTTCTCCAGCAACGCTCACCACAATGACAAATTTTGTTCAGCTTGGTTAAAATAATGTTTTCCCATCAGCCATTATAGGCTTAAAAAAAGGAAAACTACATTTTATCTAAATTGGTTTTGTGTCTGAAAAGCTTGTGCAAAAAAAATATACACTAGATCAGCTTTGTCTCACATATATACATAGTCCCAACAGCTTCACAAAACATTGATAGCTATGTTATTATCAGCTCTTATGTAAGCAAATGTAATTTATAGAAGAGGCATACAATATGCCAACGCGATATTAGCAGCTTCTTGATGCCTGCAGAGTAAAGAAAGTCATTAATGTAAAAGGATTCACCATTATTTGAACAATGTGAAGCCCCATACACACGGTCGGACTTTTTCATGGATTCTGTCCGGTCGGACAATGTTGTTGAAAAATCAGACCGTGTGTAGGCACCATCGGACAGTGTACGTCGGATTGTCCGACGGACAAAGTCTTATCTCCTGCTGGAAAGATTTGCCGACAACACGGTCCGATCACACCAAATCCGATCGTGTGTACGGTTGTCCGACCGGACAAAGTGCTACGCATGCTCACATCACATTACAAGACCAAAGCTATTGGCTACTAGCCTCTACGTAGTCCCGTCGTAGGCAACAAACGTCACCACGTTCAGAATGATCGGATTTTCCGACAACTTTGTCCGACCGTGTGTACGCAAAACCAACATCAGACAAAGTATGACGGACAGGATCCGACCGACCTGGTCCGCGGATTGTCCGACCGTGTGTATGGGGCTTTAGAGTTATGGTGGTTGTATACAGCATTTTTCGCTTTTTTTTAATGTTTGTGTTCAGGTTAATGGAACCCTAGCAGATAGTGACTTTTTTTAAACTAAGTTAGTTACTCAAATATGTTATAAAAGGTCTTTTTGCTTCCATTTTATCTGTTCTATCCTAACCTGACTAGTTATACGTTTGCAATAATGATGGCTAACAAGCCTGAAAAGGCTGTATGTAATTAGAAGTAAGTGATTCTATAATATGGGTTTGCATCTGTGCCAAAGCATGATTCCAGACATGAAACTCGTCACAGGGTCACAAATCAATAACCCAATAACCATTACAACTCTGGCCACTGTCTTTAACTTTGGAATAAATCCCTTGCTTTTTGAATTCTGAAAAAGCTATGAACCCTGCTCTATGATGGCTATGCCTATTGAAGGGGCATTTCTGTTACCTCCAAACAATCTGATAATTTTCAGCTCAGCGTGCACCTACTACAGAATATCTCACCTAAATATGGCCAGGCTCACATATCTGCAAGTGGGAAACGCTTGCAAAATCATGTGCGTTCCTGACCCACAAAGAATTGTAATGCACTTCAGCAGACACGCTGGGGTGCCATTAATTCTTAATAGCACCCCCACAAATTGGCACATTTTTGGCACCATGCTGTTCGGTGAGGCACAATGTAAATAAAAGGTTTGGGGACTTCTTTCCCTGTGTTTCTGCGGTTAGGACAGCCTATTGAAATGGAAGGGCTGCAGAACGCAGGTTGCAATAATGTGAACCTAGCATTAACATGTAGAGCTCAACATGGACCATATTGCTGTCTTGTTAAAGATAACATCTAGAGATGGAGTGAAGCTAATCACCTCTTCTTTAACTAGGATATTATGTGGTTAAGGGTTGTAGTCTTTTTCCAAACATGCATGATAGCACAATGCTGTACACATATTCAGTGTTAGTAGTAGTTTAATTTTAAATGGAATTTGCAGTGGATTGTACATAATTTATTTCTTTACTATGGTCAAAACTTCATTTTTTTTAAATCAGAAAAAGAGTTTATTGAAGAACATGAAGAGTATACAGCCACACATGTCAAACAGTGAGTAATATATGGTACATCAATTTAGGCTTATCCTTAATAAAGCATCAAAGCACACAATTAACAATGATTTTACCGGGCATATTCATAGATCCATTTAGATACCTCATAATATAAAGTTTCACTGTAAGCCTTATAGATTGTTGTGCATTATAAAGTAGCTAATTCACTGTATACCAGTATAAGTAAGACAAAAAAACTAAAGAAAAAACAATAGAAAAATAAAGGGGGGGGAACAACTGTAAAAAGTGTCAGAAACGTCTTACCATGGCCTAGTTACCTTTACCATTCATAGAATACATTTGGTTAGCTAGGTACTACAAATCTATCTGTTTGGCAAGAATCACAACTGTAGTAGTCTTTCTTTCACCAGTTGGTGGGGAGCTATTCCGGGAGTATCTATTCATGGTTGCCAGATTGAGTAGAATTTTTTACTAACATTCCTATGTTGATAGGTGAGTTTTTCACGTATTAAGGTTGCATTAACTGCATCCACCCACTGTCTCCCGCCTGGCACCTGTGGGGATATCCAATATATGGCTATCAGTTTACGGGCTATATAGAGTAGCCGCAAGACTGCCGTGTGACCATGTGGCAAAAGTGAGGGTATCTCCAAGGCACCCAGCAAGCAAACAATGGGATCATGCATCAATGGGAATTGAAAAATTCGGGAGATGGTGGAAAGAACGTAATGCCAGTACTGAACAGTGATGTAAGTAACTGAGTTAAAATAAACTGAGTTACGTAACGCAGTTACTTTAGAGGGTAACTAGTAATCTAACTGATTACTTTTCCCCTCATGGTAACTCAGTTCCCATTACTTTGGCTTAGTTACCCCAATTGCATCTACCGCCACTAGATGGCAGTAGTGTAATTCCGGTGTCCTGCCGAAAAAGTTCCCCCGCCGGACAAGGACCCCCTGTACTGCGCAGGTGCAGCGCTTGCGCAGTACGAAGGAGCTTCCGAAAATTGCCGAACCTAAACAGCTCTGAGTGAACTCTACACCGCGCAGGTGCAGTTAACATGTAATTGTACGAGGCGATGCCGCACGCTCCCGATGCTCCTGCTACTCTGCAAGGGGCGTCTATCGTGTAAGTAGGGGCGGGTCTAGTATTACTGTAACCAAGGGGCGCATTTATTATTATTGTTATATATATATTTATTGAGCTGAACTGGTGTTCTGTATGCTCTATGGAATAGATGAGAAAGCTTATGAGATCCTGAAAACGATACCAAGGGGGCAAAAATCAGACATAGTTCCCAAGCTTCCCCATATATGTGGCCCAGGTATTTTGAGTGTGGAAGCATCATGTGTAGAGTGCAATAGCTTGGAATATACCCTTGAGATCGTCCCTTTCTTGTTCTCTGTTAGGAGGACATCAGATTGTAAGGGGTGCACCATAGGAGTAAGCAGGGAGACTCTAGCCTTGCATTGAATAGCGTGTCTGAGTTGCAAATATTTAACTTCTAGGTAGTTCAAACTCTGTTTGCATCTCTGTGAAAAACTTGAGTACACTTCTAGTACATAGTTGAAATATGTATAGAATGCCTGCCCTTTCCCAAAGATGGAAATCTTGGAGTTTTAGCAGTTTTGTAATGCAGTTTACACCATATGGGATTGTAGGAATGAAAGCCTTGAATATGTAAAATATTTCTGATAAATGCCCACAAGGTTTTCATGAGCACAATCGTGGGAAGGGTTTGGGGTAGGTTTGAGAAGCCCCCTTCCAAATGAGATGAGGGCCGTTGGTGGGGAGTCCCTTGGTATCTATAGTGTTCTAATTGGGTCGAATATGTCTTCGTTGCCCCAGTCCCCAAATCATTGTACCTGAGAATCTTTGAAGTAAAGCCTAGCGTGGGGGATAGCAAGGCTGCCCTGGTCTTTTTCTAATTGTAAGATAATCTGATTTGCACTGTTTTATTGCGACATATCAGATTTCTAAACTGGGAGTCTATTTGGGAGAACCATTTATGTGGGATCCATATGGGCGCATTATGGAAAATGTACAGGAGTTGTGGGGCCCATACCATTTTTATTAGATTGGCTCTACCTGCAGACAGGGTAAGCTTAGTCCAAGCTGCGCATTTGGACCGAAATTTACGCAATAGTGGGACTAGGTTGAGCTGTATGCATTGGTTGGGATCCTGGGTTACCTAAATTCATTGACCTTTTGAACGTCACTCGCGCAGTCTGGCAAGGGATGCAAATGTGGATCTAAGGGCATGAGTACCGATTTATTCCAGTTGATCTTGAAGCCCGATAGGGCTCCAAAATCAGTGATCAATTGCATCATGTTTTTCGTGGAACCTAGGTAGATCAAGGTATCGTCCACATATAAAGATATAGTATCCACATGGGGACCCCTGATGTAACCTAAAATGTTCTGCGATGCCCGGACATGGATGGCCAGTGGTTCCAGAGCCCCTGTCGCCTGTCCCTGAACAACCAAAATGAATCTGAAAGGTCCCCATTAATCCGTATCCTCACAGATGGAGATGCATATAGCAATTGTACCCATTTGGTAAATGTGGTGCTCACTCCAAATTTGGTCATTACCTCCCATAAGTAGGGCCATTCAACGCTGTTGAACGCTTTTGCGGCATCAAAGGAGAAGATGGCCCTATTACCATAGGGAGTTGTAGGTTTAGGAACAATCTGCGTATGTTTTGCGCAGTTAATCTGGCCGGTATGAATCCAGACTGATCTCTATGTATTAGTTTCTGGATAAAGTTAGCTAGTCTATTAGCTAGTACCCTGGCCAAAAATGTAATATCAGAGGTGAGTAAGGAATCTGGTGACCTGGCATCTTTTCCTGGTTTCAAAAGTACCAAGATAATCGCCTTATTCATAGAGGAGGGGAGCGTCCCGGCAGCCATCACATTAATAAATACATTGAGAAGGGTTGGTATCAATGATGTGGTATAGCTGTGTAAACTTCAGATGGTAGTCCATCTGACCCTGGTGACCGTCCGTTATGCGTTTGGACAAGTGCCTTAAGAAGCTCATCCTCAGTCAATGGGGCATTAAGTTGATTGGCTTTGTCTACAGACAGGCTAGGTATCAGGGACTTGTCTAGTCTAGAAAAGCATGGATAGCAGTAGAAGGGGGTTGCACTTTGGAGGTGTATACATCCGTAAAAAATTCCATAAATATTTTAATAATGTCTGGGGTAGAGTATTGAACTGTACCCTGTGTATCTGTCATAGCAATATTATGGGAAGAGGGCTGTTGTTTTTTGGCCAGTAGAGCTAACATGTGCCCCGTGTTTTCCCCTTCTTCGAAGTGTTTCTGTTGGAGGAAGAAACTTTGTTTTCAGCTAGTTGCAAAGATAACTGACGGAGCATCGATTAAGGAGACAACCACTCTCTCTTGGAGTCATCAGAGGGACTAGCCACATATGTCGTCTCTGTGCCTCTGATATGATAAATGTATCCCATTCTTTGTTCTTGGTTTTTATATGAGTAATTAATCGAATGTATTGTCTGCGTAAGAAGGCCTTGGCTGCATCCCATACAATTTCCATGTCTGCAGTATCAACATTTTGCCTGAAAAAGGAGTTTAGTAATTCTGGTATTGGATCAGGATTTGGGAGAAGAGACAGCCAGAATGGATTCAACTTCCAGCTTGTATGTCCCCTCAAGATTTCGACCCAAACGTCTACTAAGAACGGAGAGTGATCCGATACATGTCTAGCAGAATAATGGGAGGATTCAATTAGTGGTAGCATAAGATCATTTCCCAGTCCCAGATCTATTCGGGACAGTCCCCCTAAAGAGGCAGACTGACAAGAATATTCCCGAGTGTCAGGGCTGCGCATTCTCCATACATCAGTAAGGCCCATCTTCGAGAGAAGACATGCATCAAAACTTAATTTAAAAAAATTAATTAAATCATATTTTGAATTCTTCATTAAACAAGCAGGGGGGAGCTTTAGGCTCCCTTGCATAGTTTACAAGCTCTATTTTTGCTACTTAGATGAAAGGGATCTTTTGTTTACAGAGCTCAATAGCTCAAGCTGATGTTTCCCTTAACGTGGATATGTCAACTGAAGGTGACATGTCCCTCATCTGACAACTCAGTTTGAGATTTTCAGTCAAACATTTGCTGTTGGAATTTCCGCACACAAATGTTTGGGAGCAGGTTCTCAAACTTTCCGCCAACTTTACTTTGTTGTCGGAAAGTCTGATTGTGTGTACACAATTCCGTCGCACAAAAGTTCACACATGCTCAGAATCAAGCAGAAGGAGCCGCACTGGCTATTGAACTTCCTTTTTCTCGGCTCGTCGTACGTCTTGTACATCACGGCGTTCTCACGTTTGGAATTTTGGGCCAACATTTGTGTAACCGTGTGTATGCAAGACAAGTTTGAAAAAAATCCATGATTTTGTTGTCGGAAAATCCGATCATGTGTACAGGGCATTAGACTACAAAATGTTTAAGCATTTTGCGCATGCAGTTTCTTCAATTAATTCAAGTTACACTATACAGCAACAAACATACGTGTTGTTAGAAGTGTGAAAGACCTGGGGAATCCTTGGGCACCCTTGGGCAACTTAAAGGAAGCAATGATTCAATGTGCCTAGCATGCTACAGTGAATGGGGGGGGGGCACAGTGGGAGGGTCTCAGTGGGAGGGTCTCAGTAGCGGTCAGTAGTATGTAACACACAGAATGAAGGAATGCAGGGGCCCGGGGTATGAAACATTAGGGTTGCCACCTCATCCCTTTAAAACCGAACACATATTAATTACACAGGTTCTGTGGATGATTAAGGTGATAATTAAACTCACTTAACGCCTTATCTGCATTAAATTAGCCACAGAACCTGTGTAATTAGTATGTGTTTGGTTTTAAAGGGATGAGGAGGCAACCCTATGTAACATACAGAGTGCAGGTGTGAAAGGTAAGTGTACAACCCCCAAGCACAAAACAACCCCCCTCCCCTCAAGTCCTAGCCCCAGAACAGGTTATCCCCTTCCAAGCAAACCCCCTCCTCTCCACCTTTCTTCACCCACCGCTGTCAGTGACATCCCCAATCCCTGTCTAAGAAACTCATGCTCACCCAAGTTTGAAAATCCCACATCCCCCAAAAAAATCCTCCTAATCTTATCAGTAAAAAAAAAATAATTCCCCCAGCAGTAAAAAAAAAATTCCCCTTCCCCCAAACAAATATCTCCACTCACCAGCATTGAAATCCCCAGGCTTCAGAACAGAAATCCCCCCCCCCCCCCAAATTCCCACTCCCTAGCACAGAAATCTTCCGCGGAAGACGAGAGTGATCAGGAGTCGGAGAGGCTGGTGGAGGAGCTGGAAGCCATAGTAGATGAGGAGCTGAGGGGGATAGAAGCGGGCGAGCACCGCTGCCGGGAATACTGCCGCCGGTTCTGTGAGTACCCGCTTGTGTCCATTGAGGAAACGTCATCTTATGTCCAGAGAAAACTACTTCACCTCCTCCTGAGACCCATGGCTGGGGAGATAAGCCTAAGGCCCTTACGATCTCTCTGACAGGAGATCTTGCGATTTGGTAAGAGGCAGCTGTTCTCGTGGTGGAGGCTTTTCTATCAGGCCACTTCTTTCCTTTGGGTGCTATATGAGTGGTGTCACCATTGGATTTCCTGAATTTTGTCATATGGACATTATGTTGATCATTGAACTCTTTGCTTATTGATATGTTCACATTACTTCACGGTTCAATTTAGCTCTTGAGTGATATATGGTGAAATGGGTCTTTCTTTAATTTGAATGTTTTCATCACTTAAATGTTCACCAATTTCTTCAGATTATGATATCAATATTTGCTAATATTTGATGTACAGTTATATTTCTTATGTATCTATATCATTTTTTAATTTTGGTATAACATTTTTGAGAATAGTTACTACACTCTATCACTGGTGTGTTTAATCAGTAGTTTGCAGCACAGTCATTTTTTCTGTTTTGTTATTGCTGTCTGTCTGGGGAGATCCACCCTTAATATGCCTCCTAGTTATCACTGTCACTGGGACTGAAAGTATGAAAAAAAACTAAATTTTGAGTTGTTATTGGAACAGGAATAGATGAAAAATCTTCCAAAACGTGTTCTGGTGACAACTAAGGCAAAGTGGGGGGTTTCCTTTATTTTAAAAAGGTTTACTCTTATTTTCTGTTATGTCAATGGGGGAGAAAGAGAAATAGTAATGATCTGGGGGATGAGTCACTTTTTCATTTCCGTGCAATAGAGAGTTTGGCAGCTATGAGTATATGGGTTACTACAGTGTCAAATATACTAGGCCAGTCTTCGATTCCTAATCCCAGCAAGGCTAATTGGGGTGAGACTTTACCAGAATTCCAGTGGCAGATATAAGAAATGCATTAGGCTGGTTTCACACTGAGGCGTTGGGGGCGCTGGCGGTAAAGCGGCGCTATATTTAGCGCCGCTTTACCGTCGTTTTACCCCCCGCGAGTGGCCGAAAAAGGGTTAATACCGCCCGCAAACCGCCGCTGCAGCGGCGTTTTTGCGGGCGGGTTCGGAGCACTGCCCCATTGTTTTCAATGGGAAGGGGCGCTATAGGAGCGGTAAATATACCTCTCCTACAGCGCACCAAAGATGTGGCTTGCAGGACATTTTTCAGCGTCCTGCAAGCGCACCGCTTCAGTGTGAAAGCCCTCGGGCTTTCACACTGAAGACACAGCAACAGCTGTTTCGGGTCGGTTTGCAGACGCTATTTTTAGCGCAATAGCGCCTGCAAACCGCCCCAGTGTGAAAGGGGCCTTAACATCCTTTCAAAAGGTAACAAGTCTTGGATAATCCCATCAGGTATGGAGCAGAGTACCACTGTGGTCACGGTTTTGCCAGCATTTGAAGGAGAGGGGTGGATATATAGAGACAATTTGTAATGTAAATTTTTCTGGGCAGATTCCCATTGAGATAAACATTTAGAGTATTTGAGAGGATTTCAAAGTGTGTATTCCATTGTGTGTTCCATTGAACCATATCCAACGAAATGTTTTACTTCTTTTCCCAATAGTAAATATGAAATATTTGTATGCAGTATTTCATATTTATCTGAACGTAATAAATAAAACATATATTTGCAGGAACACTATCAAATTTATTTTAACAACATTAACAACCAATCTTAATCTCACACTACTAGACTATTTTACAATTCATTGAAATTAATGTTCAATTAATTATGGTTAGATACCCCTGGGCTCTCTCCAGTGGATTTGCTTTTGGACACTCAAGCTACTTCTTTAATACAATTGTCAATATGGTTAGGAATGTATAACTACTTGTTTATGTATTGCTAAATTGGCCCTAATTTATAGTACAGTGGGCATGCTTTGAGGGTAAACTATCTAAATTTTGTCATTATTGCTATGGCAATGTTTTATCTGGAACCTGCATTGTTTGTTCTGTTTGCTTTTTTTCTTTCCAATAAACGTTTTTGAGGAAAAAAAAAAAGAAATGTGCTCCAGAATGTGATTGGCAAAAACAAACAATAATTGGCGCAAAAATGTAGGTACTTCATTGGAAACTGGAATGCTCAGTGGAGAAATGGACAGTCCATATGATAATATCTTAGAGAGTCCGTAGAGATGTAGATGCTCACTGTAGTGGCAGCTCAATGTGAGAGCAAGATGCACCTCTAGAAGACAAATGAAGGAAAGAACACACGTGCCTTCTAAGTGGATCCATGGAAGAGTTAATCATTGTTTATTGACAATTTTTAATCAAACTCTGTCCTCCTAATTGTGTTCCACCACAAGCATCTGTGCAATATAATCATTATTTAGGAACAGAGCCGATCGGCCCTATAGGCACACTATGCAAGCTGCTTAGGGCCCCGCCGCTGTGGGGGGGGCCCCTAAGACCCAGCATCCCCCTGCACCTCTGGCTGGCCGTTTAGAGTGCAGTGAGGAGAGGTGGGAGGAGGTGGAAGGCGGCGATCGGAAGCTCTATGGTGCCTGAGTGGGCGGCGGGATCTCCCTGGGGTTTGTTGTATTCTCAGTGTATACAGTGGAGAAGAGAAGGGAGGGGCCTCTGACCCAGGCAGGTATCGGTTTCACTTTCACTCTGCTTGAACACTGTTGCTGATGCCCGGGTCAGAGGCCCCTCCCCTCTCCGCTGCATACATTCGGAGATAGAACTACTAGCCCCAGGGAGATCCCTCTGCCTGTGAACACCATATAGCTGCCGATCGCCGCCTCCCACCTCCACCAGCCAGGTACAGGGGAACCTCTGCAAGGGGGGGAGTCAGCTGTTTGGGGGCCCAAATGTAAGAGGGGGGGGTTTCTGGGGACACTAATGTAAGGAAGGGGGCCTCTGGGGACACCAATGTAAGAGGGGGGCTCTCTGGGGACACTAATGTAAGGACGGGGCCCTCTGGGGACACTGATGTAAGGACAGGGCCCTCTGGGGACACTGATGTAAAGATGGGGCCCTCTGGGGACACTGATGTAAGAGGGGGCCCCCTGGGGACACTAATGTCAGAGGGGGGGGGCTCTCTGGGGACATTGTGTAAGGAGGGGCTCTCTGGGAACCCTGTGTAAGGAGGGGCTCTCTGGGGACCCTGTGTAAGGAGGGGCTCTCTGGGAACCCTGTGTAAGGAGGGGCTCTCTGGGGACCCTGTGTAAGGAGGGGCTCTCTGGGGACACTAATGTAAGAGGGAAGGCTCTCTTGGGAGACATATGTAAGGGGAGGATCTCTTGGGACCATGGTGTAAGGGGGGCTCTCTGGGGACCCTGGTGTAAGGGGGGGGCTCTCTGGGGACCCTGGTGTAAGGGGGCTCTCTGGGGACCCTGATGTTAGACTTGGCTCTCTGAGGACCCTGGTGTAAGGAGGGGCTCTCTGGGGAGCCTGGTGTAAGGGGAGGCTCTCTGGGGACCCTGGTGTAAGTGGAGGCTCTCTGAGGACCCTGATGTAAGGGGAGGCTCTCTGGGGACCCTGATGTAGGGGGATACCCTCTGGGGACCCTGATGTAAGGAGGGGCTTTCTGGGTACCCTGATGTAAGGGGAGGCTCTCTGGGAAACCTAATGTAGGAGGAGGCTCTCTGGGGACCCTGATGTAGGGGGAGACTCTCTGAGGGCACTGATTTAAGGGGGACTCTCTGGGGACCCTGATGTAAGGGGAGGCTCTATGGGGACCCTAATGTAGGGGGAGGCTCTCTAGGGACCCTGATGTAAGGGGGGCTCTCTGGGGACCCTAATGTAGGGGAAGGCTCTCTGGGGACCCTGATGTAGGGGGAGACTCTCCGAGGACACTGATTTAAGGGGGGCTGTCTGGGGACCCTTGTGTAAGGGGGGCTCTCTGGGGACCTTGGTGTAAGGAGGGGCTCTCTGAGTACCCTGATGTAAGGGGGGCTCTCTGAGGACCCTGATGTAAGGGGGGCTCTCTGAGGACCCTGATGTAAGGGGGGCTCTCTGGGGACCTCATTCTGTTCTATATTGTAGTACTTATTCTTTGACTGTTTTGTTTAAAGGAGGGAGGATTGTTTTGGGAGCACTGAAGTTTCAGGTGTGACTGTGTGGCAATGGCAAATGGTTTACATAGCTCACGGCATCACGGGTCAAGTAGAGGGCCCCTTAGCAGAATTTTGCTTAGGGCCCCAGGGAGGTCAGGATCTGCACTGTTTAGGAATGTTTGTATACTGTTGTTACTGTATATGATTTTATTAGCTGGCATTGCTCTTATTAATTGTTTTTATACATAAAATTTCCTTGTGCATTGTTTTTATATATAGCTTTTTAATATAGGTTTTTATTTGTACAGGCATTTAACTTTTAAGTACACAATGGGGTTTATTTATTAAAGCTAGAAAGTGCAAAATCAGGCTCACTTCTGCATAGAAACCAATGAGCTTCCAGGTTTTATTACCAAAGCTTAATTGAACAAGCTGGGGTTAGAAGCTCATTGGTTTCTATGCAGGGGTGAGCCTGATTTTGCACTTTCTAGCTTTAGTAAATAAACCCCATTGTCTACTTAAAAGTGGGGTATGCCTGTATTCTATTGGTGTATGTAATTCTCTCGCATCAGTTGTGACCTCCAGTTTGCTCCATGTCTGCATTAGCCATCTGAGGACTTTATTGGCTGCTGTGGGTCTCCATAGACTGTGGCCACCGCCTTTGCCCACAAAAGCTCTTTTCCAATATGGCGCACCTTTATTGCCTGAAGGAGCGCATACTTCGCAAACGCATCACCATTTTCCACGCATCACATCCCGGAAGTGACGTCTGGAGAGCACGTCTGTGCGTTCCACGGATGCGGGAAATGGCAGAGTCCACTGGTGCTCCCAGACAAGGTGGACACAGCTTTAACCACCATCGGCCACCCCCAGGACAAGTGATGCTGAGGACCCCAGCTATAGGGCCATATACTCGTTTACCTGACACCTTTGTGAGTAATACTCGTGATGATAGAGTGTTTTTTGTTCATAGTTTAGGCAAGTTTAGGAGAGTTTTGTGCTTTTTTCTACCAGAAAGCTCCAATCAGAAATGCAAACCAGAAGGGTTTTTTCCTGCTTCTAAACATTGAGCTTAAAATATGGCTCTAAAACGTTATACTGTGCATGAACACATAGGATAACAATGACCTGCTTTTACAGGCAGAACACAAAACTCCTGTAGAAGTAGCGATTTTTAAGCCAGTGTGCATGGAGCCTAATACAGTGATAGTTGAGATCTTCTGGGTTCTACATGTGTAGCTTCCCCTCTGCACACAGAACATGGTGGTTGCTTGCTTAGTATAACCAGCATTCATACAACACCTTGTTTTTTTAGGTATACGCATTATTATTGAATTTCAGCTTTAATCACAATAAAATTAAAAACAAATACACATAAATGCATCAATATATACAATATAACCAAAGTTATAGTCACATAATTTTTAATCTTTGACCATTATGAAGATTTAAAGTGATAATAAACCTAAAAAAATATATATTTATTTCACCTAGCTATCCAGGTGTCTGTTATTCTTCCTTTAACAGACCAAGTTGTCCAGCAAAAATGTCAGTTAGAGGGTTATGACAAATCATTTACCACTGGGGCAGAGGTGTTTTCACCACTTGCCGACCGGCGCACGACGATATACGTCGGCAGAATGGCGCGTACAGGCAGGAGGGCGTATATATAAGTCCCTCCTTAATGCCTGTCCATGTCATCGGGAGCGCACCGGGAGCGGCGCGCTCCCGCGCCGGTCGGGACCCCCGTGAGTCCGGTCGCGGTCCCCGCGGACTCGATCGCGGCGGGGACCCCCGCGATCGTCTCACGGGAAGGCTGAACGGGGAGATGCCGAGATAAACAGCATCTCCCCGTTCTGCCTAGCAACTAGTGACGCCGATCTCTGCTCCCTGTGATTGGAGCAGAGATCAGCATTCACTAGCTGACAGCCACGCCCCCCCACAGTAAGAAACACACCCCCTAGGCATACTTAACCCCTACACTGCCCCCTTGTGGTTAACCCCTTCACTGTCAGTGTCATTTATACAGGAATCAATGCATTTAAATAGCATTGATTGCTGTATAAATGACAATGGTCCCAAAAATGTGTCAAAAATGTCCGATGTGTCCGCCATAATGTCGCAGTCACAAAAAAAAAATCGCAGATCGCCGCCATTACTAATAAAAAAAATTATTAATAAAAATGCTATAAAACTATCCCCTATCTTGTAAACGCTATAACTTCTGTGCAAACCGATCAATAATCGCTTATTGCGATTTTTTTTACCAAAAATATGTAGAAGAATACGTATTGGCCTAAACTGAGGAAAAAAAATGTTTTTTTATATATTTTTGGGGGATATTTATTATAGCAAAAAATAAAAAATAATGCATTTTTTTTCAAAATTGTCGCTCTTTTTTGTTTATAGCGCAAAAAATAAAAACCGCAGGGGCGATCAAATACCACCAAAAGAAAGCTCTATTTGTGGGAAAAAAAGGACGTCAATTTTGTTTGGGAGCCACGTCGCACGACCGTGCAATTGTCAGTTAAAGCGGCGCAGTGCCGAATCGCAAAAAGGGGCCTGGTCCTTTGGCTGCAAATTGGTCCGGTCTGAAAGTGGTTAAAGTGGTACAAACACATGGCCACTGCCCCCACCTATAACTGGCCTTCACAGCAAGGAGCACATGGAAGGGCAACACATGTCAAAAAAAAAAAAAAAAAATTCCCAGCTCAGCTCACCAACCAGCCTGCAAACAACCGAATTGTCTTATCTAACATTTGCGTTAAAAACAGGGGTTTAGTTTGCACACATTTGCAAATACATAGGTAAGCCTGGAGGGAGCCCACCCCTCATTAAAGGCACAGGGGCACATTGGACACCTAGCATAAAACACAATGGCAGCAAAGGTGTCCAGTGCGTCCCCTCATCAGTATTTCAACAGTACAAACAAATGGCCCCTGCCCCCACCTATAACTGGCCTTCGCAGCAAGGAGCACATGGAAGGGTGACGCATGTCAAACAAAACCAAAGAAAGACTCCCAGTTCAACTCATCAACCAGCCTGCAAAAAACGAGTTTTCCTGTCTAACAGTTTTCTTTTTAAAAAAAGGGTTTAGTTTGCACAAATTTGCAAATACATGCATAGGCTGCAGAGCCACTTTATGGCACCCCAGTTATCTGCGGTCTTAACTCTATACATTTCGGAGAGCCTCCATAGCAGAAGCACATGCATTATAATGAATAGTCGGAGGGCAGGTGAGCCTGGGAGGAGCCCACCTCTCCTTAAAGACATCCATATAGGGCAATGGCAGCAAAGGTGTCCAGTGCGTCCCCTCACCAGTATTCCAACAATACAAACAAATGGTCACTGCCCCCACTTATAACTGGCCTTCACAGCAAGGAGCACATGGAAGGGCAAAACAAAACCTAAGGAAATTCCCAGCTCAACTCACCGGCCAGTCTGCAACCAACCTAATTATCCTGTCTTGTAGCTGCTGACTTTTAATTTTTTTTTTTTTTTTAAGCGAAACTCCGCTTTAATGCATAGGATGCATTAAGGTGAAAAAACAGGAAGGTTTACAACCCCTTTAAGGGTTAGTAAGCTGCCATATATCAAATTCTTGTTGGGTTTTATTATTGCTTTAAATCTGATGTAAGCTACAGAGGCTGCCATTTTACAATGGTCAGCTTTTATCCATTTATGGCAAACCTTAAAAAAAATAAAATAAATTAAAACCTAAAGAAAAAAGTTGTCCCTGTAACTATCTAGTGTGTTAGTCAAATGTATTTGTGCATATAACCCCACCCTCTCCCCAGACTGACAAAGCTGCTGTCCAAAGGTACCTGCTTTACTACTTCACAATGCAGACACCCTAACACAGTTATGCCCCGTACACACGATCGCACATTCCGACAACAAAATCCATGGATTTATTTCCGACGGATGTTGGCTCAAACTTGTCTTGCATACACACGGTCACACAAATCTTGTCGGAAATTCCGAACGTCAAGTACGTGGTGACGTACAACACTTACGACAAGCCGAGAAAAATGAAGTTCAATAGCCAGTGCGGCTCTTCTGCTTGATTCCGAGCATGCGTGACACTTTGTGCGTCGGAATTGTGTACACACAATTGGAATTTACAACACAGGATTTTGTTGTCTGAAAATTTGAGAACCAGCTCTCAAATTTTGTGTGACGGAAATTCCGATGGAAAATGTCACACACACGGTCGGAATTTTACGTCAACAAGCTCCCATCGAACATTTTCCGTCGGAACATCCTATCGTGCGTACGCGGCAGACGTGTTACTGACTGGATCACCAGCCGAAAAAGCCTAAAAAAAATTAAGAAAAGGGAAACTAATGCAGCCACCACATCTAAGCACTGGTAAGCTGCAATATGTTAATGATTTTTTTTTTTGTTTTTAGGTTTAATACTGCTTTAAATATTCATCAGCTTCCAGGGTAGGGTTTTTACTGTAGAACCCTATAATTTAGGCTGGCATGCATGCGATGCTTTGAGCGAACCAAGCTGGGAGAGAAGGGGTTAAGTGAAATCATCTGCTTTCTTTCAGCATAATATCCTGAATTACTAATTACTGAAAATAGCACAGGGATCCGGCCATTCTAGGAGCTGGGTGTAGATGTGCCTTGCATGACATTTAATAACAAACAAAGCATGCAGTTTAATAAGGAACCTAGAAAAGAATGGTTAGGAGAAGATCCTATAGACAGGGGAAGGGAGGGGGCATTTCTGCCCATCTAAACAAGGATCACCATTGTGCTACTCACGGAAGATGTCTTAACTGGAATAGATCATCCTCCATGTCTGGTGTGTGTGTATTAGAGATGCCCGGACGGATGTCATGGCCTGTCACATTGTGCTCTATTCAGGAGGTCTGCCTTGCTGGACAGCTCCTGTACGCTGTGCCCGAGCACTAAGGAAGCGCCCACAGATGTGTCACACTTCGGGAATGGCAGCCTAACAGGCCCTCCTTCCCTTCCCTATGTAAAGCATGCCTCTATTGGCTCCACATCATTTACCCACCTTGCTAGCTGTGCAACACATTCTCATTGGCTTTTCACTGCACTTCATTCTATTGTATTTTAGAAGTCTTAGGATAATGGCTTTGCTGAGAGCTGATTGAGAAAACTCATCAAAGTGTCATTCTTTGCACAGAATTTTATGAAATCATTTTTGGTAGTGATGGCTGGCAGAAGGATTGAATGTCACTGTGCCTTATTTCTACATCAGATTTAAAGCGGTAATAAAACCCAATAAACAAGAATTTGATATATGGCAGCTTACTAGCCCTTAAAGGGGTTGTAAACCTTCTTGTTTTTTCACCTTAATGCATCCTATGTATTAAAGCTGAGTTCCTTAAAAAAAAAAAAAAATTTAAAGTCAGCAGCTACAAATACTGCAGCTGCTGACTTTTAATAATCGGACACTTACCTGCCCCAGGGTCCAGAGATGCAGGGGAACGAAGCCCCGCTCCTCTCCCCCTCCTCTCTGCAGTGCAGGCATTGTCACTGGGGCTTCACAGCCAGGCACGCAGGAGCCACGCAGTGTGCGCCGTGACTGGCCAGGCAATCATCTGGGACCTGTGACGTGTCCCAGATGATTGCCGCGAGGGAGGGGGGGAGAGGTGATCTCCCTTCCAGTGCCGCAGTGCGCCAGGAGAAAGTGGGAGCTGGGACCCTCAAAAAATAGGGTATCCGCCCCCCCCCCCCAAAAAATGACATGCCAAATGTGGCATGTCAGGGGGTCACCTCCTTTAAAGCGGAAGTTCCATTTTTGGGTGGAACTCCGCTTTAACCTCCCTGGCGGTATGATTCTGGCTGGAATTTTGTGCTGAAAGCGGTACAATTATTTTGCATGGAAATTTGGCGTTTTTATATTGTAGGCTGCAATTCTTATGAATAACTCACTTAAATCTGTCCGAACCAGAGTCTAGTAGACATCCCGGGTATGATAAAGTTTGAAACACAAAATCATAAATTATAATATAATAAAAATATATATAAAAATGATTCAATAATGTAATCAAATCAAAAACACTGAAATTTGCTCAGTTGCAGAATAGTCGCTGTCATTAAATTTATTGTTTGATGATAAATTGTGATTCTAATTTTTTATCGGTGTTTTCTAGCTGGTCTAAAACCACTTTTGACATAAAGGGACACTTTTTGGTCAATCTCCAGTTTCCAGGCAGAAAAAAAATAATTTTTATTATATAAAATGACATGCAGGGCACTGGGCAGACCACTAGGGACAAAGGGGATGTATATTTTTGGTATACAGTACTGTAATCTGTAAGATTACAGTACTGTATGTGTTGTGTGTTTTTAAACTTTTTTAAATTTGGCGCCGATCTCCGCTCCCGTGCGTCGTAACGTCGCAGGGAACGGAGATCGGCGGCACCCGGCACTGTGTGAATCGAGCGAGCGGACGGCTCGCACACACAGCGGGAAGACATCGAAGGATCCAGGGGAAAAGGTAAGTAACTTCCCCCCCCTGTATCCTGCAATGCAGCCCGAGTCTGGCTCGGGGTTACCGCTCCCAGCAGAAAAAACTGAACCCGAGCCAGACTCGGGGTTACCGCCAAGGAGGTTAAGATGAAAAAACACCTGGCAGTGACAGGCCCCCCCAGTTTTACTTACCTGAGTTCTGGAACTTGACCCGGCAGGGACGTGCTGTCTCTCTGCTATCTGATTGGATAGATTGATAGCAGCGCAGCCATTGGCTCCCCCTGCTGTCAATCAAATCCAATGATCCAGGGGGCAGGGTCGAGTCATACATTCGGCTGCTATGGATGCTAAATGCTGAACTTGGGAGCACACGCGCAAGTTAACCCCCCCCCCCCCCTCAGGAGAGCACTTCTCCTAGGGTGTTATCTTATGTGGGGAGGAGCAGAGAGAGCCGCTGGGGAAGAGGATGTTTGGGGCCACTCTGTGCAAAACGAGCTGCACAGTGGAGGTAAGTATGACATGTTTGTTATTTAAAATAATAAATAAAAAAAAAAAGCAAACCCTTACAATCACTAGGAACTGCAGTCTGCTCACATAGAAACATCTTTGCCATTCTGAGGCTTCCCTCCAACCACTTTGCATATTATTTTAATAATACTGTGATTCTGTACTTGCCAAATATGCTGCAGAAATCTCCCTCCACTGAGTGGCTGCCACCATTTTAACTGTGGCTTTTTTTTATAAATAAACCCATGGTTGGCCGGTAATATTGGCCCTAATTTCTTGTCCCTCCTCAAAATACTTTTCTACCTACCTAAACAGCACATTGTAATCTAATATCATTTTATATTCCTAAATTACTAGTTTCCCGCTGTTTGACATCCTACAACAATGCCTGTCTATCCATTTCCAACACTCTACTTTGGTCATTCAAAATGGATGCAGGTTCATACCCTTTTTCTATAAATCTATTAGCCAAAAACCTTGGATTGGAGGTGGTAGTCAGACTCTTCAGAACAGTTCCTAAGTATTCTAATAAATTATTAGGATTTATATAGCGCCAACAGTATAGCGCTTTAATAAACTGTCTCTTAGGGATATTACTAAGCCAAATATTATGATGACAACTATCTAATGGCAAATAGGAGTTCCTGTCTGTAGGCTTAAAATTATTTATAGTGAGCAACTGACCTTGATCCTTAAACATTTCCAAGTCTAGGGACACTATTCGTTCATTACCTTAATTGACTTTAACCTTTAACCTCCACTACCATGTTTCGAAAAACCTCAAGGATTGAATACTGATCTATTTTACTCAGTTCCACCTCCTCTGGCTCAGACCCTGGCTGCTGATCACAATCACTTGTAAACACAGAAGTCCGGTTTCTGTGTTTACAAGTGACAGCTCTGCACTCTGTGTGTAACCCCCCTGAACTCTGCACTCTGTATGTAATGCAATCTTGGTATTTAATGCCCCTTTAAGACCCCCCTACTGTTCGTGAAGTTTGACTGACCACACCCACTATTTGGTGTGATTTGGAGGGTGTGTGTGGGTGGAGGGGTTTTGGGGGGTCGTGGTTGAGTTCCAGCACCTATTGTTTGAGAAAAAAAGCCCTGCTTTAAACCTTTATCTAAAACCCTAATTTCCTGACAGACTCCATGGCAGCCTACGTGTGGGTTAACCCCGCCTCCTCTCCAATGCTATAGGACCCCATTCCCATAAATGAACACTCACCACTCCATACTGTGTTCTTTTTTTGTCCTCCTCCTATGGACCTTCACATATCGTTCGCGTCCGGTCGGATTTCGGATCTTCTCTTGGCATACTGATGCGGTGCAAGCTCTGTGCTCAGCCATGGGCGGGCAAGTAGCTTTTGAGGCTGGATGGTTCCCCCAGAAGAGGGTGGATTGCCTCTGTATGCCGGTCGGATCGGATGGATGAAGGTCTTCAGCGGCTGGCAAGGTCTGCATCGTTCTTGTTTTATGGCTCCATGGCAGTTATTATATGTATAGATTATAATCATCCCTGGCGTCTAGTGTATCCCCCCCTGATGGCGGCTGGAGCGCTTCTGCGTTCCAGCTCGCCGTATTCTTCCGGCTTCTCGGCCGCCTCGGCGGTTTGCGCATGCGCACTAGCCTCTGGTGAGATCGAGGCCTGGTTTGCGCATGCGCGGTCCGGGGGTCGCGCATGCGCGATACGGCTATGCTCCACGGCGCAGGCGCGAGGTGGAGGGGCGGTGACGTCACGGGCAGGGAATTCAAAAAGCAGGCTGCTGCTTCAGTGTCACTGGGCTCTACCAGTGTTTGGAAGCAGCAAGCCTGTTCCCCAGCCATCGGCCCACTACTAAGGTCAGTGCTACTTTTTTGATGCCTGTTTCTATGCCTATGCCTTGCCTTGCCTGAAGTGTTTTAAAAAAAAAAAAATATATAGAAGTAAATGTGTTTTTTTTTTATTAAGCGATTCTCTTTGTATATGTATATATGGTAAAAAAAAATAGGATATATTTTGGTATATGTATGTATATTTAAAAAAAAAAAAAAAAAAAAACGGGCATGCTTTTTTTTTTTTCTGGGCTAGTGTTGCCGGCAGGTTGCTTAAGTCGCATTTTTTCTTGCAGACTACAGTGATCATATTTGACGCTCTTCGTCCAGAGATTATGGACAAATCACCGCCTTTAAGTGGCCAGCCCTTACGCACTAGGTATGTGCTGGTAAGGGAGGGGTGGAGGTACAACTGCATTTTATTTTGCATTCTGATGCCTTTGTTTTTCCCCTCCCCCTGTGTGTCTTCTTGCTTTTAGCCCGTCAAGATTGGATTCTCAGGACAGGGACCTTGCCAGGCCACAACAAAAGCAATCTTCTAGATCCAGACGGGACTCCCCGCATGGATCCCACCACCAGAGGAGAAGTTCGCATTCCTCCTCCAGACACCGCTCCCACCTCCATGACGATCGCTCTGATCGCAGAGCCTGCTGGGGATGTAAGACTCGAGTCCCGGAAGGCAAATCGTTGTGTGACAGATGTTTTGCCCGAGCGGTTGGGGAAAAAGACACGGAGAACCAGCGCATGGAGTCCCTGGTAAAGCGTGTCGTGCAGCAGTCGCTTAAGGACATGGAGGTTCCTCACACGTTGAGTCAATCAACGACTGCATCTGGTCCCCAGACTGACGAACCCCGTGATGACCCGGGTACGTCCCAGACCTATGGGGCTTCTGGTGAGTCCTCTGGAGAGGAATTTCCAGCCGATGAGGAGATCGGGGGCTTTGACTTCGCCATGGTCTCGCCGCTAATTAAGGCAATTAAGGAGGCCCTCAAGTGGGAAGAAGCTTCTACCCCTCCAGCCAAACAGAAGAAGTTCTTTAAACAGCTGGGTAAGGAACGGCCAAACTTCCCTCTACTCACTGAACTGAAAGACGTTATAGAAGAAGAGTGGAGCAAGGTGGATAGGAAATCCTCCATGACCAATAAGACTTCCAGGCTATACCCCTTTAAGATGGAAGAGGTGAAGCATCTAGAGAACGCTCCACTCGTGGATGCAGCATTAATGCGTCTGGCTAAGCACGTCACTCTCCCGATGGAGGACTCTGTGTCCTTTAAGGATGGCCTGGAGAGGAAAATCGACCAAGACCTCAAAAGGATCTACGGTCTTGCTGGAATGGCCTGTAAACCTGCTTTAGCCCTAGCGGCTATGTCCAAAGCCATGGAGGCGTGGACTGAAAATGTGGACTCCTTCCTGAATGGTGTTTCGGTCGAATTAGCCAGGAGTTCAGCAGCAGCAGAACTAAAGCTCGCAGCGGTCTTCCTGGGGGAGGCGTCCATTGACCTGATACGTCTGTTAGCACGCATTATGCTGTCCTCAGTCACGGCTAAGCGCGCTTTGTGGCTACGGCCCTGGCTCGCCGATCCTGTTTCCAAGCAAGCATGGTGCAAAATCCCCTTTGAGGGGTCTACGTTATTCGGTAACAAGCTGGATGATGCCATAACGCTTGCGACAGGCGGTAAGTCGGGCTTCCTTCCCCAGGACAGAAGACTACTCGGGCGGAAGAAGCCTCAATTTAAAAGGCGCAGTCCAGAGCGCTCAAGGGATGCACGCTCCTACAAACCTGGAAGGGACTTCAGGAGGAATTGGAGCAGAGGACAGAGTTCCTTTCGTAAGCCCGTCAAGAGCCAGTCGTCTGGTGGACGCGAGCCACCCAAGTCTTTCTGAGATTGCGCCCACCCAGGCGGGTCGGGTGGGGGCCCGTCTATCCCTTTTCCGGCACGTCTGGGTGGCCTCGATCTCGGATTACTGGGTCATCAAGACGATCTCGTCGGGTCACAAATGGACCTTCTCCAGAGTTCCTCCTCCCAGGTTCATGTCCACCATGCTTCCTCGTTCGGAAGAACAGAGACAAGTCCTACTGTCATACGTAGAGCTGTTAAAAGCTCAGGGTGCAGTCGTACGAGTGCCAGAAGAAGAACGGTTTCAAGGAGTGTACTCCCCCCTCTTCTTGGTACAGAAGAAAAGCGGATCGTGGCGCCCGGTGATAGATTTAACATACTTAAATCAGTTTATAGAATACGGAAAATTCAAAATGGAAACCCTACTAACTATACAGCGAGCCATCCAACCAGGGGATTGGATGGTCTCGATCGACTTAAAGGACGCTTACTTTCATGTCCCGATAGAGGAAGGCTGAAAAAGGTTTCTAAGATTCCATGTTGATCAAGACCATCTACAGTTTATCTGCCTCCCCTTCGGGTTGACGACCTCCCCTCGGGTCTTTTCAAAAGTGCTCCTGGCAGTGGTGGCCCTGATCAGGCTGAAAGGGATAAGGCTGTACCATTATCTGGACGACCTTCTGGTTCTGTCACAAGACAAAGAGCAGCTGTTGGTTCATCGCGAGCAGGTAATGTCCACATTGACCAGCTTCGGGTGGCTTCTAAACATGGAAAAAAGCCAGCTAGTGCCAACACAACGGCTAATTTATCTGGGTGCTCAGTTCGACACTTTGCGAAGTACAATCTCGCTACCGGTGGAAAAGATCCCGATCATACGGGAAAGGGTCTCTCAAGCCCTTCATACGCAGTACCTGAAGGCCTCACAGTGTCTCAAGATCGTAGGGACAATGGTCTCTACGACGCCTATGGTCAAGTGGGCCTTGTGGAGACTACGCCCGTTCCAGTCAGGGTTTCTGAGACAATGGAAGTCGGGAAGCAAAAGCCAAGAAATACGGATAACATCAACGATGAGGAACAGCCTCTTCTGGTGGCTCCAACACAGGAATCTCCTGAAGTGTCACTCGATCGCTCCCATCTCTTGGGTAACGGTTACGACCGATGCCAGCGGGACCGGCTGGGGGGCCCTTTGCGGGTCGGACCTTGCACAAGGCAAGTGGGACACAAGTCTTCCTGTTCCAGGATCGAATATTCTGGAACTCCGAGCAGCTTGGTGCGCTCTCCAGCATTTCTCCCAGGTTTTGAAGGGGAAGTCGGTGTTGTTGCGAATGGACAACACCACAGCTGTCTCCTATGTGAAGAGACAAGGGGGCACCAGGAGTTCTACTCTTCTCCAGGAAGTGGAACCCATTCTATCATGGGCACAGAGGAACCTGGAGAATATTTCTGCAGTTTTTCTCCCGGGGGTTCAGAACACGCAAGCGGACTTCTTATCACGCACCCAGTTGGACAACAACGAGTGGTCCCTCCACATTCAGTCCTTCGAGTGGATCAGATCGCTGGGGGTCAATCCCGAGGTAGATCTTTTTGCCTCCCCCTGCAACTTCAAAATAGAGAAGTTTTACACACGGAATCGCTGCAGCCAGGCCTTAGGGACGGATGCACTAACAGACCAATGGAGGTTCAAGAGGGCCTATGCCTTCCCTCCACTTCCACTAATCCTCAGGTTCCTTCAGAGGCTCCAGACGGAAGCAGTAGAGGTAGTGATGATAGCTCCTTACTGGCCCAACAGGCCTTGGTTTCCTCTGCTAGTCCAGCTGAGCGTACGGAAGCCGGTGTCTCTCCCTCTCAGGACGGACCTTCTGTCTCAAGGGGCGGTACTGCACCCATGTCCAGCAGTACTGAAACTGATGGTCTGGTTCTTGAAAGGAAGAGGCTAGAGTCCATCGGATGTGCTTCGAGTGTAATTTCTACCTTATTAAGCTCCAGGAGATCGAGTACGAACAAGGTTTATGGTAGAATCTGGTCCAAATTTGTGAACTTTTGCTCATCTACAGAGAGGTCCTTCGAACATCCAAGAGTCCAGGACATCCTCGGGTTCTTACAAACTGGCCTTGACCTTCCCTTGTCCATAGGCTCTCTCAGGGTGCAAGTTTCAGCCTTATCAGCCTTCTCTGGTACCTCCTGGGCAGTCCATCCTTTAGTTCGTCAATTCTTTCGGGGGGCCTCAAGACTCAAGCCCCAAAAGAAGTCTAGATTCCCCAAATGGGATCTTCCCCTTGTCCTTGACTATATTTCTGGACTAAGTACGACGGGGCCATCCCCGCTTTCCATTAAAGATTTTTCAGAAAAAGTTGCCTTCCTAGTGGCAGTCACTTCGGCCAAGAGGGTATCAGAAATTGGGTCACTGGGCTTCGAAGAACCCTTCTTGACTTTCTTTCCGGACCGAGTGGTCCTCATTCCTATGTTGGGATCCAACCCTAAAGTAACCTCGGTGTTCCACCAGAACCAAGAGATAGTTCTACCTACCTTCAGATCACCAGGATCTGATGATGTTCATCCTTTGGATGTCGGGGAAGCTCTGAGAGAATACCTTCACATTACTTCTGCCTTTAGGCGTTCAGATCATCTCTTTATACTGCACTCAGGCAGCAACAAGGGGAACAAAGCTTCAACCAGGACTCTGGCAGCTTGGATCGTGAGAACTATACAACAGGCTTATAGGGCTAAGGGCTTGGCTCCTCCTGAGGCGGTGACGGCACATTCAACCAGAGGAATGGCTACTTCATGGGCAGCAGCTCGGCACGTAGCTCCTGATACCATCTGCAAGGCAGCTTCTTGGGCCTCTATTAATACTTTCATGTCGCATTATTGCGTTGAACCTGCTTCTTTATCCTCTGTAAACTTTGGTTTGAAAATTCTATTGGCTGATAGATCAAATTAAATATTTTCCTCCCTGGACCCAAAGTGCACCCGTTGCTGCCAGGCCAGTGGCTCCTTCCTCCACATGGTATGGACCTGCCCTAGGATCCAACCTTACTGGAGGGCGGTGGCCGACACCGTGGGGAGGATAGCCGGTCTAGATCTTATGCTGGACCCCCTAGTCTTCCTGCTTAGCCACCTCGAGGACGTGGAGGGAGATAGATACACCAAACTATGCATAACTTTCCTACTGTTCTATGCCAGACGGGAGATCCTTTTGCGTTGGAGGGGTTCAGAGGTGCCAACTGGGGCCACCTGGGAGTCCACCGTGAATAGAGTGTTGCCCCTCTACAAAATTACATATGAAAGCAGAAATTGCCCTGCCAAGTTCACTAAAGTTTGGTCTGCATGGATGGATGGAGGCGGGGCGGACCCCCTCAGCCCTTAACGATCACCCAGTGCTATTAGGAAATAAGGCTGCTGGAATTGAGATAAGCACCTCTCCCCTCTCCCCCCTCCTCGGCCCCTTTCCCTGCTCCCCCCCGTTCCCCCCCCCCTCCTTCCCCCCCCCTCTCCTCCTCTCCTCCCCCCCCCCTCTCCCCTCCTCTCCTCCTTCCCGCCTCCCCCCCCCCCCTGGGTGATAGAGACCTAACATGCTTATGTATGATCTACCTTCTAATGAACAATGTGACACCTACTGATGCGATACATGATATATTCCTTGTATGTACCACCTGCAATATCTGAAACATGGATAATCTGTTTTTTTTTTTTTTTTTTCTTTTATTATTTTTTATTTTCTTCTCCTAACTAATGTAGAAGATATGTTAATGCCTTGTACTCACTTCTTATTTTCGAAATAAAAAATGTTTTACTGTTAAAAAAAAAATTAAATATTTTCTGTTTAAAGCATACCCACCCGTGTGGTCGGCTAGTTATTTCCCACACGTAGGCTGCCATGGAGTCTGTCAGGAAAAAGGAAAATTTATTGTCAAATACTTACCGTAATTTTCCTTTCCTGATGGACTCCATGGCAGACGGAGTTCCCACCCATGAGTCATATGAGTAGGCTAGTTACGGAACACAGTATGGAGTGGTGAGTGTTCATTTATGGGAATGGGGTCCTATAGCATTGGAGAGGAGGTGGGGTTAACCCACACGTAGGCTGCCATGGAGTCCATCAGGAAAGGAAAATTACGGTAAGTATTTGACAATAAATTTTCCTTTTTTCTCATTATTAAGATCCTGTCCACTAATATTAAATATTCCTGTGCCTATTGGTACTCTTTTTTTTGTTCCCTTCTCCCTGCTCGCCTCCCTCTCTTTCTCTGCTTTTGACCCCAGATATGTTTCCAGTTAATACCTGGTTGTTCTCTGGATACATAGGTTTCCCTAAAAAAACATTCATGGAGCGATCCTCTGATTATAAAACGGGATAAATCTATTGCCTACAGAGAAATTATAACCATCATTACCAGGGGTCAGAGAATAACCAAAATCCCTAAGAAATGGCTGCCCACCCTGGCCAAAACCTCTCTGTCGGGAACCTCTATGTTCCCACTGGGAATTCCCCTCATAATAGGAGTCCTGTCGGTATCCCCAGTTTTCCTCCCCCTTCCCCTTTGAGGACCACCTCTAAAAGGTCCTCTAGTTCCCTCTTAATGGGGGCTGAGCCGGAGGAGGATGTCCCGTATTAGATGGTATTTCCCTGGGACCTTCTCTCTGACTGGGGGGTTCTCTGATATCATGAGACATGAGATTGGGGTGTCTATGTTGATCTCCTCTAGGGGGTGTATTTTCTCAAGAGGGAACTTGAATATCTTCACTGACACTATGGGGGTTATTAACTAAAGGCAAATCTACTTTGCACTGCAAATGCACTTGGAAGTAAAGTCACTGTAGATTCGAGGGGGATATGCAAGGAAAATAAAAAACAGCATTTTAGCTTGCACATGATTGAATGATAAAATCAGCAGAGCTTCCACTCATTTCAGATCTACCCCTTAGATCTACAGCGACTGCACTTTCAAGTGCACTTGCAGTGCATAGTGGATTTGCCTTTCGTAAATAACCCCCTATGGTGCCATTTAAAAACGTCCTTATTTTTGTATTTATTATTATTTTATTTTATTAAATTTTTGTATTGTTTATTTAAATATTGCATTCAAATGGGGTATTTGTATATAGCTTTATATGTTATATTAAAGTAGTGTAAAGGTGGCAACATGGTGATTAATAT
The DNA here is from genome assembly GCA_028564925.1 of Lithobates sylvaticus. Classification (NCBI taxonomy): domain Eukaryota; kingdom Metazoa; phylum Chordata; class Amphibia; order Anura; family Ranidae; genus Lithobates; species Lithobates sylvaticus. The sequence goes on along the minus strand of CM053026.1, from coordinate 253,712,340 downwards.
TGGCAGGTATGCTCTGTTCATATGGAGGTTTACACTGTTGGTGTAGTCGGTGTCCCCAGTTGATTTTAATGTGGTTCATTCCCCTGCAAAGGGGAGGTCTTTCAGCAGCTGATTAGGAATGGAAGTTAGTATTTAAATAGGGTAGTGATGTCTCTAGCCCCACCCCTACTGAAGAAGTCTACACCTTGACGTAATGGGTATAGGGAGCGGAGCCTAATTGCTGACGTCACATTGTGGCCATCTCGTGTCCTATGATTTTATGCATGTACAGCTAGCACGGCTTGTGGCGCTATACTTGTTGTGAGTATTACTCAGCTTTCTATGGGAATAAAAATTTGTTATACGGAGAGCACTAGATTCTGCCATTCTTTTCCACATATCCGTTGACTGATGAGAGGTAGCAGGGCTCATAGAGCCGGATAAAGGAAGTGTGAGAGATGGAGGACTAGAAGTGCTAGCCTCAAGCCTGTTCTATCTGATATCCCCAGAGGGGAACTGCTGCTTTTGACCCACTGGTGAAACAGGGGTCCAAATTTGAGGTGAGCAGCCCAAAACTCAGGTGGAGGCGAGCCCGAGCACCTTTGGAAATATTTGCACACAGTGGTGGATCGTTTCTTCTGTGGAATTTATTTATTCACCTTTTGTATACCCACTGAAGTGATTAGTCTCAGGTGATACACAGAGATGAAACACATCATCTTACCCAAGGTGTACCTCTTTATCTGCAGCCATCTCTTCTCTACAGCCTCCTAAAGCACACATTTTACACAGCATTTCTGGGCTTCCAGAGAAAGGGGACAGAGATCTGATGTGACACACTGCACAGCATAGAGCAGGGAGCTGAGTGTAATCTGACACCTTGGTTGAGGGAACGGACACACCACATTCTACACATTCCTATAGGGAAACATGCAAAGCTGAGGCTGTCAATCAGATGCTGTGTGCTGGAGAAAAAGGGTCTCCTGGGATTGTCTGGTGTTAGGATAGACTCTCAAAAGTGAGTCATGCAGATAGCAGAGGAATGACAGAGCAGACAGAAGTCATGGTAGGTGCTATGGATCAAGACAAGTATATACTATATACAGTGTCTTGAAAAAGTATTCATACCCCAATACAATTTTCCACATTTTGTCATGTTACAGCCAAATACGTAAACGAGATGTAGCACACTGGAGTTTAGGCAGGGATGTTCCTCACAAATCTACTTGCCAGGAGTAAGTAAACCCAAGGTCAGGTTATGGGTATGTAGGGTATCTCAGCCAATGGGCAGGGGTTTTTACTTGAATCCCTTGGCCCATTGGGAGAGTCTATATATTCGGGTGGAGTCAGGTGATCTGTGTTCTGTGCCACCTGGACGGCTGTCTGGGTGAATGTTCGCCTTTTCCCCCCGGGCTGCTAGGCCGGAGATTGGACGTATCCCGGGGGCGTCTGGCTGCTAGCCTGTCCTATCCAGGGCCTATCCAGAAGCAAGATACACACCTAGTAAATCAGTCGTTCAAAGAAGGATTGGTTCCGAATTCCCTCAAGCAAGGCATCATCAAACCATTGCTAAAGAAACCCAACCTCGACCCCAAAGATCCGAACAATCGCAGACCGGTAACAAGCCTGAACACCATTTCCAAGATCATGGAGAAAGCAGTAGTACAACAGCTTCAACTTCATCTGTTAGAATGGTCCAGTCAAAGTCCAGACCTAAATCCAACTAAGAATCTGTGGCAAGACTTGAAAATTGCTGCTCACAGACACTCACAGTCCAATCTGACAGAGCTTGAGCTATTTTCCAAAGAAGAATAGGCAAAAATGTGGCTCTCTGGATGTGCAAAGCTGGTAGAGACATCCTCAAAAACACTTGCGGATGTAATTGCAACCAGGTGGTTCTACATAGTATTGACTCGGGGGCTGAATACAAATGCACACCGTACTTTTCACATATTTATTTGTAAAGAATTATGAAAGCCATTTATCATTTTCCTTCCACTTCACAATTATGTGCCCCTTTGTGTTGGTTTATCCCATAAAATCCATTTAGGTTTTTGGTTGTAACATGACGACAACTTTTTTGCTTCTGGCTCCTCCCCTCTCCATCTTTAACATTTGGAAAGGTAAGAAACCTTTTGGAAAGGGTGCTTACCTTTTCTAAGCTGCAGCTCTTCCTGTTTTCAGGCTTAGGCAAGCATGAGCAGGTATCCACAACATCCTAAATGTGTGTGCAGGCATGGAATTGTGCACAGATGTCCTTCAGGTCTCTCACAGGTCCCAAAGACCTATGGCACATCTGCACATGTGCAGGATATTTGAAGATGGTGGTGCAAAAAAGGACACGCAGGACGAGAACATCAGGGGGTAAAGCTACTTTTTTTTCAGCATTTTTTTTTGTTTTTACCTAGGGGTCTATTTATAAAAAGGGTAATTTTCAACAAAAATTCTCTACTGCAGAATCAATAAGTGCCATTTAAAACACATGCTGCTGGAAGATTCATCTGTTCGCTGAATGTCAGATTTTTTTTTTTTTTTTTTAATATGCCCCATGTACCTCAAGTATCTTGAGTGTATCTCAAGATGCATCTGACTTTGGCTTATGTTGTGAACCTCAGACTGCAGGAGTGGGCGGGTGGATAGGCTATTTTCAGGATGCTATCAACAGCTTCCATCTGTAATGTTTTTTCCAAATAAACAATATCACTATTTTTAGTCAGTCTAGTTAGAGAACCTTTAAAAGGAATATTCACCACAAAAAGAATGCCTGCACTTTTAGAAATTTACAAGGTAGATAAACCAGCTTGTTTCTATAAAAGTATGTCAATGTACACTATTATAAATGTGTTCTGGATAAAGATGGATAATTCTTTGCAGTATTCAGACACAGAGTAATGTGGGATAGTCAGACTTTGCACTTTGCAAGTTCAGTTGCTCTAGAGCTTAGTAAATAGGGGAAGCTTCACGTTGCAAAGAATACCCAATCACATTCACGTAAAATTACGTAAAATTCACGTAAAATTAAAAAACAAACATTTTTTTTTAACTGCTTCTCACCTGGACTATTGTAAAATGACGTTCAGACGGGAACCCTATTGTTCTGGGAGGACATCATATGGCATCAAGTCAGACACAGCGAATGACTGATCAGTCTACCGGCCCGCTGCCGGTACCACATGATCGCTGTGACCAATCACAGCAGATCACATGTTGTAAACAATGAATGGCAAATCACAGCCCATTTGTACCATGTAATTAGCTGTGGACAATCACAACAATACACAGTGTCTACACACTGCTATTTAGTAAGAATATTTGCTCATAGCAGTGAAATTCACTGTTAGACGCAATCACAGTATATTTAAAAAAAAAAAAAAAATCCTGATCAACCCCCCAGAGTGGTACAGTGTTATTAGGGGTAAACCTGTATTGCTCTGGTCACAGTAAGTAAAATATTGTTGTTTTTTTTACATACTGTCACCAATCAGTGTCCCTGGTCACAGCCACACCAGTTATATTATGACACCATACTGCACTGGTAACAGTATGTAAAACATTTTTTTTTTTAAATGTGAAAAAAAAAATTTCATTTAAAAAGAAAAGTGACAAGAAATTACAAAAATGTGTCATGCCTATTACTAAATACCTCAGTCTGTCTACTTTACAAAAAGGTAATTTGGGGGATATTTGTACTGTCCTGGTGTTTTGGGGTCTCAAGAAATTAGATAGGCTTCCAGTACATCAGGATTGATCAATTTCCAGATATATATATACCATAGTTTTTTGACTCTATAACTTTCCTACAGACTAAATAATATACATTGATTTGAGTTATTTTCACCAAAAAAATGTACCAGAATCATAGCTCCCAACTGTCCCTGATTTGGAGGGACTGTTCCTGATTTGGAGCAAAGTCCCTTTGTCCCTCTTTCATCCTCATTTGTCCCTAATTTTGGTCTGATCTATATAATTATATATATAAAATGCACTATTTATCTTTCAAAAAGTGTTTCCCAGTGCTAAAACTTTCATCCAAATTCTAAATTGCTGCATTTGTAAATTTCAAAAGCCAATATATGGGAATAGTAGTGATAAAAAAAAAAAAAGCACGTGTGGGTTTAACTAATCTTTTTTTGTATAATGCTCCTTTAACCTCCCTGGCGGTATGATTCTGGCTGGAATTTTGTGCTGAAAGCGGGACAATTATTTTGCATGGAAATTTGGCGTTTTTATATTGTAGGCATGCAATTCTTATGAATAACTCACTTAAATCTGTCCAAACCAGAGTCTAGTAGACATCCCGGGTATGATAAAGTTTGAAACACAAAATCATAAATTATAATAAAATAAAAATATATATAAAAATGATTCAATAATGTAATCAAATCAAAAACACTGAAATTTGCTCAGTTGCAGAATAGTCGCTGTCATTAAATTTATTTTTTGATGATAAATTGTGATTCTAATTTATTATCAGTGTTTTCTAGCTGGTCTAAAATCACTTTTGACATAAAGGGACACTTTTTGGTTGCTATGGACAATCTCCAGTTTCCAGGCAGAAAAAACTTTTTATTATATAAAATGACATGCAGGGCACTGGGTAGACAACTAGGGACAAAGGGGATGTGTATTTTTTGTATACAGTACTGTAATCTGTAAGATTACAGTACTGTATGTGTGTTGTGTTTTTACACTTTTTTGAATTTGGCGCCGATCTCCGCTCCCGTACGTCGGAACGTCGCAGGGAACGGAGACCGGCACTGTGTGAATCGAGCGAGCGGACGGCTCGCTCACACAGCAGGGAGACATCGCAGGATCCAGGGGAAAAGGTAAGTAACTTCCCCCCTGCATCCTGCACGCAAGCCCGAGTCTGGCTCGGGGTTACCGCTCCTAGCAGAAAAAACGGAACCCGAGCCAGACTCGGGAATACCGCCTAGGAGGTTAAGGGTGTGTGGCAGGGAGTGTGCCCTATGCCTACATACTTTTGCTAATTAGTGTCCCTCGTTCCTATCTAAAAAAGCTGCGTGGTATGGTTTTACTAAAGGCAAACAGACTGTGCACTTTGGAAAGTGCAGTTGCTCCAGAGCTTAGTAAATTAGGGGAAGCTCTGCTGATTTCCATCATCCAATCATGTGCAATCAAAAATGCTGGTTTTTACTTTCTTTCCAAGTGATTGGGTATTTTTTGCAAAGTGAAGCTTTACCTCATTTACTAAGCTCTGAAGCAACTGCACATGCAAAGTGCACAGTCTACTTGCCTTTAGTAAATTAATCCCTCTAAGTACATAGTTAACACAAAGTGGCTTCCAAGAATAGAGCATACAAAGGGGTAGGGGGCTTGCAAGTGCCAAGGGTGGAGAGAATCTCCTAAAGAGAAGTAATAATGTTAACCATAAAAAGCTGTTGATGATAGTCGGTCAGTCACTTTTGTCACCACTTTTTCTTGTGAATACAAACCGGTAGTGGAAATTATTAAGAGAAATCTACCTACTTTGTATTCAGACAGGGAACTGTTTGAGGTATTCCAGGGTGGCTGTAGATGTTTCAACCCTGGGCACCTTACTCTCTCACAGTTTTTTTTACATCATTAAAGAAGGCCCCGCCTACCTGGCTCGCATATTTGGAATGTTCCATGTAATGTGAACAGGGCCATCTTTAATATTGATTGGACCCTGGGCATTGCCAGGAGAGATCCGGCAAGTTCCCAGGTATACAGATTCAGGTAGGACCACACACGTGCTGTAACTAGTGTGTAAATAATTTTGCCTGGGGTTAAGCTTTAAGGAGACTAGGAATGTACAAGGGGATGTGACATTTATAACTAAGTACATTATAGGTACACTATTAGGATATTAAGAAACCATCCAGAAATATTGACCAATTTTCTTTTGTCTTCTATAAATAAAATAATGGGGTGGGCAACTACATGGCAAAAGAGGTTTAATGTTGAAAGATTTAAAGTAATGCATTTGCTAGGGGGAGAACCTCTGGGGAATCTAGGACGGAAAAGGACCTAGGGGTCTTAGTAGATGACAGGCTCAGGAATGGCATGCAATGCCAAGCTGCTGCAAGCAAAGCCAACAGAATTCTGGCATGTATTAAAAAGGGCATTCACTCCAGAGATAAAACGGTAATTCTCCCACTCTACAAGACTGGCCACATCTTGAGTATGCTGTCCAGTTCTGGGCACCAGTCCTCAAGAAGGATGTGCTGGAACTGGAGAGAGTCCAGAGAAGGGCAACAAAGCTAATACATGGACTAGAGAACTTAGCTATGTAGAAAGACTACAAGCATTGAACTTATTCTCTCTGGAGAAGAGACACTTGAGAGGGGATATGATAGCGATGTTTAAATACCATACTGGTGACCCTAGCATAGGGAAAAAACTTTTCAGTGAAAAAGGGAATTTAAAAAGAAACTCACTGAAATTGGAAGAGAATCGGTTTAACCTTAAACTGCGTAGAGGGTTCTTTACTGTCAGAGTGGTAAGGATGTGGAATTCCTTTCCACAAGCAGTGGTATCAGCAGGGAGCGTTGAAAGTTTAAAAAAACGATTAGATGGGCACCTTTAGCGATCACAACATACAGGGATATACAATGTACTATTGAGATAAACACAAGCACACTCACACACCACAGGTTAAACTGGATGGACTGGTGTCTTTTTTCAGCCTTACCAACTATGTAACTATGTAAATTGTGAAAGGTATTCCAGATCCCCCAAATAGGAGGTACATAACTTTTATGGATAGGAAAGGATCTTATGACAGTGGTAGATGTAAATATGGGAGAAGTAATGAGAAAAGGAGGAGATATTGTGTTAGGGAAGCGAATACATCGCTTCCCTAACACAGACCCCCCTCTCAGCCAATCAGGTTGCCAGGTCTGTTACCTGTCACCTGATTGGCTGAAGTCACAGGCGCTGTGATAGGACGCTAGGCGTCCAATCATAGCAGAAGACAGGAAGAGCGCGGGAGAAGAAGACATCCGACGATGAGACACCGCTCGTCGCCTGACGCCGTCACCAGCTGCACACCGGGACAAGGTAAGTGCAGAGGGCAGGCAGGGGGCACAGTGGCAGCACTTGAGGGGCACAGTGGAGCACTTAAGGGGCACAGTGTCAGCACTTAAGGGGTACAGTGGAAGCACTTAAGGGGCACAGTGGCAGCACTTAAGGGGTACAGTGGCAGCACTTAAGGGGAACAGTGGCAGCGTTTGAGCACAGTGGCACATGGGGCACAATGGCAGCACTTCTTGGGGCCTTTGCTGTTTGGAATGATCCATGTTACATATGTGGCGTTTATTTAGCTTATACTGTAATATTCCTCTTCATCAGGCTGGATGTCTTCACTTTCCACTAAATACATTCTTGTGGGACATCCTTTGTGGCTCACTTGTTGATAACCTTCAGAACACTATCTTGTAGGCATCAGTGGTTGGATGTGTCTGCTGTGTCTATATCGCTTTACTTTAATTCATTTACAGCAGTGAAGATAACTTGGTGGACAGATCTAATTTTACCTGCTGACTAAAGGACCGTACAAACAATCAGAAAATCGTACAAAAATATACTGCTTTTGAAGCAATTGTGCGATTATCTGATCGTTAGTGCACAGCTTTCGTCTGAAATTATCCGAAGGGACAAACATGAAAATTTGTCTTGTACAATACCAGATCATACGATTTTTATTTAATCAGTAAAGCGTTCATATATGACAATACAATACAAACACAATACAATACAAACACAATACAATATATTACATCACTTTTGCATTTTTATTCTGTCGTTTGAGAATTTTTGAACATTAGCAACCTCTCCATTTTCGATATGGAGACTAACAGAATAAAAAACAGATGATCATTCATCCAATAATCTTGTGTGTACCAGGTTTAAGGGCTTGTGTCTGTAGCATCCCCCCCCCCCAATTCCCATGGGCATTTGAGGGACCCCTAGTGGCTGGGTGGGCTGACATTTACCTCAGGGCTGAATCCATAGCTAAAAAGCATTGGGAAACATTGAGTGTAACTTTATTGCCCCATACACACGGTCGGAAATTCTGACAACAAAATCCGTCAGATTTTTTCCGACGGATTTTGTCCGACACTGGTGTTGCGTACACACGGTCGGACAAAGTTGTCGTAAAATCCGATCATTCTGAACGAGGTGACGTTCGTTGCGTACGACGGAACTACGTAGAGGCTAGTAGCCAATAGCTTTGGTCTTGTAATTTGATCTGAGCATGCGTGGCACTTTGTCCGTCGGAATTGGCTACACATGATCGGAAAAAGTCCGATCGGACTTTGTTGTCGGAAAATTTGAGAGCAGGATCTCAAACTTTTTCCGACGAAAAAAGTCCGATGGCGCCCACACACGGTTGGATTTTCTGACAACATGGTCCGATAGGACATTTTCCGTCGGAAATTCCGACCGTGTGTACGGGGCATAAGTGTGTATTCAAGGATTTTATTGCTTAGCATACAAGGAGAGAGGAATAAGGGCTGCAGATACCCAAAAGCAACACTTACAGACAAGCAACACTTAACGTCTCCCAGGAGAGTCACCTGGCCCTGCGGATATCCAGCCCCAGGTCATTATTGTGTCTGCTGACATCAATGCTGAGAGTTATTATTGTGTCCACTGACACCAATGTTGGGAGTTAATATTGCGTCCACTGACACCTGTGTTGGGGGTTAATATTGCGTTCACTGACATCAATTTTGTGGGTTAATACTGCGTCCACTGACAACAATGTTGGTGGTTATTATTGTGTCAACAAGCATTGACACCAATGTTGGGGGGTTCATTTTGCGTCCGCAGAACTCAATGTTACGGGTTAATAATATCTCCACTGACACCAATGCTGACAGTTATTATTGAATTCACTGAAACCAATGTTAGGGATTAATATTGTGTCCACATCAATGTCAGGTGTCAATATTGCATAAAGGTGTGATTCAGTGCTTAAGCATGGCATTTCACAGAACCATACTATACACAGAATCCACCGAAACACTTACCAATCAGCAAAATAAAAAAAAGTCTAAATTGTTTGAACAGTTTGTGTTTAGTTTAGGTAGATACATTTGCAAAAATATGTGAAGACGCACTGCCACGTCAAGGCCCCTCTGCAACATGTGGTCCCCAACTCTACTCTAACATTGTTTCCAAAAGGAGACATACATAACAAGAAATACATTGAAAGTCTAAACCATTTCAACAAATTCATAAAAAAAAACAACAGTGGTATTGGTATACATTTGCAATGATATGTGAAATCACCTTCCATTATATCAAAAAAAGGTCCAAAACATGCCCGAAAAAAAAAGAAAAAGCTACTGGCCTCCACTTAAATCTAGACCTGAATATTGTCCTTACTAACTGTCTTTTACCACACATCACAAATATCATACACCTGGACCAAATAGGATTTCTCCCCACTAGGGAGGCCAGGGACAATGTCAAAATCCTCAACCTCATCCTCGTTGCCTCCTACACCAAAACCCCATGCCTCTTCCTATCAACCAATGCCAAAAAGGCTTTTGATTGGGTAATTTGGCAAAAGACATATAGACCTAGGCCCCAATTTCCTCCAATGGACCCGCACAATTTATTCTACCCCCTCTGCAGGGGTCAAGGCGAATGCTATTTTGTCTTACCCATTCCCTATCACAAAGGGGACCAGACAGGGTTTCCTTTGTTCCCACTTCCCTAACCTTCTAAAGAACTTGGATCTCTATGGAGACCTCACATCCTTTAAAATTAATGTACAATAATCTGAGGCCATGACTGTAGCCATGCCCCTTACGCATTGAAACAAGCTTCAAGTTCCACTGGGCAACTAAAGCTCTGAAATACCTTGGTACTCATAATTCCAGTGGATCTAAAACATACTTTAGAGCTCAGCTTCCCTCCTCTCCTTTGCAGGACCCATCAACTTCTACAAAAATGGAACACTGGCCCCTTTTCCTGGTTCGACCCCTGCAATATCCTTAAAATGACAATCCTCCCAAAATTCCTCTACTCACTTATGACCCTCCCGATCTACATCCCTCCCTCCTTTCTTAAATCAGTGAACTCTTTTTTCTAAATTCATGTGGGCCCAGAAACACCCCAGACCTAAATCAAGAACCCTGCCTCATAAGACCCATTTCAAGCTGCACTGCCTCGATCTTGGTCGTTAGTGTGGCTTGACACGTGGCAATCGCCAACATAATGTCCGCCACAAAGCTCACTGGTGATGAGGCATCTTCCAGCGGGCCTGTCTGGGATGCCATGTTGCTGCTCCTCCTGCCATGAGGCTCCACACGGGTCGCTGGAGACAGAAGTTGGGTCTCTTCAATCGGCGGAAAGCAGAGCCGTTTTCCTCTGCCAGGGGTTCCCTTAGCTGATAGGCGTCTTATTTGGGTGAGACTCTCTCGTGGGTGGCACAATATAACGCCAGGAGATGGATAATCATTATGGTTCAACAATAACAATATAAACTAACAATTCAGAACAGGAAAAGATTGCATGGTAACAACACGTAGGATACCTTCGAACATAAATAATCAAATATTAATAGCTGACTGGAAAAGGAGAGGTGCAGCGCTCAAAGATATTGTCCTAAAGGTGATGATTCCTCAATATCTTTGAGCGTTGCACCTCTCCTTTTCGATTTATTGTATTGTTGTTCATCCGATTTTTGTGCTGGCTGCTTGGAGGACTATTCATTTATATCTATATTTATATTTATTTTAAATTTGTATCTAGATTTAATTTAACCAGTGCAGCAGACATTCCACATTGTTAATTAATAGCTGACTGTTATAAGACTACAAATGTTAAAAGGAACAGTTAGGCACCATAACGACTTCATCGAAATCAAGTTTTTATGGTGTCAGGACTCAGGAGGTCCCTGAGTACTGTCTTACTTATTAAACTGTTCTCGAACGAGGAAATGCAGTGTGTGTCAAGGTTAGGAGTCAGGAGGACCAGGATTCATCTATCCTCCCTAAGGCTCGGTTCACACTGAGCGATGCGGGAACCCTGCGAATCCAGTACGGGTTCCCGCCTCGCATGTCTAACGCCGACAGTTCACACTGCACTATGCGAACTGCTGGAAGTGTCAATACAAAGTTAATGACACCCCCAGATCAGTTTGCATATTGCAGTGTGAACTGTCAATTCGGACAGGAATCGGATTGCATGGGTGATCAGATTCTGGTGCGGACCAAAAAAAAAGGGTCCTGCACGAGTTGGGTCCGAATGCGATGCAAATTCAGCCATATAATCTATATGGCTGAATTTGCATCGCACAGACAAAGCATGTGATTTGCACAGCAGTGCAGTGCGAATCACATGCGATGTCTGACATCGCAGCATTGGTAACCGGCCCTTAATTTCACAGCCGGCTTCTTTTGTATGCAAAATAACCCACTCTGAATAGTATCTAATGCTGTCTCTGATTGCTTGCTGCTACTAGGCCAGAGGCCTGCAGTACCTCTGCCTGGAGGCCTAGTAGTTCAATAGCATGTGCTGAACGGTGGACTACTGTTTCCAGCTAGCCCAGCTTGCAAATCCTGTGCCCTCGGGCCACATCGATTCGACATGACCAAGGAATCCTCATCAATGACTGTGTAAAGGTGATGTCCCCTCACAGACTACCTGGCATGTCTCCACATCCAGCCCTCCACTGTGGTACACTCACTGACCTTTCTATGCCCTGAGTCCATAATGGAGGACTTAACCGGACCATACGTTCTGACAACTTCTCCTGCCCCTCTGCTCCAGGAATTCCTCATCAACGTGTAATAATGCAGACTTCAACAATGACCGTGTAAAGGTGAAGTTCCCTCACAGCTCTTCCGGGCCTCCTCCTGCGATCAGCACACCCCCCCCCCCCCCCCCCCCCCCCCCCCCCCCCCAATGGGTATGGCCTCCTGCTGCTGTCTAGTACTCCATCCTCCACTTCTTCCAGTCGACAACTCCCTCCAGTGGCCTGTTACTTCAGCTTATATAGGAGGCCCGCCCCCTGCCAATTCCAGTTGGGGATTGGTCAGGGCTCCCAAATGAGCTGCCTTCCACTCCAGTTCTAGGCCCTGCCCCTCTTCCAGAACATTCTCCCTGGAAGCAGTGGAGGCGCCTCAGCACTGAAGCACAGGTGGTCACACCCACTGCTACACTAACCACTCCCTGCCCCCAGATCAAAACAGACAGGCCTAGCTCAAAGCATAGGCCTGCCTAAATTTACCTGTGCTGACAGTTTCCCTAGCATCTACCTATGGTAGAGGGTGCTACATCTACATTCTGGAGGACAAGGCGTGCAGCTTTATGGGACAGAGTGTTCACAGTGGGAATCTGTAGGTTGTTACACAGCTGCACAAGATGTATGTCTCACTTCTAAACCAGGGGCCCACCTTACTGTTGACATGACCGCAGCCCAACTTGGTCCCAGGCATTAGGGAGTGCGTACACGAGAGGGTGTACCTTCCACGTGCAGGGTGAGTGGGCCCTGGCCACAGAGCGACAAACAGGGATTCCCATACCTCTCAACTTTTTCAGGATGGAAAGGAGGGACACCTATAAGCAAAAGTATGTAGGCATAGGACACACACCCCTTAAAGGAGAATTGCACCAAAAAATTATTAGTTAAACCCACAAGTGATTTTTTTTTTAACTAATTGTACTGTATTCCTTTATACTGGCATTTGAAATTTACAAATGCAGCAATTTAGAAATTAGATGAAAGGTTCAGCACTGGGAAACATTTTTTGAAAAATAAATAGTGCATTTTTTTATACAACTATATAGATCAGGACATCCCAAGTCTCCCGCGAGGTGTGGGAGCCTCCCGTATTTCGGGGCGGCTCCCGGACACCCGCAAGTGGTGCCCGATATCCCGGCTGTCTCCTTTTCATTCATCTTCAATGCTGAGAAAGGGACTGGGGAATCTCTGTCCTCAGCATCTCTTTCTCTGTCTCAAAAGGGAGATGTCAGGGTTCTGTTTAGACCCCTGATATCTCACCAAAGCCCCCCCCCCCCCCCAACAGGGTTGATGAAGAAAAAAATGCAAATAATATAAAAAAATAATTAAATAGTAAACAAAAATGTAAATTATAAATAAAGAAAAAAGTACTGACCCCCTCCCCCAAAAAGCATTTCAAATTTCAAATTATTTTTTTTAAATTTTTTGTAATATGTAAAAATAAAAACTACTGACACCATCCCATGCCCTACTGACACGAATCACCGCCCCCTTCCCTAGGACGCACTGTGAACAAAAAAAAAAAAAACGATTTAAAGAAAATAATAAAAACAAAATTGTAAAAAATAATAGAGAAAATAATAAAAACAAAAAACTACTGACACACTGCTCTACTGACACTGTCCACTACCCCCACCCCCAATCATTGTGAAAAACAAAAAATGTAATTGTAAAAAATAATTAAAAATATGAAATTGTAAAAAGATAACAATAACAACAAAGAACTACTGACATGGTCCGCTGCCCTACTGACACTATCCTGCACACTCCACACTCCTCGCATTCACATTATACCCACCTACATACACTGCACTCCTCTCCTGCACATACTACCCACCGCCATACACACCGCACTGTACATTCCACTGTACATTCCCTATTTAACATTACTACATTCTGCACTGCACATGTAAGTAATCTCAGACTCTAAAAAACCCACACCCCATTTAAGCCACGTGCAATATGTAGCACGGTTTAAGCCACGCCCACCAGTGGCGTCTCCAGCTTTCATATTTAGGGGGGGCACATGGGGGGACAGGGACAAAAGTAGGGGGGCAACTATAAAATGCAATTTTACTACGATCCCACAACATGTCCTTTCACATGTTCTGCAGTGAGCTCCCTTCCTACTGTATTGGGGCCCCCCAGGGTGGCAGAAAACAAGAGATATATGTCACCAGCATACCAAGAAAATATAAGGGTCCAAAGCAGTGGGAGAACTATCATTGTTGCAAAGGTTGTCTTGCCACCGGGCCTTGGTGTTCTGCCACTGTGGTGTTCCCAGGGGCGGACTGACCATTCAGCCACTCGGGCACTTCCTGAGGGCCCTGGGCCACTAGGGGGCCCCATCCGGGTTGCCAGCCTCAGTAAAACCAGGGACAGTATGTAAAAATCTGTGTTTTTGTTACATCTGTTTCTGTAATATCCCTTACCGACATCCTTTTGGTCTAAAAATCCAGAGATTATAGCTGCCCCACCTCTTCAGTACCTTCTCAGCCAATAGAAACATGTCTGTGTATACTAGAAACATGTCTGTGTATACTGTGTGTACATGTATGTGTATACTGTGTGATTGTATACTGTGTGTGTGTGTATACTGTGGGGCCCCATAATCTCTGATTGTCTGGGGGCCCCATAATCTCCTATTGCCCGGGAGCCCCATGAGTTGTCAGTCTGCCCCTGGGTGTTCCCCAGCCTCCTCTTGCTGTCCTGCTCCTGCTATTGACAGTGCTGGTCTGGCATCTGTCTCCTTGGCAGCGGCGGCAGTCTATTAGGACCTAGTGCTGGTGACATTATGGGTGCATGCAGGGGAAGGCTGGCACTATTGGTTGTAGAGAGCCGAGCCCCCAGCTAGTCACCTAGCAGCAGTAATGCTGTATAACCTTCTCTGTTGACATGCTGGTCGGGATGTGATCCAGGTGATGCTCCCAGTCAGATCTAATAAACACAGTATTTATTAGCATCAAGAGTACAACCACATCAACTGTATGTTCAGCAGCCATGTGGGCTCTATGCCTGTAAGGTGTGGGCTTTGATCAATAAAATCACTATGATATTTAACACTAGGATTTGACTAGGAGCATCACCTGGATTACATCACGATCAGCATGTCAGAGAAGGCTGCACTGCTGCTAAGCAACCTGCAGGGAGGTCAACTGTCTACTCTACAACCATTAGAGATGGGCTCGGGTGTGTTTGAAATCCCACATGCCCAATCCCGCCAGGAAGCCGACACTGCACGCGGCTAATCACAGGCAGTGAGACATTCCTGATCTGTGCAGCTGCAGACTGGGGAATGCCTCACTGCCTGTGATTAGCACTGTGCAGTGTGGGCTTCCTGGCGGGCTTGGGCATGTGGGATTTTGAACATGCCCAGCCCATCTCTAACAACAAATTGTGCTGGCTCTCATGTACATTAGCCCCATAAAGTAACCAGCACTAGGTTCAATGTGCCGCCGCTGCCATGGAGACAGAGACCAGCGCTGTGAATAGCCGGGACAGGACAGCAACCCTGGTAGTTCCACCACTGGTCCACACTGGGAGGATTCCCCCATCCACCTATAATGTGTAGATGGGAGAATTGGATCATTTCTTTTTTTTTTCATGCAACCTACTAGTTAAATGGAAAAAGTGATCAATGTATGGGCTGCCTAAGTGCCAAGACCAGCCATAGGCAGTTTAAATCTCAGCTAGTTCAGCAAGAACTGGCTGAGATTTGAACCATTAATCAGCAGGCTGAATGTACCAAGTTGATCGATCAAATTGGGAACAACCAGCCTGTCAGATACTCTTATGATTATCACTAGTGGTTGCTATAGCCACTAGTGATAATCACTGTTTGTTGGGAGAATACAATTGCTGGGCAGGAAGGATATTCCCCTGTCACCGTCTGTGTTGATGGGGGAATCATGCAAGTTTCTTTCCTGCAATCTGTGGATGCAGGAAAGAAACTTGCACCATCTATTACCTGCCTAACTAAAAGTGAAAGTAAGTTGTGAAGGTCTTGAAAGAACAGGAGAGGGGGAGGGACAGATGGGGGAGAGAAGGTATGGAGATAGTGCAGTTCAGTGATTACAGTGCACACACTTACCCATGGGTCCAGGCTAGAAGCTCAGGCATTGCCACACAGCCAGGAATGCTGCTGATTTTCGTATTTCCCGCCCACACATCCCCTCTCTTTAGATACAGCTGCACACTGGGGATAGTGTGGTATTCATCTCTGCTCTAACATACATGAGGAGAGTGAGGGGGTGGCTGGACTCGCTGGGCTGTGAAAGAGTGTCATAGACTGACACTCGGCTCAGCTTGCAGTCACCACTCTTGGAATTTACAGGCTGGTTCTCCTGTCTTAAGGATGGGAGAAATCAGTCTGTTTCTTCAGTAACAGAGTCCTGGTGGAGTCTTTCCTGCAACTTGCTCTTCTCCCTGCCAATGAGGATGCAGGGGAAGGAGCAGATCGGACGGCCATGGTTGTGTGAGCGCTCAGATTATGCAGTGTTAGCGAGCAGAGGGAGGGGGGAGGAATCACCCGCAGGAGCTGACTGGGGATACTCTCCCTCTCAATAGAGACATCTTACTCAGCGGCGGCCTGAGTAAGATGTGGTGCATCCGCTACGAATGCAAGCAAAAATACATTGCCTTATGGGGGGGGGGGGCACATGGTGGGGCACACCATCTTTTTGGGGAGGTCAGGGCCCCCTCTGCCCCCCCCCCCCCCCCCAGGGACGCCATTGATGCCCACCTCCCTGAAATTAGTTTTTGCAGGTTGAGATGTCTGTAGATCAGACCTAAATGAGGGACAAATGAGAAGGAAAGAGGGACAGAGGGAATTTGTTCCAAATCAGGGACAGTTGGGAGCTATGGGTTCCTACATTTGGGGGAGACTTCCTCTCACTTCCTGCTTTAGCTATGAGACAGGAAGGGAAATCATGGCACCAATGTAACACAGATGGCAAAAATAAATCTCTCCCACACTCTATCCAACAAAAATAATAATAATAATAATTTGCTTTTACTGTTGCTTTTAACCCTTGCAGTGCGGGGGCAGCCCGACTGCAAGGGAGAATTGTTGTTTTCCCCAGTTTCCATGTAGAATAAGCAATTGTGCAACACCAATTTTGTCCTAGCCCTACAAAGTTAAAAGTTTCATCCCTATGTGTCACAAACGGGGTACTTTATTAGCTTGATGTTTGCGAAGAGAAAAAGAAAGGTTTCCATGGCAACAACATCTCAGCACACCGGAAACACATTTGCTCTCAGTGCACTTTCCCCCTGTGCTTCGAATTCAGCGTCTCGCGGGAACAGGAAGCAAGATTATTGGTTCCGCTTGGCAGTATTGGAGCTGGGCGTGATGCTCAGAGGCTCGGCTCGGGCATCGGAACCGACAATCGGCGTGTCATTACGCAGAGGAGCCGGAACCAGGTTAGGACTGGCGGCATGTGGGCTTGGGTTGGGACTAGACTCTGCAGAGTATTGGCTGTGTGGTTTATTATAGGAAGGCTGTGTAGGCCGAGCACTTCCTAGTCACTCCATATGAACCCTGTGATCACACTGTGACCTCTCCACTGCTAGTGTTTGTCATGGGTGCCTGACATGGGCACAGGGGAGGCTCGTTTGGGCTGAGTGATATAGGAGACTTTTGTTGTGTCTGAACTAGTCTGGGTCTCCAAATCCAGGTTTAGTTCTGAACAAAAACCAGCCACACTGCATGATGCTTCTCACCGCCTGGTAAACTCGCCCATTAAAATTAATAGGAGCTGTGCCGCAACCTTGAGCCAAAAGCTTGGCGTGTACTCGCGGCACAATGTAAAATTGCAGTTTGGCAATAAAAAAAAAGTAAAACAACAAAAAACAGGTCAGGAGGTGGCAATAACACTTCCTAAATGCATGCCAACAGCTTCTATACCGCCTCCTGAAAAATGATCCATTGCAGATTGTTTTTCAGAGGGCGGTAAGCTTGCTCCCGGTCATAGAAGTAAATGTGGGGGCTCCCCCCCCCTTTATTATCACCCAGTGATCTGGCCAGTAACACATCCTCTGGAAGAGCAAAAGTGACACCTTTGGACAGTATTGTTGTCAGTCGGGGGAGAGGATACAGTGGCACAGAACCACTTCCCATACAAAAAGAACCCTATGGTACTAGGAGCCTAATCAATGAAAAGCTATATGGAGATGCCTCCCACTGTAAGGGCTGAGTGTATAAACGGAACCATATAAATTGCAAAAAAAAAATAAAAATGTAAACGCCCAAAGGCTATCTCCTCCAAAATATGTGTTTACTACATGAAAATGATCACCACATCAGAAAGAGGTTGCTATACCCTACAAAAAACCCCAACCCACACACCTCCTACCCACATACACCCTCCCGCTAAAAAAAGATATAACCCCAGCACTAAATCCCCTAGATGAAGCCCAGAGCAGCCCTCCTGGAGAGCTAGGACAGTGCAATCACAACCCCCACTACAAGATGGATCCCCTAGAATCGGCTCCTGCATGCTGGATGGACCACGGTCCGTGTCATGGGTATACTGGCAATACAGAGTCCTGAAAGTGGTCACACTGCACCTTAAGGCCACAATGGGCAAATGTAGGGAAATCAAAAATCAGGAATATCTGAGAGCCAGTATGAAGAACACTGTTATGCCCCGTACACACGGTCGGAAATTCTGACGGAAAATGTCCGATCGGACCATGTTGTCGTAAAATCCGACCGTGTGTGGGCTCCATCGGACTTTTTCCATCGGAATTTCAGATGGAAAAAATTTGAGATCCTGCTCTCAAATTTTCCGACAACAAAATCCGATCAGACTTTTTCCGATCGTATGGAGAGAATTCCGACGGACAAAGTGCCACGCATGCTCAGATCAAATTACGAGACCAAAGCTATTGGCTACTAGCCTCTACGTAATTCCGTCATACGCAACGAACGTCACCACGTTCAGAATGATCGGGTTTTCCGACAACTTTGTCCGACCGTGTGTATGCAACACCAGTGTCAGACAAAATCCGTCGGAAAAAGTCAGACGGATTTTGTGGTCGGAATTTCCGACCATGTGTATGGGGCATTAGACAGCTGAGTCAATATGGATGAGTTTGCGATGACAATCTGTGTATATGGGATGTGATGAATATCAGATAAGGCTCTCTGCAAAGGTGGGAACAATAAGGGAAATTCCGTAGGCCTGCTGTTCCGCTACTGCGTAAAAGTAGATGGACCGCACCAAGGGCTTTGTGCACTGCCAATTACTCCACACCTAGAGTTGTCCAAGAGATACAGCGAGGATGAGGTGAAAGCGGACAGATGGGATCTACGTGAGCCGATATAAAAGATGACAAAAGATTTGTCATACTGCATGTTGTCCGGCTAGTGCTGTCACTGGGTCCCAACAATCTGGGTACTCACATGGTGATTCCGATGTGATCAGTGTGCAGGTTGTCATATAATCACTGTCCCGTACCTGCTGTCTAACAATTCCTCTGTGTGCGCTATGAAGGTATGTCCTGCTGAAATCTCAAACTATGCAGGCAGGGAAGTAGCAGTGATTCACACAATCATCTCAAAGATGTGAGTGCCAGCCGGTCCCCAAATGGGGAACTTGAAGCAGAGTCCAGTTAAACAGCATGCGGTGCATCAGGGGATCTGTCCCTTGTCTACATGTTTTGTTCCTCCCCAGAACTTCGTCGGAACATATGGGCCCTCTTCCTGTCTCTAAGTTATAGTAAATCAAGGCACCGCCCATTGATTTCTTAAAGTGACAGTCCATATAGAATCCCTCTAAATAAAGTACATAAATTAGAGGATTCCATCATATCATTAGTGCACTATACACATTAAAATACTAAAAAATCATAATCCGTACAAAAATGCTCTGGGCTTCATCTAGGGGATTTAGTGCTGGGGTTATATCTTTAGCGGGAGGGTGTGGGTTTGTGGGTTGGGATTTTATGTTGGGAGGGGGTATATTTGTAGGGTATAGCAAGCTCTTTCTGATGCTGTGATCATTTTCATCTAATAAACACATATTTTGAGGATATATATATATTTTTTTTTATTATATCTTTATTATTTATTTTTGCAATTTAAATGGTACCACTTCCAGCTGGCCAGGTCAGTATGCTTTATGGCACCTGCATTCCCCACTCTGCTATAAGATCATGGTTGTTTTAGTGACCTGGTACTTATAGCATAACTCCTTAATCCTGATTATTAAATTAGAGCAATTCATTCAAAAAGTGAGCAAACCCTCTTCAACTCCCACTGAGAAATGCCACTGCATCATCATGGATCCTCCCCACTGGGCACTGGTGGCCAGAAACGAAATTCTTCATCTCTTGCACAGTCCAATGCCCCCCCCCCCCCAACCTGTTTCTCTTCTAATTCTGTAGCAGGGAAGCCCAGTGGGAGAATACATCGACAGGTGGGTGCCAGCATACTGCTCCATTCTGCATCTCTTGGGCGCCCAGGGAGAGAATACATTGACAGGTGGGTGCCAGCATACTGCTCTATTCTCCATCTCTTGGGCACCCAGGGAGAAAATACATTGACAGGTGGGTACCAGCATACTGCTCCATTCTACATCCCCTGCACAGACTGCTGTGTCCACTTTGCTTTCCCCATCACCTCCAGTAGCAGTATAGACAAGGGCTGCGCAGGGTAAAACTCTGCAGGTGCCCAGGGAAAGGATTTTATCCTTCAGGATGTCCAAGCAAGGGATTGATAAATATAATTGTTATATTCACCAATCCTTTGCCTGTCCTGAGAGAGCATTCGTTTTGCTCACCTGGTTTTTATTCCTAAATACTGAAATAGTACAAAATAAAAAATGGTAAAAATAATTTAAAAAATCTCTTCACATCTGTGTAATGTGGGACTATGCACAGTATTATCCACTATAAAAACACACATTAATGCACGTACAGCCTTTTAAAGCAGTAGTAAAGTCTTGTTCATTATTATAAAGAATGGTCCCTGTGCAGGTTTAGGTCATAATGTGCTAGTATGCACTGCATACTAGTACATTATGACAGACTTACCTGCATACGGAATCCTCCAGCGCTGCACTGTCACGTCTCTCGCTGGTTTCCCATGGCTTCTATCTTCGCCTAGTCTTCCTTCCGGGTTCCCTATCTTCAGCCACTTGAATGGCTGAAGTCACATCGCCGCGGCACAGAGAGCAGGCTGTAAATGTGATCTGAGTTGCCCATGTGCGGCTCAGATCACATTACCCGCTGACAGGCAGGGTGGACATTTATGAAAGAAGGGTCTCTTCTGTTATAAAAACCCTGCCTGGCAGCGGAGGAAGGACTTTACTACCACTTTAAAGTGGACCTTTACCCATAACAACTTGATAAAAATAATGTTCTTTAGCAAGGAACATACATTCTACATTAATAATTTTGCAATCAAAATGAGTGTGTGTGTGTGTGCTGTAAATTGCCTCTGGCATTGCTTCTTTTTCTTCTTGCTGGAGGGTGCCATTTTGCTTAAAGGGTAACTCCACTTTCATGGAAAAAAAATAGCAAAAAAAGTTACACACAAAAATGGAACTTCCGCTTTTCCGGTTCCCCCCTCTCCGGTGTCACATTTGGCACCTTTCAGGGGGAGGGGGGAGCAGATACCTGTCTAATACAGGCATTTTGCTCCCACTTCCGGGCATAGATACCCGAGCCACCCGTGGGTATCTACGCCACTTCCACTGACATGACATCAACATTAGTGTGAATAGGGCACATAAATGACGCGCATGGAAACCGATGTCAGTTTTTTTCATCAGTTTCCATGCACCTATAGTGTGAATGAGCCCTTAGACCCAGTCAGCACATGGGCACAGAGGAACAAACAGTGATTTCTTCAGAATAACAAAAGGTAGAAATCTGCAACAAAGTTTGTTAAAATCCTTGCAATGCACATAGATCACCCAGAGGGGAATGATTTTTTTTTTCTCAACAAAAGTAGAGTTACTCTTTAAGCCCAGAGCCTCTGAGCAGAAATAAATCATTAAGTGGAACTAAACCCATCGATATAACAGTTTAAAAAAAGTTCCATTCCTGGAATGCTGGGGTGGCCAACTGTCACATTTTGCTTGTTTCCTCAACCAAACTGTCAAACCATCAAATGGCTGGTGTCATAACTGATCACATTGGCAGCACCATGGCAGTTGCAGATTAAACAGAAGCAGCTTCCTTGGCTGTAAAAGAAAAAGGGTTTAATTCTGCTTTAAGGCGGTCAGCTGATTAATAGGGCCTAAAAACTGAGCATGTCCTTAGCAGGGAGAGACCGTGTATTACTGGATTTTAAACAGTATAGGCACTTATTTTTAATGTTTTACCTGTAAAAGGGACCAGCCTGAAGTGATCTAGCCGGACTTCCTTTTCTGACTAAGATTCTAAATGTTAGGAGGCGAAATCCCTGATCGTGTTATTGGCTGTCACAATGGTCATTTGATCGGAAGCTCCTGACCGTAAACAATGATTGAGAGTTGTCTGTGATGGCTCAGTCACTATGCTGGGAGCATGCAGTGAGCACGCTTTCAGCACAGAAGAGCAATTCCCCAAAAACACAAATGTGCAACAGCTTGGCATAATTGGCACCTACTTCCTACTTGCATACTACACACATATAGTTAAGTCTATATATATTTGGACCCAGGCACAATTTTCATACTTTTGGCTTTGTATGCCTCTAGAATAAAATTAAAATGAAACAATCCAAATGAATTTGAAGTGCAGACTTTCAGCTTTAATTCAACATTATTTTGAACATAATATTTGAACACAAATATCAAGGACAAATTTTAGGAGCTGCAACCATTTTTATACACAGCGTCCGCCCCCCCCCCCCCCCCCATTTCCGGGGCTCAAATGTAATTGGACAAATGAATACAATCATAAATAACATGTTCATTTTTTTTTTTTTTTATTTTGTTGAGAATCCTTTATTGGCAATGACTGCCTTTAAGTCTGGAAGCCATGAACATTCCCAAAGACTGGGTTTCCTCCTTTCTGATGCTTTGCCAGGCTCTAACTGCAGCTGTCTTCAGTTGTTATTTCTTTGTGGGTCTTTCTGCCTTTTTTAGTTTTGCCTTCAGCAAGTGAAATGCATGCTCAATTGGGTTGAGATCTGGTGATTGACTCAGCCATTGCAGAATATTCCACTTATTTTCCTTCAAAAGCACCTGGGTTGCTTTTGCAGTGTGTTTTGGATCATTGTCCATCTGTACTGTGAAGCGCCGTCCAATCAACTTTGCTGCATTTGGCTGAATCTGGGCTGGCAGTATATCTCTAAAGAACTAGGGTTCGAAAAGAATGGACTTTATAGGCATACTTAAAAAGGTATCACAAATGTTTATTTGAATTTATAATAAAAACATAGACAATGCATATAAATCGGTGAGAGTGATTAAAACCTTCTCCCAGGTCTGCCGTCTATCCAGAGTCCGAACGGGCTCAATGTATACACTAGAAGGCCTAGAAAGAAATCTTATAGATCCTGGGGTTGACCCACGTCTGCACTGTGACCCCTTACCCTCCCTTGCCTGGCCCTGCCATCTCATCAGAATCTGTGTCCATTTGGGTGTTCTGCCGCCTTGACAGCAAAAACTTTGTTTTTATATTGATTTAACTCCAGAGGAAATGCAGTTACAGGCGATAAACTAGCCGAGCATGCTACTTGTACCTTGAAAAGCAGATATGACACCACCTGAGTTGGCTACTGTTACCCATCATTAACTATTGTTTGGAATTTACCTATTCAGGTTACCACATATGCTGTTGTTTTGGGTTGATTGCCGCACTCAGAATCTTTCTAGGTCCCGGGCCCAGTGTATCCATTAAACCCATTTGGACTCTGGATAGACTGCAAACCTGGGAGAAGGTTTTAATCACTCTGTCTACATGTTTGTTATAAATGCAAATAAACTTTGTGATAGCCTTTTAAAAGCAATGTGTTTTTTTTTCCTCCATCATACTTACGTAGGTGGATGCAGCATTGGTCCTCCGGCGCCTCTACACTGAGAGCCAAGCGATCGGACATCCCCGATGGCTCGGTTCTCACAGCTCCCTGAGCAGAGAGCTGCTGACTGTCAATCAGCAGCTCTTGGCTCTGCTCCTCCAAGCTCACTGGAGCGCTGAGCTGTGGATAGGCGGGGAGCAGCCGTCTCAGCGGCTCGCTGACATGGGTGTCAGTTTAGGCACTTAGCTGATCCAGACTCCCATTGTTGGGATGACGTGGTGTCTGGACTGATTCCTGTGACGTCAGCCCACTCAAACGGGTCACAGGAATGCAAAACAAATTGCACTTTTGTGATCCATAGGAGAAGCCCAGCCAAACAAGCTTAGGCTGGACTGCTCCTTTAGGTGTGCCAATAAAGTCCATTATTTTCAAACCCTTGTTCTTGACTCAGATTATAGGACGTGGCATATTCTACTACGCTGTCCACAATGCCATCCTGTGGTGACAACTTATACACATATAGTATCTCTCTAAACACTGCAGAATTCATCCAGCTGCTTCTGTCACATCATCAATTAAAACCAATGACCCAGTGCCACTGGAAGCCATGCATGCCCATGCCATCACACTGCCTCCACCATGTTTTACAGATGACGTTGTGTGCTTTGGATCATGAGCTTTTCCAAGCCTTCTCCACGCTTTTTTTTCTTCCCATCATTCTGGTACAGAATGCTTTTCCAGAACTGGTCTGGCTTTTTTAGATGTTTTTTTGGCAAAGTCTAATCTGGCTTTTCTATTCTTCAGGCTTATGAATGGTTTGCACCTTGTGGTTAATCCTCTGTATTTGCTCTTGTGAAGTTGTCTCTTGATTGTAGACTTTGACAATGATACGCCCACCTCCTGGAGAGTGTCCATCACTTGTCTGGATGTTGTGTATGGGTTTTTCTTTACCATAGAGAGGATCCTGCGATCATCCACCACAGTGGTCTTCCATGGACGTCCAGGCCTTTTTATGTTGCTGAGCTCAAAAGTGCGTTGTTCTTTCTTTAGAATGTACCAAACTGTTGAGTTGGCCACTCCTAATATTGCTGCTATCTTGCATGGACAGCTCTTTGGAACGCATGATGTAGGTTCACTGCAATAGATTCCAAATGCAAATACCACACTTAGAATCAACTCCAGACCTTTTACCCGCTTAATTGATGAAGAAATAACAAAGGAGTAGCCCACACCTGGCCTTGAAACATCTTTTGATTCAATTGTCCAATTACTTTTGGTCCCTTGAAAAAGGGGGATGGCTATTCTTAAGAGCTGTAAGCCCTAAACCCTTCCTCCGATTTGGATGTACATTCCCACAAATTAAACCTGAGAGTGCGCACTTTCAGACCATATCGATTATATAACTATAGCTTAAATATCTTTTGGTAAATACCTGAAAAATCCAAAATTGTGCCTGTGTCCAAATATATATATATATATATATATATATATATATATATATATATATATATATATATATATAGATATATATATATATAGAGATATAGATATAGATAGATAGATATAGATATAGATAGATAGATAGATAGACCCTGTGTATGCCTACAGCCATGAATGCCCTGTGTATGCCTACACAAACGTGCATTACACACACACCCACACCCACGTGCATTACACACATTGTGGCAATGCAGATTTTGTGTATTGGTGCACCAATACAGTAGGGGCCTGTTCACACCAGCAGACACACGTTATAATGCACACGCTCGTGTGCGTTGTGCACATGTGCTGCATTGCGTCCTGCATTGTTACAAAACTTTGCACTGCTTATTTATGTATTTTTTTAAATTTTACATCAATTCAACATCTGCAGCAGCACATTGGGACATGTTACCACATATTGCCACATGTTGTAACACACTGCATTGGGATAAAACGTATGCCTGGGTCAGAATTACAAATATTTCTTATTTTTTAACATAATACAAGTTTATGTTCTAGATTTAGTAACCTAGAACATAAGTTATTATGTAATTATTATGTATTAGTAAGTTATTTTATGTTTGTGTGCATTAGAAATTGTTTTAGAATATTTTCATTGAAAATATCAATTTGGAAAACATTTGTGCAACTATCATATGACTTTCAAAATCAGTAGCACCATCTTCTTTTTTTTTTTTTTTCTACCAGTCCCGTGTGCTCAAAGTTTTTTTTACCAATTCTAAAAACTATTTTGTAACGGTAAATAAAATTATTAGTTGCAAATATATTCCATTACCATTTAGCAGCGCTTATCTGGATGGTTCTTATTACCAGAAAACCAATACTTGTATATATACACTTAAAAACCAACATGTATATAAAATCGGTAATATTGTGCTGTGGAGATCATATACCACTTATCATAGCCAATCTGATCTGACAGTACATCAATAACTTAATAAAGTGAGATTATAGTCCATGGGTTTATAACATAAGTGAAGACAGGGATGTGATCTGCTTGTTAAGCTTCCACCAAATTGCTTCACCCGTGCGTATTCCACACTCCCCTCCGGGGTTTAAACTCCCCAGAATCTCGAGGTTCGAGATTCTGGTGAGTTTAAACCCCGGAGGGGAGTGTGGAATACGCACGGGTGAAGCAATTTGGTGGAAGCTTAACAAGCAGATCACATCCCTGTCTTCACTTATGTTATAAACCCATGGACTATAATCTCACTTTATTAAGTTATTGATGTACTGTCAGATCAGATTGGCTATGATAAGTGGTATATGATCTCCACAGCACAATATTACCGATTTTATATACATGTTGGTTTTTAAGTGTATATATACAAGTATTGGTTTTCTGGTAATAAGAACCATCCAGATAAGCGCTGCTAAATGGTAATGGAATATATTTGCAACTAATAATTTTATTTACCGTTACAAAATAGTTTACATGTTTTTCTAAGCGGCTGCTATAGGGTAACCTATATAATTCTAATCACTGTCTATATAGGGGATATCTACCATTCATTTGCGCTGAGATAAGGGAAAAAGATGTATTGAGGCGCCTGACATCGATTTTCCTTTTTTTTTGAATAATTCTAAAAACTGTAGGTGGAAAAAAAAAAAAATGTAAATATTGCAAAAATGGTTTGGCCACCTAAGATTTAAAGTGGAGCGCAAGTGAAGGGGTTTAAAGGCTAAGTTACTCTTTTGAAAAAGTTAACTATACAGACGAGGGGCCCGGGAGGTTAAAAAACACTGCAGCTTAGAAAAAATGTTTAGTGCTTAGTTTAAATGACATACTGGTAGGTGCCGCTCAAGCCTGGTCAAGTCTCCACATTGTGAGTGATTAGCCTTATCCTGCCAAGAAGCTAGTTTGCAGCATACGTTTG